>OX418227.1:11240150-11562933 GCA_948455865.1 Conomelus anceps | reverse complement strand
AGGATAAGGAGAAGAAGGAGGAAGAAGAAAAAAGAAGAAGATGAGGGAGGTGGGAGAGGAAGAGGTAGGAGATAGAGGAGGGGGAAAATAAAGACGGGAAATGAGGAACAGGGGGATTTTGGTGAGGTTTGGTGGGGGAGAAGCTTGAAGAAAAAGAGGAGGAGGATGAAGAAGAAGAAGGATGAGGAGGAGGAGGAGAAGGACAAAGAAGTGAAGGAGAAGGATAGGGAGAAAGTGGAGGAGAAGAAGAAGAAAAAGGAGGAGGAGTAGGAGTAGAAGGTTAAGGGAGTGGTGGAGAAGGAGGAAGAGGAGGAGGAGGTGGAGTGGGAGGAGAAAGATGAAGAAGAGAAGGAAAAGGAAAAGAAGGGTGAGGAGAAGTAGGAGTAGAAGGTTAAGGGAGTGGTGGAGAAGGAGGAAGAGGAGGAGGAGGAGGAGGAGGAGGATAAAGGTAAAAGGAGAAGGTGATACAGAATGAGAATAGTGAAGAGGTGGTGGTGAAGAAGGAGGAGAAGGAGGAAGTCGTGGCGAAGAAGGGTGAAGTGTTGGAGGAGAAGATAAGGGAGAAGGAGGAGAAAGGTAGAAGGCGAAGCACGAGAAGGATAAGGAGAAGCAGGAGCGGGAGGAGGAGGAGAATGAGGGAAAGAGGAGGTGGAGAGGGTGGAGGAGGTGACGGTGAACGAGAAGGAGGAGGAGGAGGAGGAGGAGGAGGAGGAGGAGGAGGAGGAGGAAGAAGAAGAAGCAGATGAAGTTGGATTCGGAGATGATGATGATTATGAACTAGAGAAACACAGGTTCCAAATTAGACAAATCACTCATGAAACTAAAAAAAAAAAAAACGAAATATACAACCAAAAAATTACCTATTGATAAAAGAATTTTATTGTGGCTTGAGGCGAATTAAGTTCTGTTCTTCTCAGATACAAGAATGGTTACATCAGTTGCAGTAGCTTCCTAAACGTATTTGTCGAATGCTGGCTTGTACACAGGAAGAAGCCCAGAGGTGTGCTAGACTCATCAACTCATCAATCACCATCATCCAACTGATAGGTCTCAGACCTATGTGGGCTTCATCCTCAAAAAAAAGAGTCCCAAAATAATGATTTTTTTCATTTGTTCCCAGACTTACTACCTTTTTATCCTTAAGCTACTAAATATTTTTTATACTTTAATCCTTTATTTATCCTTCGCTATTCCGTAAGGACCTGTTACCTATCTTTACCTTTAGCTATATGGACCCATATACCCTCAATACTACAGGCTACTCAACATTTTTCTTCTACTTAATCCTTTATCTATTGTAACTACCAAGTGAGCATTGATCGTTTTTTTTCAAAACTTCTTGAAGCAGCACTTTAATGCAAAAAAAACTACTCTCTTTTTTAAGACACAAATCCAAACCTAAATAAGCATGACAGGTTGTGAGCCTTCTACATAGTACACAGGTGGTACATGAAAAGAAATTGAAAGATTGTTGAACTTGACAACGTAGAAATTCTTTTCATGCCACCAAAAAAAAGGAAAGAGAAAAGAATAAACGCCCTAAATAAATAAGGATAAAGTACGTTGAGAAGGAGAAAAAATAATAATGAAGGAGAAGGATGGCGCTCTTTTGAAAGAGCTCCCCCAATTGTTGGATTGGAAATTAAGAATAACATTAAAGCGCATAATATAGAGGTTTGGTGTCCCAATTTTTTTTCTTCGTCCAATTCTTTTTTTTTCTTCTAGTTCTTTATTTTCTTGTTGGTGATGTGTCCCAGGACGGTTCAAAGGTTGTCTGGATGTCTGGAAGATGCTTTATTCGCCTTTATTCATACCTGAATGCAGTTGTAATGCTGAGAGTAAAGTACAATAGGCTAGATGGTGGCAGATCAGTCTTCAGTGGGTCTTTGAAACGCTGAATAATAGCCGTTGCTAGGTGGACTCTTGGGTCTTCTAGAACTTCTTCATCTTCATTTTCTGTTCCTGATTCTTCTCCTTTTCCTACTTCTTCTTTTTTTCTTCTTATTCTTCTTCCAACTTCTTCTTTTTCCTTTTTCGTCTCCTCCTCCTCATCCTCCACCTCAACCATCTCCTGCTCCTACTTCTTCTTTTTAAAGTTTTTTTTTATTCTTTTTCTTATTTTTTCTTCTTTTCGTTTTTGTTTTCTTCTTCTTCTTCTTCTACTCCGTCTTTTTCTACTACTTTTTCTTCTATTCCTCCTTATTCATTATCCCCTCTTCTACTCCTCCTCCTCCTCCTCCACCTCATCCTTCTGCTTTTCTTCATCTTCTTCTCATCTTTTTTACTCCTACTCCACACAGACAGAAGACATGTATTGGAAGAAGATTACAATAAATTTACATACTGTAGTAGTCCTATATTATGGCGGTACTGATGTCATATAAAATCATGAGAAAGAACAGTACTGACAAGAAAAGACTCCATTAACAGCATTATAGTGCGCAAAAAAGAATAAGAACAAGATGAAAAATAAGTGAAACCCCCATCTCCACCACATCTACCACAAGTAGTGCATTTGAAAAATCCATCTTATCTTTAGGCTCTAATTTAAATGGCATACACTACTCCTTTTCCTCCTCATCCTACTCCTCCTCTCCTCCACCACCTTCTCCTCCTCCTCCTCCTCCTCCTCCTCCTCCTCCTCCTCTTCCTTTATCTACTCCTCCTCCTTTACTTCCTACTCCTTCACCTCTTCCTCCTTCACCTCCTCCTCCTCCTCCTCCTTTGCTTCCTTCTCTTTCACCTCCTCCTCCTCCTTCTTCTCCTCCTTTACCTCCTCCTCCTCCTTCACCTACTCCTCCTTCACCTCCTCCTCCTCCTCTACTTCCTCCTCCTTAACCTCCTCTTCCTTCACCTCCTCCTCCTCCTACACCTCCTCCTCCTCCTCCTTCTCCTCCTCCTCTTCCACCTCCTCCTCCTCCTCCATCTCCTCCTCCGCCTCCTTCTCCTCCTTTACCTCCTCCTCCTTCACCTCCTCCTCCTCCTCCTCCTCCTCCTCCTCCATCTCCTCCTCCGCCTCCTTCTCCTCCTTTACCTCCTCCTCCTTCACCTCCTCCTCCTCCTCCTCCTCCTCCTCCTCCTCCTCCTCCTTCTCGTTCCTCTTCCACCTACACTTTGAGTGAGTCATAGAGCAGACAGCTAGCAGAGTGCTGTGACTACATTATAATTAATGATTCAAGTCAGAATGTATTCATACTACACACACGAGACATGTCAAAATAAATAAAACTCATTAATTAAATTTCTTAGTCACAATACCTACTGCACTCGTCTGAGTGAATTTATTTATTCATTCATTCACTGCAGTGAATACCAGTGAATCGTGTGCCCCGCCTAGCTCTGACAGGTAATTTTTTTTTTTTTGTACACATGTCTGCTCACAATCAAACACTGATTACACAAAGAATTAGCATAATAACAGCAATTGAACTTAATTGAGGGTGTATTTACGGGGTGAGGAAGAAAAGCAAATTTGAATGTTTATTTTATGGCATAATTAATCATGCTTTCAAGCCAGTTGACTTTGTATAGTTAGGTGAAGTGCCATATTCGATTCTAGACCTGTCACGGTGGTGAATGTATCTAGCTCAACTTTTTTTTTCTTAGTTTCAGAACATAAAAGATGGCGTACCAGACCTGTCAAGTGATCAATGTGGCTAGTACACATTCTATTTAGAGCATTGATGAGAAGAAGAAAAAGATGATGAAAAAGGAGAGGGAAAAGAAAAACAAGAAGAAGAGGAAGAGAGGAGAGGAAAAAGAAGGAGAAGAGGTGATGAAGAGGAAGAAGAAGGAGAAGAAGAGGGGGAGGAGGAGGAGAAGGTGGTGTTGGTGGTGGATTAGGTGAAGGTGTAGGAAGAGAAGGAAAAGGAGGAAAAGGTGGATGAGGATGAGGAGGAGGAGAAGGAGGAGGAAAAGGAGGAGGAGTTGGTGCTGGTGGTGGATAAGGTGAAGGTGTAGGAGGAGAAGGAAAAGGAGGAAAAGATGGAGGAGGATGAGGAGGAGGAGGAGAAGGAGAAGGGATGAGAACTCTTCTACTGTTCTTCTTTCACTTCTACTTCTCCTTCTTGTTCAACTCCTCCTTCTTCTCCATCTCATCTCTTTCTTCTTCTTCTTCTTTTTTCTTCAATCCCTTATTCTCTAGGGCTAGAGGAAACCACCTAGACCTAGATTTTTATACAGAGATATGCACTAGAAATGATTCATTAAACCATACACTTGACTACATTGCAAAAAACAGACATTTTTCCAAAATCACTTCATGTATAATCACTTCCCGGTAGTTTGCAACCCACCTAAAACTGTAGGTCCAACTCATCAATCACCATCATCCAACTCATTACCCACGCACAGGTCTCAGACCTATGTGAGCTTCATCCTCCAAAAAGAAGAAGAAAAAATGGCGCGTCCCCAATGCGAATCACGAAACATGTAAGCTTCTAAAACCTTTACCTTTATTTTTATTTTATTTTTTTTGTTTTTCCTCAAGTCCCAACTCCGCCTAATAAAGCATATTTTCATTTCATTTCATTTCATTTCATTTCACCCTGCACGCAATCAGTTAATCTCCAATTGGTTCATCAGAGCAAAATGTCGGTTTTAAGACCGCAGCGCTGTAAATTAAATAGTGTACGTGATTTTCGGCTAGCCACTGTCTAAACTTGTTCTCAATTAATAGACAATGATTGGACAACGATTAGGCTGACGATGGCAAATTACACGCTCTCTAGAACATCAACGGCAATAACAGCTTTTCAAGCACGCCCGAAATCTGCTGATAACTTGAACGCCTTGCAATTTACTATGTGGGAGGTCTGTATCGGCTAGATCCTCTGTATTTGGGTAGTTACGAGGTAAATTAAAGTTGGGGCTTGTCTAAATTGTATCTGCACCTACAGAGTTTTCTATTTTTCATTTATTATTTTGAAGATTTTACGTCTTGGAGACTCCAGTTAAGGAGTATGAAGTCAGATCAACAATTATACTCTTATACGCTAGTTACCATAATTACTATATCAATTAGTTGGGGTGAGGCTTAATTTTGATGTGAAAGGAACTCTTGTACACTATAAAAAGCTTTATCAACGAAATTTTTTTTCAATTGTTTTTTAAATATTTCTATATTTTCAAGACTTTAAAAACTGCGGTAGCTTGTTGTAGAGTTTCCTACCAATATAACTAGGTTTTTGTTGAATAAGCTACTATTGTGACTCACCAAGAGATAATCTCTTTGGCTTCTTGATTAAATGATTAAATAAATAATCATCACATTGGCTAGTACTTAGCTTCACTACTTAGGTATTTAATTAGACTGAGGAGTAGACCCTGCAATAAAATGCAATTAATTTTTTCCCTTTTTTTCTATCTATTAATGATAGAATAATTCAAGCTCTGCATCTTTATGGTAAACGAATCAGTGACAATTTTGAATTCAATATCATATACTGTAGATATTAAGATAGTATTATTGAGATTGTACTTGGAAATAAATAACAATTTGTTAATTTTAAAATAGGATAATATTGTGAGACTTCCAGATTATGGACTCTTTCCCCGTACACGGATCAATAGTTCATGCGGGGAAATAAATTTCCATTGATCTTTTTGTTGTATTTATTTATTCATTGTGACAAATTTACAACGAGTGTGAAGGTGCAACAGACTCAAGTCTAAAACTGCTCCCTTCACAAATTTTGAATATATGTTACATTGTCCAAAACATTGAGGTTAACACAAACTAAAAATTCAAGATATGCTGAAAACCTTCACTCGAAAAATAATAAATGTATGATATATCTGTTCTATACTTTGGAAATAAAAATTGAATTATCACAGAGTAAAATTAGCAACTCGATTGTTTAATCAAATCCAATTAAATACCAAAACATTTAGCTTTCCTCCAAATACAATACTCAAAAAAAGCGCTAGTCAGGCCGGTCTACTACTACATATTATTATGAAGCATAGTAAACACACGTGTTATAGTCGGTAGTTTTGGAGAGGTATATTGGACCGACCGGAGGGGTGTCTTTAATACCGCGATCTATAGGACCGAGTATAGGAGACCACACACGAAGTATGGGCTAAGACTCACTGGTTAGGCCAGGGCCTGTGGGTGATTTATCTAATGGAGCGCGCGATCTGTATTAGAGCCTTTTGACAACACACACACACCTTCAAAAGACTATTCATTAATTTCTTTCAACGCCATTCACGTGTTGTGGTCAGCCCACCTCGTTTAGAACTAGTAGACATTATCTTGGTGTATTGTAATTCAGGAAATGTTAACTTTAACAATTTTAATCAACGACTGTTACCAGGGGCGCACAGAGACTTTTGATTGGGGGGGGGGGGGGTCTTCCCCCAAGGATGGTCTAAGATTCTTTTTTGCAAGATTAGCCCTCCCATCCTTCCTCTCACCCTCCCACAGTTTACGCCCTCCCAAATCTGTTTTTTTAAAATATTCATTTTGTTGCTTATCTCTCGAACAACTAGGCCGAAAAAATTGAAATTTTGTACGTTTTTTTGGGTCAAGACCCAAGGCACGTGGTAAGAAAGGGTTCCAAAATATTCCTTTAGGATACGCCAAAAACTGACTATTTTTGAAATTCTAGTGCTGTTCAATATTTAGGCCCGGAATAAATTATTTTCGAAAGTTTATTTTACTACCCTTTCTTAAAAGCCACGTGGTCTAGGAAGTTCAGTATCCAGAATCATTCTAGAAATAAATTTCAAAATTTTTACCCAAAAAAGGCAAGAGTTGACAATTTTAAAAATTCTATACAATTTTCCCCTTTCACTGAGTTCAGCCGGGTTGAAGAGAGCCTGCAAAATGATTTTTGGTAATTTTCCCCCTGAAGGTCAAGGGTACGCAGCCCCCTGTCTAGACTATTAAAGGCGAGCCAAAAATTGACAATTTTTTCAACAAACTTTTCCTAATTTTTTAATATTTTGTAGAATACCTCAAATAATCACGATATTTAAAGACTTATCTGTAATAACGCGCTATCTTTACACTTCAATTTTTTTGCGAATGTTCATTGCTACTAGGTTACGTCTATTTCCATCCAAGACACATCTTAGAAGTGTTGAAACTATTATTGTTATGAGCATTTCTCTATTTTAACAAAAAACTGTGAAATCATGGAATGTATTCATACTAATCAGCCTTTTATTGTACATTCAAGTTGCTTGAAAAAATATTAAAATATGATGAAGACCTTAGGTCTTTGTGGTGGCTGACTGTTGACTGTTACTACAACTGTTAGATTGCAGATTTTCCTATGTAATATTGGATTGAAATTGACAAGAAATTTTAATAAAATTCGATTTAAATATTTTAATATCTGAAATAGACGTCAAAATATTATAAACTTAAAAAACACTTTTAAATGTAAATTGACTCACGTTATGGCGTGACGGCCGTTTCGCTCTGTTGTCTAGAGCATCATCAGACGACCCACAGTACACGTGATAACATAGTACACAGTACACGTGTACTGTGGGTCGTCTGATGATGCTCTAGACAACAGAGCGAAACGGCCGTCACGCCATAACGTGAGTCAATTTCCATTTAAAAGTGTTTTTTAAGTTTATAATACATATTAGTGGAAACAAGATGGATCTTCAACATCATGACGTCAAAATCATAAATGTTTGAAATAATTCTATAGCTGAGAAGCAAGGGCATAATTTAGGGAAGGCAGGAGGGGTCGTGGTTCCCCTAAGATCTGCCAAAAATGCTTCTATTGATATTAATATTATTATATTGAACAAAAATTTTCCATTGGAGTAATATATAACTTGATAACATAGACTAGTAATAATAATAATAACTATAAGAAACATAATTTAACCAAAAATTCAAGCAATTTTGATAGATTTTTCAACAAATTTGACCAGACAGATTTAAATTACAGGAAATCTCTGCAATTTATAATTAAAATATAATAAATATAAATTTATAAATTTAAAGATATTTTCAGTCCAGGGTAAAGTTATTTGGTTAAGCGACTCACCCCTCAACACAAGCTTGGCTTAAAGAGGGATGAACCATTTTTTTTATTCTAAAATCATTATTAGTCTAATATCCTATATTTATTTTGTCTTGAATATTCTATAATTTTATTTATTTAATCTATGTATGGGATATTTTATTTGCTTATTTATTTAAAATAATAAAAGTTTATCTATTTTATTTTATACACATATATATATTTTTTTCATCTCGGAATGTCATTGTGTCTTATATGAAAATGTATTGTACATTTTGATTGGTTAAATAAAAAAATATATAGCGAATAAAAAATATATTTATAGCGAAATACTCTACGCTTTATTACGATACAAGAAGCATTGGTTGAGTTCATGAGAGCCTTATCGGTAACCGACGAACCGGTAAATGTTATCCAAATTTTTTAACGTATATGAATTTGAATAATCATCAGACGCCACGACTACACCAGTCACATTCACCGTTTACCGGTAGGACTCCCGGCCATGTGCATTGATAGTGATTGTGATGCTGAAAGCCGGCAACTGGAAAAAGGACCGCTTACGTTCTCTATTGGCTAAAATTATAACTAGAGGAACAGAGCTTCCCATTGCCAAGCCACAATAAAACATACTTCCATTGATTAACAATATTACCAATGATATAATTTAAATATTAATCAATTGAATCGATTTGTCTTTTTTATAATATATCGCAGATGATAGAAAATAAATATATTATATAAAGTTAGTCACATGTCGACTTTGAAAATCGAGAGTCGATATCAGTTGAGCTCGATGCAGTGTTCCATGTTTAGGTTGTTTACGTTTTTGCCTTTCGAGGTTATGTATTGAATTCACATTTGCCTATTCTAATTTTTCTGAAACAATATTATTTTGAGAAATACTGTGCTATAGTTCCGCAGAGTTGAACGGAAAATTTATTCATCTATTTATGAAAGACAATTCTTGTTGATATGCCTTTTTGTATGCACCCAGCTTCTAGTTCTTCAACCCAGCTATTGTTTTATCAAACGGAGGCATTTTAAACAGTCCTCAAGATGCGGAGACGTGGATTGAGAAGAGAAACTGCCGAGCTCGATAAGAAAATATGGGATTGGAGTTTGTCTCAATCTTCTGTAACCAAGACCAAAATACAGAATTATGCTAAAAGTCTATTCAGTGAAGCAGGCTTTGAAAGTTTCAAGGTGAGTCTATTGAAGTTTTCACTTATTTAGCAAATATTATGTTGCCTCCTATTGTGTTTTCACATAGATGTATTAATGGGTTGTCATCCAATTGAGTGTTTACGTGGAGAAGAATAACTTTAAAGAGAAATTAGGTTAGGTTAACTAAGTAAGCCACCTAGGTAACTTACAGTAAAGTGGAGTGAAGTGATGCAGTATGCAGTAATATATAATATTATTTGGCTGCACTTCCGTATGTAGTCCAATGAAATAATCGACCGAGAATTGATAGTCAATAGGTTGGGTTAGCTTTGGGTCTGGTACAGATATCGATTCTCTCAGTCCATTATTTCTGGACTTCATTCGGAAGTGTAGCCTATTATGTTCTGGGTTAACATCCAAACTAAAATTCTGTTTTACCTTAATAAAGCCCACTTCCTCTTAAAAGACAAAAAACATTTTTTCAGCGCCAGTTGAAAATTTTGTGGAGGGGGTAAAAATTTAACAATCAATATAATCAATATATTTAGCAATCAATGTGAGTGAATGAATCACTTGTAAACATCCTTAGAGAGCTCTTTAAATTTAGCTTGCTCACAGGCAATCGCCCATGCAGGCTATTTTCCTTAGGATGCTCATGTTATATAGAATTTTTGTTGCATTTAAATTTATTTTATTTTGTAATGTAAAGTAAAAAAGTAGACTACCTACCTAGTAGTAAGTTATATAAATTAATATTCATCCTTTAACATTTCCAAACCCCCTCCTTGGTTTCGACCATGGCTAGTGTCATCAAAGGAAGACCCAAGTATTAGTAAATATATTTTAGTTAAAAAAAATATAGAATAGAATTATTAATGGCTAGTCCAAGTGACTAATTCAAATAAAAATATACAAAAAACTTATTGAGTCTCCATACGCTTGTTCTTGCCTGTGAGATGATGTCACATATAGAGGAAGGTTCATCGTATATTTCAGATTTATTTCTTGAATTATTGTCATAAACTTGTATATATCTATTATAAATTGCCTTATTGTGGCTTGAGGTGAATTAAGTTTTGTTCGTCTCAGATACAAAATCATCAGATACATCAATTGTATTGCTTTCCAAACGTCTCTGTCAAATAATGGCTTGGAGGCAGGAAGTAACTCAGAGGTGTGCTGATACTGTCTGGTATACACACTCATCTATGCAGCCAAACCCTGTGTAAAGGTGAGAGTGGACTGTTGAGCATAGCATAGAACTTCAGAATTTTTTCGGTAGGCTTAGCATTGATACTCGTACAACTCTGGTATCTCAGTGAGGAAAGTAATCGCAACCTACCTCACTCCTTTTTTTGCGTATTACGCACTTTGGACCAAAACATAACATTAAGGTCTGAAGAGTCACCTACAGTTGGAATAGGCTATGGTACTATACTTATATTTATTATGAAATTGTAAAAATAGTAATGCATACATGTCAGCAAAATGTTGATCCTATGGCCAGTTGCACGAAAGAAAATTAAATTTAATCACCGTAAGATGGCGTCATCTTATGGAGCCCAATAGGGAAGTCGTTGCACTGGCTCCGTCAAATGACGTCATCTTACGGTGGTCAAATTTAATTTTCTTTCGTGCAACTGGTTGCTAGTGTTCTTCATTCTTCCTATGTGACTGTCCATTTTTTTTTTTTAATTGTGAATTTTCTTTCTAATGTTCTTTAGAATTAACTGCTTTTTTTAATGTTCTAGGCCAGCGATTGTTGGTACAGACGTTGGAGAGGTCGATGGAGAAATGCACCAGATAAGCCAGAAGTGACTCCAAGTAATTCAACAGAAATTGAACAATTTTCATCAGAAGACAAGAATAGAAAACAAAATTTGACCTACAAGAGGAGGAAAAATTCTAAAAACAACAAAGATAGCATAAATATTGAGTCACCATCTAAGAAAACAAATCTTATAGTCGATAGTGATGAAAAAAGTGATAATTTTCAAGTTTTGAGTGAAACTAGTGATCAAAGAACTGATAATTTTGACGTTTTGAGTAAAACTAGTGATCAAAGAATTGATAACTTTCAAGTTTTGTGTAAAACTAGTGATCAAAAAAGTGATAATCAAGTTTTGAGTGAAACTAGTGATCAAAGATGTAGTAATCTTCAAGTTTTGAGTGGGACTAACAATTGTGAGAAAAGAACTAATGAGAAAAATACAAAGATCCAGAAACAATCTGATCAAAAATTGATGGAAAACAGTGATAAAATCCTTCAAAACAATTCTACAGTAGTTCAGAATAGTTATGGAATTTTTTCTGGTATTGAATTCAGTGACATTAGTGCACAAATAGGTAGATTGAACTCTACAAATTGTACAGAAATTAAGATTAATGAAGTGAATTTTTCCGGTGATGCTACATCTTCAACTCTAATGCAGAAAGATGGAATCCGTGATAGAGTAGCTCAGATAAATGAAGAAAATAACTGTAGTTTAGCTCAAACCAGTCGTAGTTATTCTGTTGAAACGCATACAAGTGAAGCTGCTTCTTCTTCATCTCCAGACAATATCATTGACACAGTGACACAGGAAGAAATTGACTGTAGTTTAGATCAAATAGGTGATGATTATTGTTTTAAAACACAGACATTTACACCATGTTTGCAGACTACTGAGAATAATGTTAACATTTTGGGTATAAATGTGATGAATTGTGGGTCAGGACAGGGTGAGAGGAGTAGTGTTGAGAGTTGTCTGGAGAAAAACTTGAAAAATGTTAATCTGCTTTCAAATAATGTTGGTGATAACATGAGCATGGTTCAAAGTAATAACTATGCTTGTAGAAGTCCTCAGGTTGAATCTAATAGTACTGTCCAAAATAATGTCTTCAGTTGTACAAGTCGTCAGGTTGAAACTGTATCTAATAACAATGATACTAGTCAGATTGAAAATAGTGGTAAAAACTTCTGTATCACTGAAAATGCTACACAAAAGATACAATTTGAAAACTTTGTTGAAATTTCCAATGACTCCGTTTTTCCAAATTTTTCTGTAACCAATTTTGGGGAAACAAGTCGGGCGGCAGAAAGATGTAACAAAGTTGTGACAAATTTGAAAAGTGTAGAAAACTTTGTAGAAATTTCCAACGATTCCGATTTCCCGAATTTTCGAGTGATTAACTTCGAGGAAACGACTAATAGATCGAACGAAATTGTAACAGAGCTGAAAAGTGTCGGTTTAGATCTGTGCAGTAGGGATCAGCATAGTTTGGAGCTGATGAAAGTGATAAATAGTAATTTTAATCGAAATTCTGAGAGTAGTATCAGTAGTGATAATTTGGACACATGTCTAATGTCGGGAGAATTTCAAATACCTGGGTTATCTCTAGGTAGTGATGAAATTTTCGAAAACTATCGTAACAGTCTGTTCATGGAATCTAATTATATGTTTTGTGAGAGCTGTGATGATTTCCATATCAACGAAGCTGATGATTGTGAAGCTCTTTGTGAAGAAATAACATCGTTAAGTCCAGAAATTCATCAACAATCTGTGGAACAGGATATTTTAGACAAGAATGTGGAACCAACTGATAAGGAGAAGAATAAGGATGGAGATGGTTCAGGTGGACTAAAGACTTCAATTCAGAGAGAAAGGAAGAAAGGAGAAAGATATTTGCCCAAGTTCAAGGCCAAAGTTGTCGCCTATACAAAGTCGCATACAATTAGGGCAACTGCGTTGAAATTCAACGTGAATGAGTGCACAGTGTCGGAATGGATTCAGGCTAAGTTGAGGAGGAATAAGAAGCAGGATTTTGAACCTTACAAGGTAGATAATAATCTCAATTTTATTTTTATTAATTACTAGAAACCCACCTATTCCCTTGATTTGATTCAGAGCTTAAGGCAGAACACAAGGAGCGTTTGAGAAGCTTGGCGTCGACTCTGCGCTTCAAATAATTATTTTATTCGGAGCTTAATGTGGTCCGCACACTTAGCGTTTGCCAAGAGCGGAGTTGACTCCACGCTTCAAATGCAAATAAAATTAAGTGTCATTAACTCTGGCGTCTCAGCCATTTATGACTCCACGCTTGGCTAACGCTCCTTTTGTGGACTGCTTATGACTCATGACGATTGGCAAACGGTCTTCCCTAGAATTATTCGGAACCCACCTAAAACTGTAGGTCCAACTCAATCGCCATTATCCAAGTCATCACCCACGCACAGGTCTCACATCTATGTGGGCTTCATCCTTCAAAAAAAAAAAAAAAAAAAGAATAAAATAGAAAAATTTAGCAACAACCCAGAGCAACCCAGAGATGTATGTGAACATATTTTAACGAACAATCAAAAAAATGTGAAAAAACTGACACTGTATTTCTATTTAAATTATGATATTAGATTGTTAATCAAGTGTTTCGTCATGGAAAACATCACAGATATTTTTATTATCATCATAATTGTTTATATATTTAAAACCTAGAATATTTTTACAATATTGTAATTGTAATATTGATTTATTATGGTCAAACTAAAGGTATGTTAGCTCTTTTTTCCAGCGTTTGGCTTTTATTTGAGCATCTTCTTTCTTATCAATACATATATTTTTTATCTAAATTATAACAATCTAATATTAAAACTGACATGGTATTTCACTTTTAAATAATGTTTATCTACGACCATGTCATAATGTATACATTACAGTTTCACAATTGATGCCAAAACAGCTGTCTTTTCGAAATGCTTTTTGAAACCCGTTGCATAATGAGCTCGTTATAGTACAGGTTCTACATTATAACACGGGTTCTGGACCAATCAGAAGCATTTTTGATGGAATCAATATCGCAATTCAATATTGTGAAACTATCAGCTGATTTGATCAAACTGCTACACCAGCTGCTTTAACCTAACAATCTACTATAACTTCTCGTATTTGAGATGAGAGGTTAGGTATCTCTGACAGTCACAGGTAAAATGAAATTGTTTTAATTAAATGTATACTAGTGGTCGTAGATAAAATAGTGTATGCAACGATTTTATTTGGCCATTAAAGCACTCGTGAGATATTTATAACACTCGCATTCGCTCGTGTTATAACTTACATCTAACTCGTGCCTTAATAAGGGTCAAAATAAAATCGTTGCATAAACTACTATTTACTCACATATATTGGAGATGGTTGAGGAATGCATTTCACTTCTGAAAAGAAGCTTCGTCAGCCTCTTTTCAGAGCTTCTTTTAAGAAGTGAAATGCATTCCTCAAGCATCTCCAATATATGCGAGTAAAACATTATTTAAAAGTGAAATACAGTGTCAGTTTTAATATTAGATTGTTCATTAAGTATTTCGTCATGGAAAACATCACAGATAATTTATAACTGTTACAAGTGCTTGGACTAACGATCAGTTTATTTCTAGTCTAAAATAATTAAAGTTATTCTACTCGATGAATTTCACTAGTTTCTCCTTGTTTAACTTTGATGTATACCGAATATATTTGTTTAATGAAGAAATCAGTTTATGCTCTTATTTCAAACTAATTGCTACTCCTGCGGTCACTATTTTAATACCCGTTCAGCCTGGCATATTTTGTAATCATTCACCTTAGTATCAACCTACAAGTCTTCTTAGACTCATGTGGGCATCATCAGAAAAAAGAAAGAAATATCTGGAATCATCTAGGCTAATATCAAAACTGGCACTGTATTTCTATTAATATTTTAATATTTGATTTTTACTCACTTTTACTGGAGATACTGGAGGGATGCATTTCACTTCTAAAGAGACGCTTTTTCAGCCTAAATCATATATTCAATAGAAATACAGTGTGAGTTTTGATATTAGATTGTTCATCAAATACTTCGTCATGGAAAACATCACAGATCTGGGATCAATTAGCTATTATTATTTGACTATTTTCAATCCTTTGGATTAATGCATTTCATTCTACTTTACAGGAATCAACATCCATCAACGTTGAACAACAATTTCTGAATTGGTTAAAGTCTATGCGAGAAACCCAGAGGCCTTTAAACCAACACCTAATCAGTGAGAAATTAGGAAATCTAATAAAACCTGAAGAAAACTCAGAAAAACGCGTAGACAAATGGCTTGAACACTATCTAGAACGTTTAAAAAATGAAGATACCACCAAAGTAACAACTGAAGTATCGAAAAACAAGAAAGTTTCCAAAAAGTATGTCATGTACTCGTTGTTGTTCAAAAAGGAAGTGGCACTTTATGCTGAAAAGTACAGTCAGAAGTCTGCGGCAAGGGACTTTGGGGTTCCCAGGAAAAGAGTGTACGAATGGGTGCTGGCTGTCAAGGACAGTCAAGGTCAAGATGGGTCGGCCATGTTGGAAAAACGTGATTGCTCAAAATATGTGGTGGATCCAGCTATTGATAAGAACATTTTTGACTGGTATAAGGCGCAGAGTGTACCTCCCACATGCAAACAGGTAATTTTTTCCACTATTTAACTGACAATTTTTTGTTTATATCTAGAGTCAATTTAATTTATTTCTCACAATGCAATACAAAATTAATACATTTCATTATACTACCTGAATAGAGACTCCTAAAACAATAAAAAACTGATGTGAGTCAATTTTATAAGTAAGTATATGTATAGAAATATTGCGAGACACCCTCAGCTAGGCTTAAGCCTGTGATTGCAATTGTTTTGGCAGTTTCCGGTGGTTTGGAACCAAACTAAAACTATAGGTCCAGCTCATCAATCAACATCATCTAACTCATTACCCACGCGCAGGTCTCAGATCTATGTGGGCTTCTTCCTCCAAAAAAATATATTTGAGGGGGGATGAAGCCGACAGATTTGAGTGATGAGTTTGACCTACAGTTTTAGATGGGTTCGGAACCACCGGGAAGGGATTTTATAGCAGAGCAGAGTCTTTTTCGCTGGTTAATCCAATCGGGCACCTTTACAAAGAGGGCTCAGGAGTTCGTAGCTTATATTTATCTGATTGAACAGATACCTGCTACGGCTCACGGCTATCACTTCCTTAAAAGTATTGTACCTCAATATTGAAGTATTTTTCCTTAAACATATAAAGTATTAGGATCTAGCCTGTTCCATCATTGCATTGATTGTATTTTTTATCACAATAAATAAATGAAAGGTACTATTTTACTAGGTTACTTACCAAGCTCACTCACTAGTTTACCTAAAAAACTTTAGTAGCTATCTCAAAGAGTAGAGGACCTACAGTTTTACGTGGGTTCCGACCCACCGGAAGTGATTTTACAGCAGAGAACAGAGTCGTTTTTGTTGTCAATCGAATCGGTCACCCTTACAAAGAGGGCCCAGGAGTCCGTAGCTTATCTATATCTGATCGAACAGATACCTCCTACGGCTCATGGCTATCACGTTTTGCTTTTTTGTTTCTCAGTTATTTTTTGGTAAACCGCAATTTATTTGAGCCGCCTAATTTCGTGGTGTGTAGTATAATTGAAAGTAATTTTAACCAAAAATGTTAAAAACTAATCATTTTTCTTCTACTAGGTTCGAGAAATGGGTCTGAAACTTTACGCCGATGAAGGGTATGACGTCACGTGTTCGTATGGTTGGTGGAGGAGGTGGAGGGCACGGTATGACGTCACTACTAAAGCTATGACGTCATTGGATCATCATATACTGGAATGGGTGCTGGGCCAGTTGGATAGGAACGTCAAAGTCAGTCATGCCGATCTGATTGATCATGTCTCGAAGATTGGTGGTGTCAAGAAGGCTTCTAGCAAGGTGATTTTATTGGGAATTGTCTATCAATTTTGGTAATTATTGGGTTTATTTGTAATAATTTATTGTTATAAATGTTGTATGATTGGTTTGCACGGTTAACTTGTGAAACCTCATGCAATTATATTTTCTATATTGTATTTGTTTTTATGTATTGTAACGGCATTGTGACTTTGCCTATTACGTATTGTAAGTTTATTGGCAATAAAGATATCTTATTTTAAAATTAATCACTGGCTTGGCTGAGTTTCAAGGGCTATTACATCTTATGAATAACAAGTTGACTTATTAAATTAGTGGCATTTCTACGGTATTAGAGTTAAGTTTATTGGCAATAAAGATATCTTATTTTAAAATTAATCACTGGCTTGGCTGAGTTTCAAGGGCTATTACATCTTATGAATAACAAGTTGACTTATTAAATTAGTGGCATTTCTACGGTATTAGAGTTAAGTTTATTGGCAATAAAGATATCTTATTTTAAAATTAATCACTGGCTTGGCTGAGTTTCAAGGGCTATTACATCTTATGAATAACAAGTTGACTTATTAAATTAGTGGCATTTCTACGGTATTAGAGTTAAGTTTATTGGCAATAAAGATATCTTATTTTAAAATTAATCACTGGCTTGGCTGAGTTTCAAGGGCTATTACATCTTATGAATAACAAGTTGACTTATTAAATTAGTGGCATTTCTACGGTATTAGAGTTAAGTTTATTGGCAATAAAGATATCTTATTTTAAAATTAATCACTGGCTTGGCTGAGTTTCAAGGGCTATTACATCTTATGAATAACAAGTTGACTTATTAAATTAGTGGCATTTCTACGGTATTAGAGTTAAGTTTATTGGCAATAAAGATATCTTATTTTAAAATTAATCACTGGCTTGGCTGAGTTTCAAGGGCTATTACATCTTATGAATAACAAGTTGACTTATTAAATTAGTGGCATTTCTACGGTATTAGAGTTAAGTTTATTGGCAATAATGATATCTTATTTTAAAATTAATCACTGGCTTGGCTGAGTTTCAAGGGCTATTACATCTTATGAATAACAAGTTGACTTATTAAATTAGTGGCATTTCTACGGTATTAGAGTTAAGTTTATTGGCAATAAAGATATCTTATTTTAAAATTAATCACTGGCTTGGCTGAGTTTCAAGGGCTATTACATCTTATGAATAACAAGTTGACTTATTAAATTAGTGGCATTTCTACGGTATTAGAGTTAAGTTTATTGGCAATAAAGATATCTTATTTTAAAATTAATCACTGGCTTGGCTGAGTTTCAAGGGCTATTACATCTTATGAATAACAAGTTGACTTATTAAATTAGTGGCATTTCTACGGTATTAGAGTTAAGTTTATTGGCAATAAAGATATCTTATTTTAAAATTAATCACTGGCTTGGCTGAGTTTCAAGGGCTATTACATCTTATGAATAACAAGTTGACTTATTAAATTAGTGGCATTTCTACGGTATTAGAGCCTACTGGAACTGAATAAACAGACGAAAGGGGCTTTAATGTTATACAGACCGGGCAAGGGAAATATTGCTTTTTACAGCATTATTAGAGGTAGCTGAGTGAGTTTCAATGGCTTTTACATCTTCTTATGAATATCAAGGCGAGTTATCAAATAAATGGCATTTCCACTGTGTTAGAGCCCAATTTACTATAAAAATTTATCTCAGCATAGTTTATTATAAGCTATGAGCATACTTGATATTATGTAAAATGAATACAATTAAACTAGTCAGTAAATTAACTATATTTATATCAGTTGATTTTTTCGTGATGCTCAGATTTTGGAGGTGTTTATGACCCCCTCCCCCTGGGTCCGACCTTGGGCTAGGACTCCCGCAAACTACCTATGGTGGTGAAGCCCTTATGGAAAATCAGAGACTACACTAAAGTGTAGCATCCTATATCAAACGCATTTGAGTCGGGACTTGAAATTTGGTCGGAAGACCAAAGGTGGAAGAATGTAGACACACAGAAGTGTAAAAATAAAATTCTACTAAAATTTGCGAATGTCCTTAGCAATTTTAGTACTCTAACTTTACTCAGAAAACACAAACAAAACAAACTCTGTTTGTTTCAAAAAACACGTTATTTTTTTCAATTTAAAATGTGGTTTTGGCAGATAGAAGAGGTGCAGTTTGGCTACATCTAAAAAAGAGAAGTCAATTGGTTGCTTGTTATTGGCCGGGAGGCTGCTGAGGCACTGATTCAGTCACCCTACACTTAATTCCTCCACATTATTCAAAGGTTGTCACCGTAGCTCTAGTCTTTGAGTTCTATGGATCTGCCATATTTTATAGCAGATTTATTCTATTGCAGGACTTGTTATTTTCTAATCTTCAATTCTGTTATTAAAAGGAACATAAATAAAAAATATAAAATTGTACCTATCTTTCTCAAAGTTCCAATAGCAACTTACACCTAGAACTTTAAAATATCTTGTAAATCATTAGATGAAATTCTTTCTTCACTCACAAATCTTTAGTCCATGTGGGGAAATGTATTTCTTTTAATTTTCTGTAATTTCATTTAATTTCTCTGTATTGCTATTGTAATACAGTGTTCGAAACCTACTCATCAATCGCCATCATCCAACTCTTTACCCACGCACAGGTCTCAGACCTATGTGAGCTTCATCATCAAAAAAATTGTAATATTTTGTTTAGAAATGAATCAATTCAATCACGTTTACAGCTTGAAAAAACCCAGATATTTATCAGATAATATCTCTAATATTTCAGTAAAATGTTTATCTTTAACTACATAATATTGTATATCGTGTGTGAGTGTGTGTGTGTGTGTGTGCGCGCGCTCTCTCTCATTCAAGGAATTTTAAATATTATTTGTTGGTTTATATCTATTTTTTTAAATTATCTAAATTTGTGTTATATTTGAGGGGTTATATGTATTCCAAATTCATAAGCTAGAACTAAGTTATATTACCTAAGGTTAAGTTAAGAATGGACGAATTTTGTCCAGACTTCGCCATTTTATGTAAATACGTCACTAGGATTTTCTTTAGTTGAATTAATGTCATTTGCTGTACATTTGCTACCTATGCGATGGTAATAATACTCATTTAAGAAATTTTGTTAATTTACATAAATAAAGTGTTTTAATCTAATCATATATTTATTTTTCAGGTCTCAAGTGGCTGGGTTATTCGGTTCTGTAAACGTTACACAATGTTGCTGCAGAGAACTCCGCAGTACGACACAAACTTACCTCCAGCAATGGAATTGAAAGTTGTGTTGTTCCGGAAGAGAATTCAAAAGCTGATTGATGAATTTGAACTAACAGAAAACGACATAGGAACCATTGATGAAGTACCAATACGATTCACTGATACAGGTTGGTATTTTGACCATATTCTTTTTTTAGAATAAGTTTGTTAGTTTTTTTTTTTTTTTTAATTTATTCCTTTTTAAAATTTGTTAATTTTGTCAATGTAGTCCGCTCTTTCAATAAAATCAAGCAAATGCCTGAGTTTGTCAGTCGTTCAGTAAATCATTCAGTAGCTATTGATTCAATAGCAGTCCTAAGGCTTGTTTCACACACACCTGGCAGTCGGGTAACTGCTGTTGTTTACCTGCATTATTAAATTGCGTCCTTATTATTAAATTGCGTCTCTGAACTCTCTACCGACCTTTCTAGGTATTATTCCTGGACTATAGACAAGCCAAAATATCAAAAACTCAAAAGTTACTCATATAGCCGCCATTTTGTTTTTTTTTACATAGGAAATTTTAAATCGAGAACGGCTTGTTATAATTGAATTAAATTTGGTATTTAGCTTTATCACCTAAAGATCTAATTACAGGAAAAAAAAAATTTTTTTACAATCATTATTTTCAAAATGGCGGCTGCCTAAAAATTTCAAACGTAAATATCTTAAAAACCACTCATAATAAAAAAATTACATCTATTACATTTTATTTAGAGAATTTAATTGCAAATCTAATGACACCAAATTTACAGAAATTGGTTCATAAATAACTGAGAAAATCCATTTTTTCAACCAGACGTGGCTCACTAGCAGCGATGTCACATTATAACAGTTGATATTGACAAGAATGCAATATCTTAAAAATGAATTTTCTCTGTTATTTATGAACCAATTTACGTAAACTTGGTGTCATTAGATTTGCAATTAAATTATTTAAATAAACCGTAACAAATTTAATTTTTTATTATGAGCGGTTTTCAAGATATTTACATTTAAAATTTTTAGGCAGCCGCCATTTTGAAAATAATTATTGTAAAAAATTATTTTTTTCCTGTAATTAGATCTTTAGGTAATAAAGTTGAAGACCAAATTTCATTTAATTATAACTAACCATTCTCAAATTGAAATTTCCTGTGTGAAAAAACAAAATGGCGGCTATTTGAGTAACTTTTGAGTTTTCGAAATTTTGAATATGATATTTTGGCTTGTCTATGGTCCAGGAATAATACCTGAAGAGGTCGGTAGAGAGTTCAGAGACACCCTGTAGTTTCTAAAACTGGGTAATTGTGAAGTGTTCCAAATGATACAATGGGTGGTGTGAATAGAGTTGAGCCAGCTGAGTAACTTATATGTTTGAATAGGCTCTCAGGACTCTTGTTATTTGAAGTGAATAAAAATTAAGTCAATCACAGCTGTTTCTCACGCCTTCCTATCAGACTCCCGTCGACTCAACAGATCAACAGTCAACTCTAGTCACTCCACAGACCCCCACTCAATCAACTTTATTTACACCACCCAGGCCCATATTTTTTATGAACGAGACTTAAGTTGATCTAAGCACAACTTAACTAAGATTGACTTGGAAAGGCTCTATTACATTGAACGTGGTCACAAGCTAACCTTAAATTGTGTTGTATTATCAGGCACTAATAAACATAAAATAACATGCATGAAAAGATAAAGATACTGCACTGCATGTAAATTTACAGTTGATGTTACATAATTATTACCACGTCAATATCTTCCAAATAATTATTTTCTGTTTTCCGAATTTGAAAAATGATAGCATTTGATGCAGTGTAGTGAGCACTACCTGCCAGAAGACCAAAGCACTTCATCCATTCTATCTTGTAGAAAGAGAATTCTTTCTTAGTGCCAAAAAAATGTATAGGTTAGAACTCGATTTATATAAAATAATTTCAATAAGTCAAATATACAGTGAATTACATTGCAATGGTGCAAAAATTGAATATGATGATTTTATTTTATTATTATGAGCCGATGCTATACTAAGAAATGAAATCAAAATATGATGCAACACAACAATCTAAGAACAGCTTCAAGTCAGCTCTGTACCTAGCTTGGCTAAGAACGGATTTGAGACACCAATTATAAGCACGACTTGACTTTTAAGTAAAGGAGATGTTTAAATACAAACTTTAGTCTAAGCATTACTTATACTGGGTGAGTTTACTAGCTGTAAAGTGAGGTTATAAGCCGACCCAGTTGTCCCTGCAACATTTACGTAGTGTAAATTCTTATATTAGTGTAAATTAGAGTTGTTTAATGTAAATGATTAATGTTCAATTATTTATCAGGAGTCAGATCTTTGTTGTGCGAGCTGGGTTGGCTTTTAGTGTTACAGGTGCTCGCTGGCTTGAACCTGTTAGTGTAAGTATGACTTATTGCCGCTAAGTCTGACTTATCCAAGTCGATCTTTGATTAGTCACGTTCATAAATACGGGCCCCAATGTCTCTACGGTCAGATAAACGACACCAGTTACCACACTGCCAAGTATATGTGAAACAAGCCTTAG
Source organism: Conomelus anceps (assembly GCA_948455865.1). Taxonomy (NCBI): domain Eukaryota; kingdom Metazoa; phylum Arthropoda; class Insecta; order Hemiptera; family Delphacidae; genus Conomelus; species Conomelus anceps. The sequence goes on along the minus strand of OX418227.1, from coordinate 11,540,240 downwards.
GGCCGCTATTGAATCAACGATTTAACTGAGTCAATAGCCACTGAATGGTTTACTGAATGATTGAGAAACCGGCCATTAATCTACCTCTAGCCAAAACTCGATTACTGGGCAATGTATTATTCCATTTATTTTATTTTTACTGTTTTTATGGTTTTACAGGAGTGAAAATTAAAGAGCAACTAATAAGAAAAGCTGGATTCGAAAACTGTCAAGCAACTCTTATAATATCTTGCCTAGCGAGCGGCAAGCTTCTTCCCACCATAGTTGTTGTTAAAGTAAGTCATGTTTCGACCATCAATTGATTGGTTTTGAATTTTTATCTAAGAATTATTTTTAGTACTTTATTCTAAATCAGTTAGTAAATCAGTGTTTAGTGGCTTATTGAAGCACTAGCAGGGGTTGCCTGATCTGATTCTTACACTTGATGTATGATTAATAATAATAATAATAATAGGAGTTGCCCCTCCTTACAATAGGAAGTTGCTGCAGATGCAGAACGTAGCAAACAGGTTAATGACAAACGTCATCCTCTTTATGTACATCAGCCAATGGCTAGGCGAGTAGGTCCAGAAAGAGTTTTCTGCCCAAACATATGCCCAGGAATGCTCAAAAGAATTGGCCCACACAGAGAAATGGAGAAATGAAGTGGCAGATACTTTGCAGATCCCTGTGAAAGAAAATTTGATAGCAGGGAGTAATTTTCCATTCACTGTATGGAGAGGTCTGTGCAGATTAAGAGTGGGCGTGTCTAGGTGCAAGGCAAACTTGAGAAAGTGGGGTTACCTACCGAAAATTGACTGTGTGATTGTGAGGAAATACATGTCCCTGCATCATGAAATACATGATCACCTGCTCTTGTGTTCGCGACTTTATAACAGTGTACACTCTTTGATCTTTTAATAGTAAATGACAAGGCTGTTTCAGCTGCTAATTTTTGGAAACTGTTGATATGAAAACCTCTGGACACGGAATAATAATAAGAATAATAATCATCAATTATCTTACACTCAATACTATCGGCCGGTTGCCAATAAAATACGGTTGCTGGTTGAAAGCCAATTAATGTCAGTTAACTAACCGTCGTAAGTGTAATGGATTTATTTCTGTTGCATAAAGATCCATTAGTTAATTTTCGTTAACCAAACGGGCACAATCTGGCTACACTGTAATTTGATCAACAGCTGATTCTGAAGTTGATAAAAAAGATGAATTAGAATCATATTTCATTTTGAATTAATTGAATCATTATTCAACTATCTCAATATTATTATATTGTTAATAGATTTTATTAATTTTGAAAGGTTTTTAACACCTATGACCTAATCTGCAGTTCTGTGTTCTGGTACAATAAACATGACCTATAAAATGTAACTTAATAGGCATTAGTGAGATTTAATCATTGGTTGTTGGTTTGTTTTGAGGATGAAGCCCACATAGGTCTGAGACTTGTGCGTGGGAATGAGTTGGATGATGGTGGTTGATGAGTTGGACCTACAGTTTTAGGTGGGTTGCGAACCACCGGGAAGTTATTTTACAACAGAGAACAGTGTCTTTTTTGCTGGCCAATCTAATGGGGTGATCGGGCTGTTAAATATATTTCACACCGGCTAACCTAATCGACGTTATCGCTTGTAATAATAATTGTCCTTTGTGCAACTAAATTCTCTCCATTAAGTTTAATTTCCATAGAATGACGTCGTTCTACGGGGATTAAATTTAATTGGCTTTCGTGCAACCGGCCGTATGTGTTTTGATTTAGTAATGGTGATTATCATTACTCCTATGTGCAAGCACCCTAAGGCAAAAATATACAGTGTTCTAAGACGTAATCTTATTACAAACTAAGCACCTAAATGCATATGGTAGGCTCTAATACATATAATATTCTTTATCATTTTTAGTAGTAGCCTGATAATTTTTCTATTTTTTCCACAGGGTGGCTTATCACAGAATCTAGCCCTCAGTAATGAGGATGTCATGGTTTTTATACGTGAAAACGGTTGCTTGGATTCAGACATTCTTCTGCACTGGATAAAAAATATTTGGCTACAGTAAGTACGAACTTTTTGTGTTCTAAAGTTTCAATATTAAAATTTTCCAAATTATTACATTGATTAATTATTAATTAAAATGAGTCTAGAGAATTTCTGAATTGACATCATTAATGTCAGCCAACCTAGGGTGTCTTAAAAGATATACGTCCACATTTATATAGGTTATTGACGAACGAAGAGAGATATCCGGTTCAAGTCAACCGTTTTGATGAGATGACACCACTCCCACACTTGTGGAAGTGATAGCCGAGTTCCGTAGCAGGTATCTGTTCAATCAGAGATAAGCTACAAGACTCCTGGGCTCTCTTGTAAGGGTGACCGATTGGATTGGCCAGCAAAAAAGACTTCTGTGCTGTAAAATCACCTCCCGGTGGTTCGGACCCCACCTAAAACTATACTTCCAACTCATCAATTACCATCATCCAATTCATTACCCACGCACAGGTCTCATACCTATGTGGGCTTCATCCTCCAAAGAAGACTTGTTCACTGACAGAGCCCTATTTTGTTACATTTTCCACTTTTTGAGAAAAATTTGATTATCACATAGTTTTCTTTTGGGCTTCTGGTGGTGGACTGGCGGTTACATGAACATTTATGAAAACTTTTAATTTTTTATAAAAAAAATTAATTCGCTTTTTCATAAGAATGGTCAAGAATTTTTGTAAGAATTTGCGTTTTATAATATGAGAACGTTTTCTTATTATAATTGGGACATTCTTTTGCAATCATCTAGTAGAGTAAGTTAATTTCAAAGATAGTCACTTGTGTCACTTGTTAATGATAAACTTTTAACTTAATCAAAAATCATAATCATACAACAAACAAATCACATAACATACATTAACTAATAACACATGACATGGTTTACATAAGAAATCATTAAAACTGATGTTTTCCATGACAAAATACTTGATGAACAATCTAAAATCAAATTGACACTGTATTTCTATTTAAATTATGATTTTTACTCACTTATACTGGAGGGATGTATTTCGCTTCTAAATAGAAGCTTCATCAGCCTCATTCATAATTTGAATAGAAATACAGTGTCAGTTTTGATATTAGAAATCATTAAACATGATCATACCAATACAGTACTCCGTATCATATAACACAGTTATAGCCGTGAGTCGTAGAAGATATCTCTTCAGCCAGATAAAGATAAGCTAAGAACTCCTGGGTCATCTTTGAAAGGGTGCCAATTGGATTGGCCAGAAAAGAAGACTCTGTTCTCTGCAGTAAAATAACTTTCCGGTGGTTCGGAACCCACCTAAAAGTATAGGTCCTACTCATCAATCACCATGATCCAGCTTATTACCCACTCACAAGTCTCAGACCTATGTGGGCTTGATCCTCCAAAAACAAAAATGGATTACTAAGCTATCCATTGTTTTATTTTAATCATCCCATTTACGACGTTTGTATTTAAAAAATATAAAATTTTAACTGTCCCATCAATTTACATATTATATTGTATTCTAAAAATAGTATTCAGAAACCTTCAGTCTCTTAAAAAAGAGAATGAATCGTAAAGAGTAACAAGATCAGACAGCTTACTATATTACCCAATCCACAGAACTACCAAGTTTGAGAGGGGAGCATTATACAGAACTGTTAAGTTTTATAATAAGCTACCAGATCATATTAAAAATCCCCAAACTAAAACCCAATTTAAGAAGACAGTGAAAAAATGTCTCCTGGATAGGGGATTTTATTCAGTTAGAGAGTATTTAGAGATGTAAGATTGCCAAACCAACGGCACTGTACACCCTAATGCCGGTTTAATCTCCCAATCTTTTCTTTTTAATATTATTTTAAATAAAATTCCATGTAATAGTATAGCCTTTATTTCTATGACTAAGTTGAAACTATCAAATTTAATAGTGATTATAGTTTTTTTCTGACAAATTATATGTTTTAATAAACTTAACTTATAGTGCCTGAATAGTATAGTGACGATGCATAATATTTGTTATATTGATGTAAGCATGTTTGTACAAATGCATATGCAAATAAAGGAATTGAATTGGATTGAATTGAATTTTTATGACTAAGTTTAATTCAATTTATTGATTTGTTTCAGGTCCCAAACACAGAAAACTTCAATTTTACTATCGAATCACTTCCAGCCCTATAACGATGCAACTGTCAGCAAAGAATTGACAGCAAAATCTTGCAAACATGAATTTTTTCCAGCCGGCTGTCTCTCAAAACTGCAACCGATTCGAGTGTCGCTTTCAAGAGCATTTCAGGTAAAATAAACCCAAACAATGGAGTATACAAGGACCCGACGAGTTTACATAAAATAATAATTACAATTATTAGTTGAGCTGATAGGCATATGCACCATTTGATTTCTGTAAATTTCATATGCTTTCCAATTCACAAAAAAATGCACATCGGCAGCTCTTGAAAAAGAGTTTTCTTTGAAAAAGTCTTCTTGTTTTCTTCTTGTTATTTTTCTTCTTGCTTTTCTTTTTCTTCTTCTTCTAGTCCACATCACTATCATAGCTTTCATCACTGGCACTCTTTTTATTTTAATTCTTCTTCCATTTAGCCTCTCTTTTCTCAAGTTCTGAACTACCTGTGTCAGTCAGTTTTCTAGTGAGATTTTTTCTCTACATCAAAAGCTGAATCGAATTTCGCCGACCATATCATTCAAACTGGACACACTTTTACTGACATCAGTACCAACCTACACATTCTACATATAAAATCTAAAGGACACGAACTAGGTTGAGTGGTAGAGGGGACTCTCAAGTCCCAACTCCGCCTAATAAAGCATATTTTCATTTCATTTCATTTCAACTCAGCACCTTGGAACAATTTGAAATATACAAACACACCACACACAATAAACAAAACATTCTCAATGAACAACTAAATTTTAAATCACACAAACTTTTTGATCACATTTTACAAAAACCAAACAACTCTTCTAACCAAAAAACTGACATGATGATCTAGGAACCCACGCCTCTGAAGATGGATCTCAAAGATTCGAAAGCGCTCGGCCTACAGATTAGGTAAGTTATACTTATTCTTAATGAATATTTGACTGCAAGTCGTTAAATTTCACGTGAAAAGTTAATATTAACAACGCAGTTCGTCATGGAACAAGAAATCCAGGAAGATTTTTTCTTTTATTCTTTTTATTACGTTCCTCAACTTTCTTTCAAACAGCATCCCCTAACTAGTAAGTTATAGGCCTAATTTAAAAAACGATTGCGTTAATCAATTGGATCAGCTTTTCAGCGAACTAGATATGATGGATGCAAGACAGTTATATTATAAAGAAATAATCTGCATAGTACACAAAAACAGCACATTTTCAACATTGGAATCACAGTCACAACACAAGAAACAGGCACCTTATTATTGAAAATTTGACTGAGAAGGCTTTTTAACAGAAACACTTAGCACCAAAACTTTACAATCTACTTCCAAGAAAGATACAGTAAATATGATATTGACGTTGTTGTGACATTTTTCATGTTTTTTGGCAATAAACAATTTGATTTGAATACCACACAGCTAGAAATTTGAAATCGAAGTTCATCACTGGATAATAAACACAGAAATAAAACCCATAGTAACTAAAATTTAATGCAATATGTGAGCTCACTAACCTAATATTAAAACACTGAAAAATTCAAATTGCAACCCTAGAACTTGGCATGCCATAGTAGAGTAGGTTAATTTCCAGAAAAAAATATTTATAAAAATGTAAAATCTTTGGTAGTTTTAGTCATTTAGTTTTATTTGTATATGTAATTGTTTATATTTAGTTTTAAATGGAAATAAAATATTCATTTATTTATCTTCTAGTAGTTGCTTAATATAAAAAATAGTATATAAGTTCATTAAGGAAGTTTTTTCTTTTTTTGGAGCATGAAGCCCACATAGGTCTGAGACCTGTGCGTTGGTAATGAATTGGATTATGGTGATTGATGAGCTGGAACTACAGTTTTAGGTGGGTTCGGAACCACCGGGAAGTGATTTTACAGCAGAGAACAGTGTCTTTTTTGCTGGCCAATCTAATCGGTCACCCTTACAAAGAGTGCCTAGGAGAACGCAGCTTATCTCTATCTGAATGAACAGATACCTGCTACGGCTCACGGCTATTACTTCCCTGTTGGTGAAGAGCATGGTGAGGTAAAAATCTCATAACTGATATTTTCTGAAAATTTTCACTGTTATTTCTATTTTTTATTTTGAATAGTACATCAGCCATTTATCCAATAAATTTCAGTGATTAAAAATTAATCATTTTTTGCAGGATGGATTGTATGAGTTATGGAAGGATAGAGAGAAGACTACATCGTGGGGAGATGAAATATCTACAATGAATTTGCCATCACATAACGATATATTTGAGTGGACAACTCAGATTCATCGTAGACTTGATACTAATTTTCAGGTAAATAACTTTTAATCTGTCTATTCATAGCAGTGGCCTAACCTAGGGGGGGGGGGAGGAGCCAGGGGGACAGATCACCCCAGAGACAAAAAAATTGTGTATTTTTAACGAGCCCTGATACAATTTTTTGGCAAAAAAGTCGAAGAAGATGTCTCGAATATCTAAAAGTGTTGTTTTAGAGGGATTTTTTCAAAAAGTTTCCGGGAGTGTACCGCCGGGCACCTTTTTCTAAATGAAAAAGCTGTATATAGTACTGAATTACTGTCAGAAAATCCCTCCTCCGGGCCGGGCACCTTTTATTAAATGAAAAAGCTGTATATAGTACTGAATTACTGTCAGAAAATCCCTCCTCCTTTTAAAAGACATTTTTAATTACCTTACTTTACAGTATTCCAAATCAGGTTAGGTTGGGGATCAAAAAACTATTAAGTAGTATTACTACGTATTAAGTAGGCCTGCTTAGAAGTTTGGCTCATTTGAACCATAAATGTTTAGCCTGAGAGTCCGGATCTCCCATTGACAATGATGCAAAAACTAGAAGAAAATAATGTTAGAATGTGTGAGTTCATGTCTAGAATCGATTAAAATGTGGCTTTAGAGAGATTATTTTTCAAAAATTTCCCGGTGAAGTACCTCTAAAACCTCCTTTTGAATATATGCCTTGAACCCCTTCCCCCTCCCAGCCCCAACATAAAATCATTGGTCATCCCCCCCCCCCCCACAGACTAACGCTCTAGTTACACCACTGATTCATAGTATTACTAGCAGGTTCCCCGATTCAATTGAATCTGTATTTCTAGAATGTGTATTTATTTATCTAAAAATTTCATCTAATACTCTCCTTTTTTATTCTTCCTCTTCTGATCTTCTTATATTCCTTCTCCTCCTCCTCCTCCTCCTCCTTCTCCTCCTCCTCCTCCTCCTCCTTCTTCTTCTTCTTCCTACTGCTCCTTCTTCCCCTCCTCCTCCTTCATTAACTAATTTATATAAAATAATATTTTCTGGAAATTATTTCATAGAAACCATAGATTTTAATATCTACCTATTTATATTATTACTAACAGATTGCCCGGTTCAATTGAATCTGTATTCCTGGAATGTGTACTAAAATATTTACAAATTTAATTTAATTTTCTCTTTTTTCTTTCTCTTCTTACTTTCTTCAACGTCACCCTATCCTCCTTTCCCCCTCCTCTTCAACCCTCCTCCTCATCCTAATCCTACCCCTCCTCCTTCTCCTCATGCAACTAAACTTAATTTAATTTTCTCTTTTTTCTTTCTCTTCTTACTTTCTTCAACATCACCCTATCCTCCTTTCCCCCTCCTCTACAACCCTCCTCCTCATCCTAATCCTACCCCTTCTCCTTCTCCTAATGCAACTAATTTCTATAAAATGAAATTTCTATGTTTTCATAGTAGAACAAAAGAACGTAATATTTATTATCATCTGGTAAAAACTTGACTTTGGACTTGAAAAAACGTAGGAAATTCACATCGCAAACCATTAATTTTGAATTTGGTATTAATTAAAATTAATACTACTAAATTATCACTATAAAGTAAAAAAGTAAATGCGTATGGCTTTTATTGGTGGGGGAGACTCTCACGGGTAGTTCCACCTCGCCGCTTCAGTTATGTTATTGGAAGCATGATGGACCTAAAATTTTAGGTGGCTTCCTAACCACCGGGAAGTGATTTTTACAGCAGTGAAAATAGTCGTTTTGGCTGGCCAATCCAATCGGTCACCCTGACAAAGAGGATCCAGGAGATCGTTGCTTATCTTAACTGATTGAACAGATACCTGCTAGTTATCTCTTACTATGACTGTCTTACTAAATTATTTCTATCATTTAAATTGTTTGAAACCGTCAAATGTTCTCTATTCACAGACTGTTCTCCGTACGCTTATGTATTATTTTCTCTATTTTACAGGAAGAAATCAAAACCTCTTTCAATAAAACACTTTTTGACAAGTATGAGAACAGATTTGTCCAGGATGAAGAGCTTCAAAACACAGCAAAGACTAATCAAGAAATATAATAAACTAGAAGACAAGGTAGGATTTTCAATAAAAATCAACGTTAAAAATAGTTTTATGATCATTATTTTATTACTATGAAAAATTTGGAACAGAATCTTTAATAAATTATATTTTACACAGAGTTGCTTGTATACCGCATTTAATCTTGTATATTCACTATTTGAATTGAATTTCTTTATTGCCAAAAAAAGTAAAATTCATACAAAAATACAATAAAAATCAGAGAGGTATCGATTACCAAACGTGCAGCATGATAACCGAAAATCGATATTTTAGTAAATAAAAATCGATATTTTAGTAAATAAGAAATCGATATTTTAGATCATCATCATCATTATCATCATTTTATTCATACAGACAACAAATTACAGCATGTACTTATATTACAACAAACCCTTAGAATAATAATGGTTGTGCAATAAAGTCATAACAAAATTAAACTACTTCACATTTGTTAGAAATAAATCAAATCTGTATGCACTCCAGCATAAGCCAACAGCTTGTGCGCTAGAGCGGAGTTCATTGAAATAAACAAATTGAAAGAAGAAAAAAAAAGTCGACAAACTAAAAACTCAAAAATAATAATAAAACCAATTTATAATTTCTAATTGCATTCAGCACACCGGAAGGCGACAATAAATTATTCGGTAAACCAGCCAAAATAAGGCAAAAAATATACACAAAAATATAATAAATATTTTAACATTTTTTCCCCATCCTCTCCCTCTACAGGTCCAACAACAAGAATCCCTAAATAAAAACCGTTTCAGAAAATTCATTTCTTCTTATCCATTCGTCCACCTCATTAAGTAATTTAGGAGTAATCTTTCCCATCACAAGATTACTTGGCAATAAGTTTACTAATTTTTTACATATATATTCAAATTGTCTCCTGCAAACATTCAAATCAGTTCTGGACACCCGGTAGGAATTTGTGGCAGAGGGACGTAAATTTAAGATATTTAAGTATTCCAGTTGGCACCAACACAGCAGAAGGGTGAAAGGTGAAACCTTGTTCGCTGGTGGGAGCATAAATTTCAAAACACATAAAATTCTTACAAAGAGAAAAATATATAATAAAAAGTGTTGAAAATTTGTAAAACTTATTCCATATTAATAAAAACAGGTTTAATTAATAGCCCAATTATTTCAAGTTTTCAAGATTTAATAAAGCTTTTGATCCCTTGAATAGATATTTTTAACATAAATAGATCTCTTAATTTAAATATTTATACAGTGAAACTTTTTTTGAGGATGAAGCCCACATAGGTCTGAGACCTGTGCGTGGGTAACGAGTTGGATGATGGTGATTGATGAGTTGGACCTACAGTTTTAGGTGGGTTCCGAACCACCGGAAAGTGATTTTACAGCAGAGAACAGTGTCTTTTTTGCTGGCCAATCTAATCGGTCACCTTTACAAACAGGACCTACGAGAACGCAGCTTATCTCTATCTGATGAACAGATACTTGCTACGGCTCGCGGCTATCACTTCCCAAACTTGTCTTTGATAATAGCCTCCATACTAATTCAATGATTTCAACTCGAAGTTCATTTAGATAATTCTAATTTCTTCATGCTTGGATCGCTATCAATCTTGGGACAATCGCTCTTTGATCTCGGGATAGTTGAAAAAGGTTCTAAAGCTTTGGTTTCCTAGACAGGAGTGGAACTAAATGGACAGCGGACAGGGCCGCATACACTGCAATATATAAACTTGATTTGCTTTCGAAATATTGTTTATAATAATGTAATACGATAATATATACGATTAATTGTGAATAATAAGACAAAATTGTCACAACCACATTTATTAGAAATATTGAGAAACTAGTTTCGGTTGTTATACCATTATCAATCTCGAACAAACTCCGGTTTGTTTGAGATTGATAATGGTATAACAACCGAAAATAGTTTATCAATATTTTTAATAAATGTGGTTGTTACAATTTCGTCTTATTATTCATTATGGATACCTTCCACAATATCACCTTCGCCACTACAAAGAAAGTTATGATTAATTATATATAACAACCTGCTATTATACTCATATATCTTCTTCCATACATAATCTGCTTTCAATAATAAGTTGGAAGTGTTATTATATAAACTTGATTCGCTTTCGAAATATAGTTTATAATAATATAATTTAGTGATATATTCGATTAGTTACATGTAACCTGCTATGAAACTCATATATTTTATCTTCTTCCATACATAATCTGCGTTCAATAATAAGGTGGAAGTTATTACATTTCATTTACAACAACACACCATCTTGATTCTTGATCTGTCCCGCGAGATATCAGGCTGATACCCTATTAACACTAGAAAAGTGGAAACCCACTAGAGATGAAGCTTTACATCTTGAGCGTTTGTCCACTGTTTTAGTGTTGTAGGTTACAATTCCGATGTCTCACCTACTTGCTGGATAGATATACTGATTTCATTGTCCTGATATATACAGGATGTTTCGGAACTCTCTACCAATACTTCTAGGCAGTGTTTCTGGACCAATAACAAAAGTAAATATCGTAATAAAATTTTTCTAAAGTCCCCAGTTACTCACACAGCCGCCATTTTGTTTTTTCATGCATTATTTTTTTATTCAAACACCATTGCATGTATAGTTTTGAAATTTTGCATACAGCTTTATAACAATTAAAATGATCTAAAAAAATTTATCAAAATTTTCCGACTAATGGTCTCAAAATTTGACTAGAATAACTTTTTCTAGATATGTTTATTGCAAATCTAACGATACCTCATTTTCTAGATTGGCCAACAATTAACAGAGATATTCTACTTTTTAGGGTGTGAGGAGGTTGGAAGTGGGTTGCAGTTTTACGATCAAACAAGGAATAACCATGAGAATGAAAGCCTTGCAATGACAGTTTAAAGAAAATGCTCAAAATGTCCTCCTTTGGCACAGTTACAAGCTGTCAAACGATTTAACATTGATGGCCAAACATTTGCATTATCTTCTTGAATAATGGCTCCAGCTGCTACGATTCTACCAATTACTTCCATTTCATTTTCCACTAACAGACAATCTTTCACCATCCATACAACATGCGTCAAACAGGTAACTTATACAATAGAGACAGAATAAAATTAACGGTAAGCAGACACCAACTTTTTTATTATAGTAACTTTTTATTAATAAGATTCCAGTCACATATATTAACAGCAAAATTACAAATACACTATCTCTACAAATAAATAACAGGGTTTGTGAAAAGGTATATGTCAGCCTATCAATATAACTCTTGTGGTCATTTTTGACCGCCATAATTCTCTCCTTATTTTTTCTCTCTTTATTTTTTGGTTCTGTATATTTTTCTCTGTTATAATATAAATATAATACAATATTATTAAATTTAGTCTTGTTCTATCACATTCTATCAATCCCGAATGAACACACGACTAGCACACAAGCTATGCTTATGCTAGTCATGCTATTTCAGTAATAACTATATTTCTTTTGTTGAAAAAATTGTCATTCTTATTTTATATTTTTATAAAATGTTATAACCTCAATCTTTATAATTTTTCTATATTTAATAAATGGGTATTTTTGAATAAATATGGATTTTACTTTGTATATATATGAATTGTATCAAATTTTGTAGAAATTTCAGTAAAATATATTCATTCATTCAATCAAAAATGAATTATTGAAGTAGTACATTGTCTTCAATCTAATCTAAGTACTGATCTAATCGTATTACTTTGCCTCTTACTCATGTTTGAAGTAGTTTCTACAAATATTTTACACAAATTATCACTTTCAACATGAATGGCAAAAACTTTTGATCCCTTAAATACATATTTTTATCATAAATAGATCTCTTACTTTTTATATATATACAGTGAAACTCGTCTTTGATAATAGCCTTCATAATAATACAATGATTTCAACTCGAAGTTCATTTAGATAATTCTAATTTCTTCATGCTTGGATCGCTATCAATCTTGGGACAATCGCTCTTTGATCTTGAAATATTTGAAAAAGGTTCTAAAGCTTTGGCTTCCTAGACCGCGGATTGGAACTAAATGAGCAGCGGACAGGGCCGCATACACTGCAATATATAAACTCGATTTGCTTTCGAAATATAGTTTATAATAATATAATATGATAATATATTCGATTAATTACGTATAACCTGGCGAGCCAAACTGGAGGGAGCTGGCCTCAGAATTAACAGAGAGAAAACTGTCTACATGCACTGTAGCTTTAGACCACTCTCAGTAGTATATCAATTCAAATATTTAGACTCAATTATCAGCAATGATGGAAGTATAGATGATATCTCAAGCTGAATAAACACTGGATGGATGAAATGGAGAGAACTTACTGGTGTAATTTGTGACAAAAGAATGCCTATGCACATAAAGGGTAAAGGGTACAAAGCTGCAATGCGTCCAGCAATGCTGTATGGAGCTGAGTGCTGGCCTCTGAAAAAGAAACAAGCCAAGAAACTCCATGCTGCAGAAATGAGAATGCTGAGATGGGCAGGAGGAGTCAGCAGGCTTGACCACATTAAAAACATTCATCTTCATGGAAGTTTTAAAGTGACACCCATTGGTGAGAAGATCATCGAGGGAAGACTGTGCTGGTATGGCCATGTTAACAGACGCCCACCTGACCAGAAAAGTCCTGCAGATAGAGGCACAGCCAAGGAGCAAAGGCAGATCCCGCCTCACATGAATTGCTCTGGTTCTTAGAGCTATGAAGCAATTAGAGCTTTCACCCAAGAAGACCCAGGATCGTGAACACTGGTGACTAAGATCTAGGAGAGCCAACATCAAATAATGAAAAAGGCAAGGGAGAAGAAGAATTACATATAACCTGCTATTATACTCCTATATCTTCTTCCATAAATAATCTGCTTTCAATAATACATTGGAAGTGTTAATATATAAACTTGATTCGCTTTCGAAATATAGTTTATAATAATATCATTTAGTTATATATTCGATTAGTTACATGTTCCATGTAACCTGCTATTAAACTCATATATCTTCTTCCATACATAATCTGCATTCAATAATAAGGTGGAAGTTAGTACATATCATTTACAACAACACACCATCTTGATTCTTGATCTGTCCCGCGAGATATCAGGCTGATACCCTATTAACACTAGAAAAGTGGAAACCCGCTGGAGATGAAGCTTTTCATCTTGAGCGTTTGTCTACTGTTGTAGTGTTATAGGTTTCAATTCCAATGTCTCACCGACCGCTGGATAGATATACTGATTTCATTGTCCTGATATAATATATAGGTAAATAAACAGCTGTTTTTTATGGGGTAAATATAATTATCTATTCTACAGATATATACTGATTTCATTGCCCTGATGTATACAGCAGGTATTTAAACAGCTGTTTTTATTGGGTAAATATATCTATTCTACAGATATATACTGATTTCATTGCCCTGATGTATACAGCAGGTATTTAAACAGCTGTTTTTTATGGGGTAAATATATCTATTCTACATATATATATATACTGATTTCATTGCCCTGATGTAGCCTATACAGCAGGTATATAAACAGCTGGCTTTTATGTTGTAAATATTTTTGTGTATCAAATGGCTAGTTTAACTGTATTTTTTCAACTTCAAGTAGTTGATTATTATTGATTATTTCTGATGCTGGACTTGTGATGGTTTCTTGGGAATTTTATCAAAATCAGTATCTTAAAAACGACAGTTTTTTGTTACCACCTTGCCCCTTTCGAAATTAGTTGTTTGAAAGCGAGTTCTCCAGCCTGGGGGCTCACTAGTATGGAAGATATTAATTTCTTAAGGCTGTGCGCAGGGTTTTTTGGTCATATTTTTTTTCGAATTTCCTTGTATTGAATATTATTAGGGGTTTGAAATGTAATCTATTGCTGTGAGAAAAAATTTTCTAATTAAATTATTTTGTGAAATATGGGGGTTTAAAGATGAAATTTTTCGGTTTTTGGGGGCAATTGATCTCACCTATTAGTGATTTTGAACTTTTGATAGGGTTTCTGTGATTGAATGACACCTTGAGGAATTAAATGACATATTTTTACTCCAATCAACCAATTAGTTTTTCAAAAATACGTTTTTAAAAATCTGTAGAAAATTTCAATATTCAAAAAGTTATCTTGAAAACACTATTTGTTAGATTGAAATAAAAAATATGTCATTCTATTCCTCAAGGTGTCTTTAAGTTATGAAAAATTTAATAAAAGTTCAAGACACTCATAGGTGAGATCAATTGCTCCCAAAAACCGAAAAATTTCAACTTTGAACCCCCATATTTCACAAAATAATTTAATAAAAAACATTTTTCTCACAGCAATAGGTAACATTTCAAAGCCCTAATAATATTCAATACAAGAAACTTCGAAAAAAATTATGACCAAAAACCCTGCGCACAGCCTTAAAACAGCCTACTCGATAAACTGTGTTGATTGAGATATTGGATGTTTTCATTTTTTTTTCTATTATTCCACTTTGACATGGTTCCATTATTGATGCTATCTTCTTCTCCCCCCCCCCCCCCTATTTTAAAAATAGAATATTTTCAATTTTAAACATAGAATGTGTAGCATTTTGAAATTATCTAAACATTGAAGTTGAAGTTTCTTTTGATTGAGTTGTGATTGGGCTGCTGTACGATCATGAGCGAAGACAGAGACGGCTTCACTGTGCTGTTCGACTGCTGTACGGATTTCACGCACATCAAAATGGCGAACAACAAGAGCAGCAATTGGAGTGAGACAAGGAGCAGTATGGTGAGAATGGCTGTCTTTAGTTCATGGCTTACCCAGTCCTCCAAAAATGTCAGGCAACCCTGCAAATTTGAAACAAATTAATATTTTTTTTTTTGGAGGATGAAGCCCACATAGGTCTGAGACCTGTGCTTGGGTAATGAGTTGGATGATGGTGATTGATGAGTTGGACCTACAGTTTTAAGATAAGATAAGATGATTTATTCGTCACACAGCCTTGTGAATACTTAGGTAGTAATCCAAACAGTAAAATGTCAATATGGATACAACAATAATTACAAGAATACAATCAATAATTAAAGCAAAACAATTCTGTCAAAGCAATAAATTTTAAAAGAAAAACATGCTTTTTGCATAAATCAAAACAATTAAATGATTAGACTTGTAAGAGTTCATCAATCTTATATGGGCAACTATTAATTAGATAGTTACTAAGCCTCTCACTGAACACTTTTGCAGTTGAGGCAGTCTTAATATCTGCTGAGAGAGTTTTAGGTGGGTTCCGAACAAAATATTCAAGAAATCGAATATATAAACGTCTAGATGCGGTCCTCTGTTGACGAAACATTAGCGTTGGAGAAAACGGGATTAAAGGAGGAGAGGATTGAGTATGAGGAGAGAAATTAAGAGAAATAAAAATTGGGAAGATAAAAATGAGGAATATATAAAAGAACAAGGAGAAGAATAAGAAGTAGGGAAAAGAAGGAAAAGGATAGTGATGATGATGATAATAATAATAATAATAAAAATGTATAAGATAAAAGAAGAAGGAGTATATTAGTAGTACTGGAAAACAAAAGAAGAAAAGGGATGAGTAGTAGTAGTAGAAGAAGAAGATGGAAAGGTAGAAGAAAAAAATGAATCATAATCATCATAAAAATAATAATACTAATAATAATAATCATAGGAAAAAGTTGGAGTAGTAGTACAAGTAGTCAAACAAAAAGAGAAAGAAGAAGAAAAAGATGATCAGAAATGTTATCATAAATAAATCTCTTTTTTTTGTTCCAAGAAGTTCTCTTTTAAGGGGATTGTCAAGTAGGGATTCCAAAATTTCTATAGAGGGAGCAATATATCCCTCTGCCCCCCCCCCCCATAATTACGCCGGTGGTTCGGAACCCACCTAAAACTTATGCCCAACTCATCAATCACCATCATCTAATTCATTACCCACACACAGGTCTCAGGCCAATGTGGGAAAAATGCGCGGAAAAAAGATTAAAAAAAAATCTATGCAGTGTTTATGGTGCTTTTATTTATGTGTATCTTTGAAATAAATGGGGGAAAATGGAAAATACATTTGAAATTTAAGGTTTATCTGGAACTACAAGAGTGAATTTTGTTCTAATTTGCTAGAGCTCGATTTTTAGTGGAGATCTATTACTTACTATTACTGTATCAACTAATAATAATATCTTTCCTACAGTTACCCATCAAAACGGCTATTATGCACTCATTATAATTCGCAAAACAGCTGATTCCTGCACTATTTTACTTTGATTTACTCCAGGTGTGCCAACTGTAGAACAATTTAATGAGTAACTCGAGCTGAAAGTATCTTTGCTGCACTCAAGAAACTATTCTGCACTCGCCTTAGCTAGTGCATAATGCATTCCTCTCGTGTAGCAAAGAGTTAAGTTGCTCTCTAGTTGCACAATAGTTATTTGTATAACTAGTGCGCAAAGTGGCGGTTTTCTGCATTGAGAGAAACAAGTTTTTTTCATGAGCCAAAGGCGAGTGAAAAAAGTTTCTCGAGTGCAGAAACAATACTTTGCACTCAAATTACACATTCAATTTTTCCTACAGTAACGTATAAAGTAATTTAAACAGAACAAAACAGGACATACATAACCTGACAATTCCTCACATAATATAGATTTGATATCTTCGAATCAAATTGATTACAACAACATATACAGTTGACTATTTCGTAGCTGAAGCAGAGTAGCCAACCTATTTTTGAATGCAGAATAGGGAACCTCACTATTTTGTGTTCTTAGGTTGCAAATCTGGAGTGTGGAAATAGCTATTTGTGTAACTAGAGTGCAAAATAGCGTTTTTCTGCATCGAGAGAAACAGTTTTTTTCACGAGCCGAAGGCGAGTGAAAAAAGTTTCTCGAGTGCAGAAACAATACTTTGCGCTCGTATTAAACATTAAATTTTTCCTACAGTAATGTATAAAGTAATTTAAACAGAACAAAACAGGGCATACATAACCTGAAAATTCCTCACATAACCTATCTTCGAATCAAATCGATTACATCAACAACAACTACAACAACTATTTCACAGCTGAAGCAGAGTAGCCAACCTATTTTTGAATGCAGAATAGGGAACCTGTGTATTACATGCTCACTATTTTGTGTTGTTAGGTTGCAAATTTGGAGTGCGGAAAAGTACATTCCCGCACTGGAATTTACTTTCCCGCACTGGTGCAGGAATAGACTATTTTGCGTGCTACAGTTGGTGCAAAAATAGGCACTTTTTCGGGTCACTGTAGGAAAAGTACTTTCACACACTGGGGTTTACTTTCCCACACTGGTGCAGGAATAGACTATTTTGCATGCTACAGTTAGGCACTAACTATAGCTTTCCTATAGTGACCCAAAGCAAGTAGGCACTTTTTTGGGTCACTATAGGAAAATAACTATTATGGCCTCTGGCTGGCTTATGTCTGGTTTCAGAGTTATCAGGTTCAGGTCACACCTGAACAAGTCAACTAAATATCGTTACTGTGCCAACTAAGTTACTGAAACAATCATTTTCCATTTTAAATATTGAATTATAATTACCAGTGTAAATCTAGCAAACACGTTATTCTCAGCCTGGGCATCCTGGCACATAGTTTTATTGAGTGGAACTGGGTCCAGGAATGACGCTTCTTTTGCATCAGATTGAATGCAACACGAAAGTGGAACGAGCAGGTCTGGAGCGGCTAGTTCTCTCAGACGCCACCAGGTAGTGCTGTAGTCGCCAGCCCCTTGCACTCCGCAGCATTCGTACTTTAAGGAAAAAGATTGAAAACAATAATAAGTTATTGACAAGACAGAAAATTTACAATAAATTAAAAAGTAGAAAATCTAAATTCAACTCGTTTACTTAGTCTAAAAAGTATTTTCCAACAACTGCTTCTAAAGTAGTTCTTTATGTACTGGAAACAAAATACCTCTTTACTGCTCCACGAGTGGTAATAGTTATTTATATATTAAGAGCGTGAAGCGCAACTTTATCGTTTGAGCCAAAACATTTACTGCGTGACGCGTAGCAGAGCGCAGTAATTTTGCGAGAGCGATAAAGAAGCTAAATAAAAACTAAAAGCTAAAAAAAATTAAAGTAAATGAACTCAAACCAAGCACAATAAAAAAGAAGTATCTCTTAACACAAAGATACTTGTACTTAAGTATCATTTTATGACCAAATAAAGCCTTCATATGTGATTCAATGATTTATTTGAGTCAAAATACAATATTACAGTGAACAGGCCAAGTCAAATTTACAAATACAGGTCACAATCATTATACGTATACTAAGTCACAAAATCATAAATACATGACAATAAAAGAGCATAAGTTCAGTTCTACTTATATAAAGCTGTCACATTATATTAACAATAAAATCATACATAGGTAAAATGCCTAGGCCTACATCAATATAATCATAAATCATAAAGAAACAAGGAATAGTTGTCTTTCTTCATATTTTTATTTTATTTTTGTCTTTTAAGGTTAATCATAAGGATAATGAATAACCTATACCTATTTTCTTTTTCTCTAGATTATTATTATTTTTTATTTATTTCTTTATTCTCTAATATTGATATATCAATTATATAGTTACTCTTACATGTATATATTCTGTAGACTAGTATAGTATTATTTAATTTGTTTTGTACCACTACGGGTCTCATCAGACCCAGTGGAAAACATCAACTTGTAAATAAATAAATATAATCTTTGATAATTATTAATAAATATTTCTATGCTATTATGGAGTTGATATTGGATTCTTAAACTCACTTATGGAATAAAAAGGGTTGGAAACAAGCCATGATTTTATTTGGGTTTTAAATCTTACCAGGGGTAATTCTTCAACTTTTTATGGCAACATATTGAATAATTTTATACCAGATATAGGGAAACTTCTAATGAATCTCTCTAGTCTAACCCTGGGCAAGAATATATTCTGAAACACAATATAACTTTTATTTTATTTCCATTTACTTTTTCAAAATTAGTAATAATAGACTTATTAAAGAATTTTAAAAATTATAGTGTTTTTAAGTTCAAAAAGAGTTTAAAATCAACATGAATGTAGACCAACCTTTGTTTGTACAAGATCAACAGCGGCAGTGAATTGTTCGCGACCTGGCACTCCGTAATTTCTCTGCCACTGGTCCAACATGTCCTCTCCAATTATGTGGGCGCCCAGCATTTGTGGACAAACTGCCATCAGAATACAGCCCACTATTTCCAACACTAGCATCACCACTATCAGAAACATGAACTGTCGATAAATAGGAAAATAATTATTAGAGTCACTAATTTGTTATAATTTATTGAAATTATGAAAATAAATAATATAAAATATTAATTTTTGTCATACTTGTACATATTCACCACTTTACCGAGCATTGAATTGTCAATATCCGCCATTGCGGAAGTCTTCAGTATAATTTGATGGCACTTTGAGGAATTCGAAATCAATAAATTTTGTCAATATTAATTATAATAATCATACCATCAGAATGTAGTCCACTATTTTCATTACTAGCCGAAACTTACACTGGCAAAAAATAGGAGAGTATTATATTAGAAGAATTTATTATATTTACATTGAAAAAAAAAATAATAACAAAATATAATAATCATACTCTCAGAATGCAGCTCACCATTTCCATCACTAGCAGAAGTATGAGCTGTCTTAAAATAAGATCGTAATAACTACAATTATTAATTTTTTATAAATTTATATATTGTTTATTCATTTAATTTATTTTGCTTCCACGACCTCAGTGAACCACTTATGTCAATCATCTCCTTGTCCTCCTTGATCAGTTCGCTCTTTCCGCATTGTCCAGTACTTTTTCATTCGTTCTGATCTCCGTGGTTCATCGAATGTACAGCCGGGGTCTGACGAGTTGATCCCTGGCCGATTCTTCCCCTTCTCCTCCAACTTTCTGCTACTGTGAGTTGTAATGACATATGCAGGCTAGTTGAAGCAAAGAAAACCTGTTTGTCTCTGGCCGTAGTTTTCAAATTAGGAGTAAAGCATGAATAGAGCATGCGCAGTTGGCTTCCTACTACCGCCGCCCGCTCCCGTACCGAAAAACCAGGGATCAACTCATCAGACCACAACTGTAAACTCCCTTTGTACAGACTGTCGGTTGTCTATTTTTGGTTCAAATCTTGTTTTTATTTCTTCAAGTTTCTTTAGATTGTCAGCATTGTTTTTCAGGTCATCCATGTTATTTCCAGTTCGTTAAAATCCTCTTCAACTTCCCTAATCTATCCTACTTGTTACTTCATATCCCAAAGTTTCTCTACTAGTCTCCTTGAAAATCTGGTTTCTGGTGTCCCAAGAATGTGGCCAACAAGAGATATCCTTTTCCCATATATTTTATTGCAATAGTTATAAAAATAAACCAACACAACTGAGTATCAAAGAACCCAACGAATTTAGATTGGCAGTTCTTGAAAAAGTGTTTTGTTTCTTTTTCTTCTTGTTCAGTAGATCTTATAATAAATCATGCCTCAATATTTTCCTTTTGTTTTTTTTTCAATTCGACGATTTAAAATAATTTAAGAAAAGATTTCAATACAATCAAAAATGAAAACCTCAACGCTTTCACTGTAAAAATCAAGTGGGTTGGGATAAGCATCAGTCTTTGTCAATGGCTTAGCAACAGGGGGGCGGAGTGGGCGGACCGCCCCGGGTGATAGCCCAAGGGGGTGACAAAGCAGATCTAATAAGGCTTTAAAAGGTATTGACTTTTTTAATATATAATTATTTCTAATAAATAGTAGAGAAAAAAATTATTCTGGTTAGGGGTGACATAACAGGCGTCTGAGTGCAATTGAGTCGAGGGAGAAAGTGGCCTGATCAAGTTCAGACTAAGGATCCTACTTAGGGTTGAGAAAATAAATAAAAATTTCCTAAGTTTTTTTCTAGTACACTGCACATATTATGTGTTGACCATCTCAACCTGTTATCAAACACAACACCTAAATATTTATATTCTGACTATAGAGATGGGCCGTACTAGGTTTTTCTGATACTAAGTATTCCTAGTACTAGTACGTTCTAATACCTGTTCCAAATACCTGTTCCAAAATACTAGGTAGTATTTTATATTAGCCAGTTCGCCAGAGTAAGAGAGTACACGTAGAACTGCTGTACTGGTTCCACTACTGTTACTTGCATTAAATACAGTACGAATCTTTATTACTTGCATTAAATACAGCACGAATTTAATTATTGAGTTGCTCTAAAATGTGCTGCAACTGTAGCAAGATAAGCATGTGCCTATAATTGAGTATAGTGAATAGAGAGAGAGAGAGAGAGAGAGAAGAGTGAGTGAGTAGTTGAATAGTTTCATAATGAGAGATGAGCTATATAGCTACTGTGCAACTGCAAATTACAAAGCTCCGCTCCCACTCCGTAAATTGGAGTGGGGACTTGAAGTCACTGATTGTACTGAAGTCGTGTAGTTTACTAGTTTCTATAAATACTCCCAGATATCTAAAAACCTAGTATTTTGTTCTTTGAATACTAGGTGCTAGTCTGTATGTTCAAATACTCAGTAAAAATACCTGTTCATCATCTTTAATTCTGACACACATTCAATACACTCGCACCTAACACAATTATTAGGGGTGCCACAACTATATAACCTCAAGTGCCGGTCCACCGGATCACCAAAGTTGGTTGATGCAGGCCTAAGCGTATTCATTGGGCGGAGCCCGATATCAAGATAAACATCAACAAAATAGTTTAAAAGTGCTTTTAAAAGACCTAAAAATCAAAATTTTTCTGGAGTGACGCCCTTAGAGCCCCAAATTTTCAACATCTACATATAAAATTCTGCCATGAGTGATACAAAATAAGAATCTGCTGTGAACTGGGTTGTTTGTTAACTGTGTGTTAGTAGGTGTGGGGGGATTGTTAACAAGTCGAATACCGCCCCGGGTGCCAAAAGTTCTTGCTACGCCACGGGTCTTAGTAACTGATAAGTGAATGGCTTTTATTGGTGGGGAGACCCTTACAGGTAGTTCCATCTCGAGCAGGTGTGATTAAGCTTGCACGATTATATAAGTATAAGTAACTTATCTGATTTAAGTTAATAACTTATTCTGTAACTTACGAGACCGATGATACAGTTGTTCTTGCAATGTGTGGCCCAGCATCCAAGCACAGATAGTGAAGATATGAAGAGGCCGATTGCAATTAAAGACAATGCAATGTAGTAGAAGAGCGGCTGAGGCATTGATATAGGCGATATTACAGCTCTTGATATCAGCATAAGTTCAATGTCGAATAGAAAATCCATTGCGCAACCCATTAAAAATAGTCCCATTATCTGAAAACAGAAATTTTATTTATTATTGAAAAAAATGAGAAAAATTCAAATTTAAATTTATCTCTACAAAATAAAATGAAATACAGATACAACATTAAATTTCATTCTAGTACAAAAACATAAACTTTTACAAGATGAAAGAATTATCTTATAAATTTGACAAATTATGCTATAAAATAATTATAAATAATAAAAAATTCTATTCTACATGCAATAATTTCTTTTAGTCCAAGTACTTTTATAATTTGGGTAGTAATCTCCAATACAGATGCTGGATCTTCAGGAGAGGTGCCTACAAATGTGTAATGTGGCCGCTTAGCGCAGTTGGTTGGGGCGTCGCAACTTAAGCTTGCTGTCGTTTAAGTGGTCGTGGGTTCGAATCCCGCTCCACCGTCAGGCATTTATATGTAATCATTCACCTCATTACCCACACACAAGTCTCGAACTCATGTGGGCATCATCAGCATCAGCAATAAAATTAAAAGAAAATATCTGTGATGTTTTCAATTACGAAATACTTGATGAACAATCTAACATCAAAACTGAAACTGTATTTCTATTTAATAAATGATTTTCACTCACTTATACTGGAGATACTGAAGGGATGCATTTCATTTCTAAAGAGAAGCTTCTTCGTGTGATGAACTTCTTTTTAAAAGTGAAATGCATCCCTCCAGTATCTTCAGTATAAGTGAGTGAAAATTTAAATTTATTTATTTTCTTCATAGAACCATTACAATAACAAAACACATCATAAATATGAAGAAATAGTTCCTCTTATTGGCAGTAGCCTGTGAAAGAGGAACGAGCTCTCATCAGAATACATTGAAGGTCAATACAAAATTTATGTAACATAAAACTAAAAATCCATGTGTATAGCTTAATTGATTGTAATATGCTAAAAAATACAGCATTGTAACAAAAAAGTAGAAAAAATACAAAACTCATGTTCGTTAGATATGACATTTTATATCATAACACATAAATAAAAAGCACAGTAAAATGTCACAATCTTCTTCTATCTATACAAATAAAATTAGAGTTTTGTCTGTACATTTATCAGAATTGTATATTTTTTGGTTATTTTTACGTTTTATACATTAAATAAGCCGAAAATAGTCTTATCTCACTTTTTGTCTGTCTGTCACGGCCGCAAAGGGGTTTTTCGCGGCCTTCTCCTCAAAAACGAGAGCATCGATCGGGATTTTAGTTATTGAACAGTATTGAAAACATTATTGACAATGTCTTTAGCTATAAAAAAAACTAAATTAACTTTTTTTTAACAGAGTAATAAACGTTTAAAAACCAAGTACTGTGCGATTTTGAATACATTTTACGCGGCCTTCTCCTCAAAAACGAGAGCATCGATCGGGATTTTAGTTATTGAACATTATTGAAAACATTATTGACAATGTCTTTAGCTATAAAAAACTAAATTAACTTTTTTTTTCAACAGAATAATAAACGTTTAAAAACCAAGTATTGTGCGATTTTGGATACATTTCTTCTAAGTTTTATTACCACATAAGAACAAATTAGGCTACGTAATTTATCAATCAGCTGTTCTCAAATATAATCTGAATGGTGGGCCCTTCGCGGCGTTATTTACGCTGTCTGCAGACTTGTGTAGTCGGAGCATTACAGTCATTTAGGAAACATATGTCAAAGCTCATCTTATGTTTCATCAATTATTTCTTTGTTGAAAAAAAAAACAAAATTTTCTAATTTAAATTTATCAAAACAAAAATTAAAAATTTTAGGAAAGTGCGGTTTGTGCTAGGCTCTTGGGAATTCGCCAGGTAGCACTATTATTACCACATAAGAACAAATCACGTAATTTATCATGATATATCAATCAGCTGTTCTCAAATATTCTCTCTGATAACTGTCACTGAATTGTTTACATTCAAAGTTGTTTACTTAAGCCGCGTCTCAACCAACCGAACATGTCTGCCTAACAATGTTGGCTAATACAAAAAACGGGCAAACATTAAACATATGGGTCACCGAACATGTTCGTGAGTTCAATTGAAATGTTCGGTCTGTGAGCGAACAGTGTCGACCGATCATAATGTTCGAGAAGGCGTCCACACCAAACCAACTCCAAAAAATGTTCGGCGACATCAGCTGATTCCAGCGAACACTGTTCGCCGAGCATGTTCGGTTGGTGGGGACGCGGCTTAAGCTGCTAACAACTTCATGATCGTTGCTATCAAAAAAGCCGAAACATATTTTGTCTTATTTCTAAACATAATCCGTACGAAGGACGGGTAGCTGCTAGTACAACAACTAAAGAAAGATTGGAGTCATTCTCTATGGATAGCAGATACTTACAATTTTAATTTTTATAAAAGAGACAGTTATATATTGTCTTAATATTTCAATATATATCTTAATATTAAGTCATATATTAAATAGAAATACAGTGTCAGTTTTGATAGCCGTAGCAGGTATCTGTTCAATCAGATAGAGATAAGCTTCGTTCTCGTAGGTCCTGTTTGTGACGGTGACCGATTAGATTGGCCAGCAAAAAAGACACTGTTCTCTGCTGCAAAATCACTTCCCGGTGGTTCGGCTCCCACCTAAAACTGTAGGTCCAACTCATCAATCACCATCATCCAACTCATTAACCACGCACAGGTCTCAGACCTATGTGGGCTTCATCCTCAAAAAATATATATATATTAGAAATATAATTCCAATTATAATATCATAAGAAAAAATTCATTCAATTATTTGCAATTTTTTTGGAGGATGAAGCCCACATAGGTCTGAGACCTGTGCGTGGGTAATGAATTGGATGATGGTGATAGATGAGTTGGACCTACAGTTTTAGGTGGGTTCCGAACCACCGGGAAGTGATTTTACAGCAGAGAACAGTGTCTTTTTTGCTGTCCAATCTAATCGGTCACCATTAGAAAGGTGGCCCCTGGAGTTTCGTAGCTTATCTCTGATTGAACAGATACCTGCTAAGGCACTCGGCTATCACTTCCCTAATCTCTTTGAACATTTCTTATCCATTCTCCCCCATTGACAAGAATGGCAAACAATGGCAATCTCCCCCATCAATGGCAAACATTCATTTATTATTAACATTGTTTCCTTAAACTAACATTTATTCGTGAATTTCGATATTTTCCAGGTCCGCACCAGTCTTTTTTGCTAATTTGTACTGATCGTTTATATAGTTTGTTTCATCTTCTTTCCACAAATAATTAATTAGACTGAGGAAAAACACTTTCATGTAGTACAAATGAAGATACACAATTGTTTCGCTCTGTTGTAGAGCATCATCAGACACTGATGGTAGCTGACAACGAACACAATGTTACTCCCCAGCTGAGAAAAACAATTATTTATTGTAACTCAACATAATGTGATGATTGATTTCCACATAAAAGTATTTGTTCTAAGATCTATTATTTGTGGAAAGAAGATGAAATCAACTGTATCAACGATTTGTAGACCTAAAAACTTACAAATAATTGAATGAATTTTTTTCTTATGATATTATAATTGGAATTATTTTTTATAAATACCGTATTTCATATTTGTAGGCACCTCTCCTGAAGTTCTGGAATCTGTATTGGAGATTAATATCCAATCTATACGTGCATGTACAGAAAGAAATTGCTTGTAGAATATAATTATTTATTATATTTTATTAAATTAATAGAATAATTTTTTTAGCTTGAAAGTTCTCTCAAGATGGGGTTTCCTAGCTCCGCACTTTTTGCGGAGTGCACTGCGCATCAGTGTTGCCAGACACAAGCAAAAGAATTGTGGGCGCTTTGGCTCTAAATTACCGTACGTTTGATAATTTTATAATAATTTATTTTTATTCGACCAAATTTGTTTCGTTGGGCTTGGCGTAGATACAACTCTGTCAGCTCAGTGAGGAAAGTAATCGCAACCTGCCTCACTCCTCGTTTGCGTAGTACGCTCTTTGGACCAAAATATAATGTTGAGGTCACCTACTGTCAAAATCGGCTACGGTACTTTTTTTTTTTTTTTTTTTTTTTTTGTAGATTACGTCTTGGAGACTCCAGTTAAGGAGTATAAGACAAGTCAGATCAACAATATTATACACTAGATACCATAATTACTTCAATTAGTTGAGGTGAGGCTTAATTTTGATGTGAAAGGAACTCTTGTAGACTATAAAAAGCTTTATCAACTAAATATTTCTTCAATTGTTTTTTAAATATTTCTATATTTTCAAGACTCTTCAAAAACTGCGGTAGCTTGTTGTAGAATTACTAAACATGCATACAAACAAATGAACTATTTACATACAAATAGTATACACTAGTTACCATAATTACAATACAATATCAATTAGTTGAGGGAGGCTTAATTTTGATCTAAAAGGAATCGTAATATAAAATGCACATACCATAAACAAAAAATTCGCTGCCAATAAAGCACATTTGATAAGCAACAGTTGTGAACAGCCCATTTTTGAAAAAAGCTCAGACTGATGAACAAAGGCACTTCTAAAACTCAATCACTTCACTAATACACGCTACTATTCCATTTCCACACATCTACCTGTTGAGAGCTAGCGAACAAACGGACAGACAGATAAAATGAGACTAACTTTATAAAACAGGCCAGTTGAGGACTACAGGAGTTGATAATATAATAATGGGCAGTAGAGGAGACACGGTTGAGTGATTACATTGCGTTTGTGTTATTCTAAACACCATTCGAAAAAGTACGCCTCGAAAAGGTTCTGTATACTTACTTCCGGTCATATGAGGGGCTTTTGAACTGTACATACAATGTGCGCAAAAAGGTCGTAACTCACGCAGAGCATCAACGTAACACAGATGTAACAGAAAATCTTATATGTCAAAAAATATTTCTTGCTTAACCCCACATGAGTCCTAGACTTGTGCGTGTGGTGAATAAATTGCAATCAATAAAGGGTAATGGGGTGAATTAATACAATGATGATACAATTTTTTTTTAGATAACGTACTGGAGATTCCGGTTAAAGAGCATAAGACAAGTCAGATAACAATAAAGTGAAGTGATAACAATAACAATAAAGGGAAGTGATAGCCGCGAGCCGTAGCAGGTATCTGTTCAATCAGATAGATAAGCTGCGTTCTCGTAGGTCCTGTTTGTAACGGTGACTGATTAGATTGGCCAGCAAAAAAGACACTGTTCTCTGCTGAAAATCACTTCCCGGTGGTTCGGACCCACCTAAAACTGTAGGTCCAACTCATCAATCACCATCATCCAACTCATTACCCACGCACAGGTCTAAGACCTATGTGGGCTTCATCCTAAAAAAAATAATTATAATTACATGCATACAATATTACCAATCTTATACACAACTTTCAATAAGTACTGTATCAATTAATTGAGGTGAGGCTTAATTTTTATATAAATGGAATTCTTGTACACTATATCTTAGTATGGGGTAATTCATCCCAGCAAAACCTTGATAGGGTGATTAAGATCCAAAACAAAGCTGTTAGGTGTATGGAAAGAGTAAATAGATTAGATTCACGTGTAGGCCGTTGTTTAAGAGACTTGGTCTCCTAACTGTACCCTGCTTATATGTGTATGAAGCGACTTTATATATAAAAGAGAGTGATATTAACCAATATCTTGACGTACATTATTATAATACAAGAAGCCGCGGCGATTTTCACTTGATGAGTCACAATAGTAGTTTATTCAAACATAAACATAGTTATATTGGTAGGAAACTCTACAAAAAGCTACCGCAGTTTTTAAAGTCTTCAAAATGGAATACCCCCAGGGCGAGGGGGTCCTAGGGTCCTCCCCGAAAAAATGTTGATAAATAGTCCCTCTAAAATGGTATTCCAAGAGATTCTAGACTCATGTCTAAAACCTTAAATCCATTCATTTTAGTCCACATTATGGGAAATTTTTTGAATTTTCGATGTTAAGAGCTTGATTTGAGGCTCAAAAACAGTAATTTAATAAAAGTATTTATAAATTGGGTAAAGTGAAAGCTTAAATTCAATAAATCATTGCTTCTATGAATCATTTGCACAAGAACTTTAACCTACTTACACAAGAAAATATGGTACAGCTCCCAACTTGCGAACATGAAGACTGTGACTTCATGAATGCAATCAAACAAATATATGCTCTGACAAATGGAATTCTTCGGCACGAAGAAGGAAACCAAAAATATGATTGGAAAAATTCCTTGACTACAATTAATACAACAATGAAAGCAAAGAGGTCAATTGATTTCATAGGACAGTTTCTACACTACTGTTGTGGCACCGCCACGGATGAAGAACTACATACTTTAGAATTTAATGAAAACAAATAACAGATCATGTAAATGCCTTCAAAAGTCTGGTTCATGATGACCATAAGGATCTAGTCGATGTCACAGCAAAACTTACAGACTTCATAAAGAATATTTCAAATCAATTTCATGATTCATACATGTGATACATATATTTTCATACATATGAAAATTCAGAAGAAAATCAATAAAGCATTATTACAGGCAAGCCAGCTTCAAGAAACCACATTATTATCAGAGAAATTACTGGATTACGAATTCCATGTCTTCACCCAAATACATGTGTTTGCTCGAACAAACTTCATATTGACAGTGAGAGATCAATGTCAGAAGAAAATACTTCCTTCCAGTATAATCAATTCAAGAATTCTAAGAGAAGATCTACTAGAACTTCAAATGAAGCTCCAGAAGAACAAATTTCAACTAGCAATTCCATTAACTGAACTGCAAAGATACTATGGCCTGCAAATCGCAACATGTAATTTCCACAATGAAAACAAAGGGATAACAATTAAGATTCCAGTTGCAACTACAGGAATTAACTACCAAGTTTACGAATATATGGCTGCTCCACTGGCGTGGAATAATTTAACTTTTCAAGTGAATTCAACGACTTTCAGTCAAATTTTTATTAAGGATAAGTAATAATTTATAAATAAAATCTAAGAGAAACTTTAAGGAAAAGACCTTATTAAAAATTTGACTGCAAGTCGTTGAATTCACTTGAAAAGATAATATTAACAACGCAGTTCGTCATGGAACAAAAAATCCAGGAGAATAATTTAACTTGTCAATTGCCATCTACGAATTTGGTCATCGTCTAAGGAAAAACACGAACGCAAGTCATATCAGGACCACATTTACGACACTGTAAAGTACATCAATCACAACTATGTTATCTACCAAGACAACAATCTACGGGAGATATATCCACACAATGTATAAAATATTTGTCAACTGGATCGACCTTAAAAGAAATGCAAAAGTATTGTACCTTCACGTGCAAGCCAAATACAAACATCATTTAAGACACAACTACAAGTTACTACGACTGGAATATTCAACCTTTAACAGAACTGAGATGCAAGGAATCGTTGGATAAATTGCCATACAATATGCCAGGAATTTTGCATATTACAATACCATGTGACTGTGAACTACTGGACAAGAATATCACAATGATAAGTTGTACCTATCCTTGTGACAAACGCACTCCCTCAACACCTTCAAACCAACATTTTCTTTGCTTACATTGGTTAAACGTCAAGTCGATATGAGTCAACCCCTTCAAACCTCATGAAAACTCGCACTTCCAAAAATTATCAGACGTTTTTGATGACGACTGGAATGTGACGATCCCACCACTTTTCATTCACGACTATATCTCACCGGAAATATTCATAGAACTAAAATTACCAAATACTTGGTCAAATGTAATTCAATCTGCATCTTTTCAAAATTACTGTATTATTGGATGGTTACTATTTATCACCCTGATACTAATGTATCTCCTTGTTAAACAATATAAATTGTTCTTACTACTATAAATAAACAACCGACCACACATGCAGATGACAGAGTTGAGATGATAAAAATTATAATAATAATGAAAAGGGGATAACAGAAGATTGTTGTCAATAGTGGATACTAATTATAATTATTTTACATTTAGCATAATTAATATTGGATTATATTGAATAATTAATTGGATTATATAAGAGTAATTAACGAGTTTTTATCAATAATGATAGACAAAATATTGATGTAAATTGTAAAATAAATAAATTTAAGGATCATTGAATAAATCCTGGAATTATATTGGAAATAATTTATAGTATAAGAGATTTATGAAACTTATTGAGTAGGGTTTTAAATAACTGTACTAATTAATTTTATCAGAGCTAGGTAGTGGATAGTGGTTATCAGAATTAGGTACTTGAAATACAAAAGTTGATACAAATATATAATATTATATAAAAAATGATCCACAAAAATGTATAAATTGAAATTATGAGCCTCTTGAATATAGGAATATTGTTTTGTCATGTAAGAATTGATGAAATAAGGGGCAATGTTTAAGGATAAATAGAATATAGTTTTTTCAAAAATAAGATAAGATTACTATTGTTGTGAAATATTAATAATAACTGAATGCAATATTATTCAATATTGAGAGTACATAAGTACATTTTTATAATAAGTAATATTGATAGTACATATGTACATTTTTATAATAAGTAATATTGATAGTACATATGTACATTTTTATAATAAGTAATATTGATAGTACATATGTACATTTTTATAATAAGTAATATTGATAGTACATATGTACAGTTTTATAATAAGTAATATTGATAGTACATATGTACATTTTTATAATAAGTAATATTGATAGTACATGAGTACATTGATTGAAATAGTGATTGTATAAGACGTTGTAAGTGCCTTAACCAAGTATTATGATTAATAGAATCGAGAAATCTAATGCCATAATACCGGTACCTAATCAATCAATCAATCAATCAAAAATATACCTTTTTATTTTCTATACCTTTCAACATTTTTCAAGTTTCATCCAGACCAGCCCTAACAGAGTCAACTCTTCCGCCTCTTCCCAAATTAACAGAGCTGAGGTCAGCTCTTCCGGCAGGGAGGGAGAGATGTAATAAATGACAAAAACTGATATTACGAAATTTTAATAGTCACGGCTACAAAACATAAAAAGATTCCTGGATTTCTTGTTCCATGACGAACTGCGTTGTTAATATTAACTTTTCATGTGAAATTTAACGACATGCAGTCAAATATTTGTTAAGAATGAGTATAATAACTCACTTAATCTGGCCGAGTACTTTCGAATCTATTATACTTATTCTTAACAAATATTTGACTGCATGTCGTTAAATTTCACATGAAAAGTTAACATAAAAAGACGTTTGAATCAAGAAGTCACTCTCTTTTTCCCTCAACTTGTACGAAGGAGAAAGAGCCGTGAATCTAACAATCAGATCGAATAGTGAGCATTTAAAAAAATTGATTTTCAATTTCCTAATGGCTGGACCAAGGAAATTTTCACTTCTCATCCTGACCTAGTGCCTGACGGAGCGAGCGTTCAATGGTGGTCTGAGATTTCCCGATTTCTCCATATTGGTAATCAGGTATTGTAACATATTTTATATATTTGTAATGTAAACCAAAAAATCTTTTCAATCCAAATAAAAAATAAATGAAAATGTTAGTCAGAAGAATAATTTAAAACTATATAATGTCACTTTTCTCACTTTTTGTTTTCATTTTAAATCAGAATTTCTGTCTTAGATCACCATTAATATTATTTTGAAAATAAATAAAATTAAAAATTGATTAATAAATTATGTTGATTCAAAAAAGAGGGAGATTAAATAAAAATTGATTCTGTTCACAATTAGAAAATAAATTGAAATTCTGTATTTTATATTGACCAAATAAAAGAAAAATTAATTTAATTACTTCATTTATTTTAATTTACAAAAATCTTTTATAATTTAGAATAATAATCAAATATTCAATAACATAAAGCTGGGCATTCACGTTCCGATTTGCAGTACGACTTGCAGTCCAACCTCCAAGGTTGGATCCGATATCGGAACGTCAATGGGCTTGTTGGATAATTGGAAGCATAGATGGACGACTGGAAGGTTCGACTGCCGACGAAGTTGGAGCGTGTGTAGGGGAGTCGGATCAAAGTCGTCCAACTTATCTCAGTCAGTGCTTGACCTTCGAGCAAGTTCAGGCAACATCGGGCAACTTCGGTTACAGTTTTCGGCTCGAGAGCGATGCTCACAGCTGACTAGGAATAAAGTTGGATTGCTAGTCGGATTACAAGTAGGAGCGTGAGTGGAGTCGACTATCCAACTAGCAGTACTACTAAGTCGTACTACAAGTTGGAACGTGAATGCCCAGCTTAAGTTCTACCATCAAAAGCTATGCTGAGCCCTTGAAATATGAATTAGTGAATTATTATTGTCGCGCCCTGTCTTTCACGATTCCCAGATTATTCATGGGGTAAGGTTGGATGTGGTAATTGCTGAGGGTGAATAGGTGCAATAATAATATTACATTTTACATTTACATTTTAACATCTAACTTCATTTTTTTTAAATATTTCAACTAGGTATTATATAGCACTAAAAAAATAATATTAACAGACTCATATACCCCATCACAGTAGTTTATAGTGTGTAGTTTATACTACTGGGACGATAACAAACTGTCCCACCGACAAACTTGTCCATTTCAATTTGCACACTGCCGACAAACTATCCCACCGACAAGCTGGTCCACATTCCATCTGAGTGGTACAGTTTGACGCTGCATGCAAACGACAAACTGGTCCAAATTAGTTTTGGTCAACGAACGACAAACTGTCCCACCGACAAGCTGGTCCACATTCCATCTGAGTGGTTAAGTTTGACGCTGCATGCAAACGACAAACTGGTCCAAATGAGTTTTGGTCAACGAACGACAACCTGTCCCACCGACAAGCTGGTCCACCTGAGTGGTTCAGTTTGACACGTCGCGTAAACGACAAAATTGATCATCGATATATCCTAAATATCGATTGTTGAAAGTTGCCTTCAATACATCGATATTCCATCATCCAAGGTCGACATTTCGATATATCGACCATATTTAATTATATCGATATTTTTCAATTTCGTAACAAGTCGTCATTTTCAAGCAAGGTTCAAACCATATTAGTTTTGCCTTGACCAAAAAGAATTGGAGAAAAACTACACTTTCAGACTATTTTTTATATTATTATTTATTTTTTATTTATTCAGATTATTTTTATCGTCATGTGTAGGCCTTTAGTTTCATTGATATGATTCCATAGTTTGCGTTTATAGTTTTGCTTTGCCAATATTATTACTTGCTAGACTTTGCTAGTGTTCTTGCAAACTACTCTACTTGCAAAGGGGTACATACTGTTAAGAATTTGATAATAAGTAAATTGACTTGTCATCACCTGCACCCGACCTGTACTTGCAAGGTCTACTTGCAAAAAATGTGAACCAGGCTTTACTGCGTTGTTATAATGATTGTCTTAAGATAAATAAAAATGCGACTTCCGCATGCAAAGAAAAATCGTTACCTTCGGACCTATTTCGTGGTGTTTTGAAACCCTTTCGGAGCACCTACGCGTCTAGGGCCTCAAAAGGTCAAGATAGCAAATTTAACTTTTTAAAATAAACTTTTAATGGAAAATTTTGAAAGTCTTGCTTATCACGCATCTAGAGGGTTTTATCAAACCTGAATACCGAATTTCACTTAGTCTTATTTTTTTATTCTAGACTTAAGAAATTGTGATCCAACTAAATTTTCAAAACATGTTAATTTTGGGGTAGATTTTGAAGTTATTTCTTGGGACTCGGGCGCCGGACTCAAAGACCACTCCTCCACCTTAAATACGCTCCTGTTACCAAGCAATGCTGTTCACTCTGTATACTTTGCCGCAGAACTGTGTGTACTCGTCTATAGAATGCCTAGGCATTATATTCAATGTCTAGACGTCCTACGCTGTGCATGTGAAGAACTAGCAAACTCATTTTATTTCATACTTTGCCTAAAATGTTTAGGCATTCTATAGCCGGTAACATATAAATCAATTTTTTGCTGACTTAAATGTATAATATTAATATGTATTCCATAGAGGAGACTTGAATGATTATAATAAATTCATTGGTGGTGTCAGACACAAAGACCTCTTGCCATAATATATTATTTATTCTCTCTGACACAAAATTCGTAATTATAAAACCGCAAAAACTAGTACTGGTATTTAATATCAATTTTATTGATGGACTATTTATAGAACAAAGCATTTAGTCTATGTTCAACTGTATTGCCATATTTTCATTTTTTGTATTATAACTTTTACTAAATTTATTTCAACCAATTTGTTGATTTGAACTGGTTTACCTTAGTTAAAGTGATGTTAGTTACCTTAGTTAGTTCAATGTTACAATGGGTTTTGTAGTTATTTTTAAGTTGAATATTGAAGGGGTCTTTCATTATTTCTCATTTATTTATTAATGTATGTTATCATATTATGATTAAAAATCTGTTAAATACATCTATTTTGTTTTTTATTTGTGACTACCCTTTACCGTGTGATCTTGTACAGCAAAATGACAAAGTATACCACAAGCTGTTATTAGAGAGTAGAGCATGTGAAGAACGGCTTAAATCACCAGTAACGTCGTGATACTGTAAAGCCTTCTGAGCGCTATGTGAAACTCTCTATCAATTAATTAGAACAGCCTTACAAAGAACACAAACACATATTATGTTCCTGGATTTCTTGTTCCATGACGAACTGCGTTGTTAATATTAACTTTTCATGTGAAATTTAACGACATGCAGTCAAATATTTGTTAAGAATAAGTATAATAACTCACTTAAACTGGCCGAGTACTTTCGAATCTAGATTCGTTAAATTTCACATGAAAAGTTAACATATTATGTGTTGAAACTTTTCTTGCGTACGTAAATGCAGCATGATAGAACTTGATGCACGATATTATAACATTCATTACATTAATATAATTCAAGTTTTGATACAATATTGTAAGTAGACCACTCCTTTCTGGATAATAATGCGGCACTTAAGAGGAAAATTTTTTTCTTGGTCATCATTTTTGTCAGAGAAGCCCGGAAGCTATTTCTATGGCCGCGTACATACCAAAAGCAACCGGTGATAGCAACGCAACGACAACTTGAGTTGCCTATGAATAGCACAAGCAGTTTAATGGGCCTGTGCATACCAAAGCGACTGTGATGCGACGGTGATTCAACGGTCACTTGACTGAGCAACGCAGGCAACTTGAGTCACGACAAGCTGTAAACTCGAGTTGCCAGTTGCTCAGTTGCTCTTGTGAAGTGCATACCGTACGTAAATATGGCTGCTGAACAACAAGAAAATATTAAATTTGCACAGTTCATTGAACAGTTTAATTGTTTATATGACCATAACAGCAATAAGTCATACAGTAACAGGGTGGTGACAGACAAAGCTTGGCAGGCTGTGGCAGAGTACATAAATACATTTCATTGAACTTACCTTAATGTGATTGTTAATTTTATAACTTTTTATAACTTTGAACTTTAACTTAAACTTCAACTTCTAACTTTTAACAACTTTACAACAAATAAATACATTTCATTGAACTTACCTTAATGTGAATGTTAATTTTTCGCCTACATCAATTGGGGTTCTGTAGTTAGTATTTTTTTTTTCAGCAGTAGAGGGGTCACTAAATCCAGCAACATAATCATAGCTAGCCTTGCTCATCCTGTAATAGTTAAAAAAAACTTTTCAGGATATTCTTCCAATTCTTGTAAGGCATGCCACTGGCTTCTATGTATGTTGCTGCCATTATACTTTCTTTTTTTTCTTTTTTCTAAGCACACATAGAAGAACTGCCTCCTCCTCGGACGAAGACATCGGTACAAGTGACTGGACAACTTGTCAACTTGGGTTTCTTTTGTATGTACACGCGGTGTAAACCTAAAAGAAACTCCAGTTGACTGAGTTGAGTTGCTGTTGCGTTGCTATCAACAGTTGCTTTTGGTATGTACTCGGACTATCAGAATGATAATTCTAAACTTTTGTGTACAAGGCCGGTATTCCACTATAACATAGTAAATTATGTTGTAAAATATCTTCCATTATAAAGGCTCTTACAAGAATATCTTCGACAGTAATAAGCCTAAGGTCGCCATCACAGCGAAATCTAACCCCATAGGGGCCAGGGATCGTAGGTCTTCCCAGATCTAACCCCATATATTCAGTAACTTTTCAATTTATTTTATAAAATATAATGACAAATTATTAAGAGGGGGCGAGACCTGACTCCGCTAGCCGCTGGCTCAGACCATCTTTTAACATGGGGCGCTACTAAAAATGTTTCATTTTCTAGTCTGTCCGCATTTAAATGCAAAAACTAACTCAGGCCAAACAATTTGATAGGTGTTAGCAGTATACATTTATATTAAAAATTAATTTTTCTCCAAAAATAAACCCTGAAACTTGGAAAGTAACTTTCTTTTGTCCCATAAGAAATTGTGAAACTTTGAACCAATTTATCAAATGACACGTTCAATAAAAATTAAAACGGAAAACGTCATATTAACAAGCAAGTTACTGTTAATGTTTGTCCTGGGAGGTTTTTTTGTTATAGAATGTGAAACTATTAAAAAATAACAGATTTTAAAAGGCTTACAAAACGGGTAGGCCAACATAGGCAACATAGTTCACAGTAATTCCGAGAGGTTGCAGCAGCGTCGCTTACCAGCCGAGGCAGCCAGCTTCAGCTCTGGTGATAAGAAAACAGGTTCTTCCTCACTCCCACCCCACCAATAAAACTATGAAGGATGGTACTGAGGTGGAAGAATAGAGAAGGCATTCCTATTTTGGTCTATTGTGTATTACTTTGTTTCGTATCTATTCTCAATGCAAAAAGGAGAACACACAAACGTTTAAAGTGTGGGGGAAAACAAGTGTTCGAGGGTTTGCACAGACTAGTACGCTGTACGTCTCGATTTGGCGGGTGAACCGTGTGTAATAATATATTAAATTTCCTTCAATTGATAATTTGTGTTAGATCAGATAAGATATGATGTAGAATTAATGTAGAAAAATTAAAAACTGTTTTAATTTTTTTCAATTTTTTTAAATTAATTTAATTTTTTTAATTAATTGATTAGTTTAAAAAAAATCTATTAATAAAAATTGATTATTCTCATTAATAATCTAATGTAGAATACATTAGTTTTATAATTTAAATAGTATGATTGAAATTATGTACATTGTAAGCTGATGTATTATTGTGATTTTTTTCTGTAATAAACTTCTATTCATTCTATAAGGTTCTAATCAATTGAAAGGATATTAAATGCATTTCAAATCACATCAATTTTTAATCATGAAGGTTCTATCTAAGAACAAGAACCGAAGGCTGTGTGACCGAAAAACAAAACTATTTTCAATATTTTTTCCTTTCAATAACGCTCTGTAAAACGCTGCTTGGACTCGCTACGCACACAAAGCTGCTTTTTATGCACCCGTACTCGCATTCACGGGCTGGAGCGCGCGCGCCCCGACACATTCAGCCCCATCACTCAACTTGTCTCGTTTCTTCCCTCCCATGCCCCATCTACTGACTACTGACTCACTAATTCCTCGTCCGTCAAACCAGTTTCTGAGGCCCGGATCCACCGGAGTGCGCAACTGTGTGGCACAGTGTTCCTTTCCGATGTTTCGTTTTGGTGTAGCAGGTACCGCAAACATGCACAAAGTTCGCGCACTCCAAGCGGTTGTTGACGAACATTTTGCGCTGAACTTATTTCAAGGTCAGCCTGTGCTCACAATGTTTCCAACAATATTTTTGCTTCCGCTACCAGACCGTAAACATTCTGTGTTCGCATTCACTTTTCATTCTGTCTACAACTACTGTATTGCTCGGTCCGCATTTATAATCGTTCATAGTTTAACGTGGAATGTGTGTTTGGGTGTGAGATGGCTCTTGTGTGTTCTTTGAACACATTCCACTTTTGCTGAACACATCATTTCAACAGGCCACAGTTATACAGATTGACACTAATTTAGACACACTACACTTCACTCACAAAAGCCAGAAACTCAATGTTTTAGAACAATATGAGATTTACAAACATGCAAAGCAGCAACCTGA
This sequence comes from Conomelus anceps, assembly GCA_948455865.1. Taxonomy (NCBI): domain Eukaryota; kingdom Metazoa; phylum Arthropoda; class Insecta; order Hemiptera; family Delphacidae; genus Conomelus; species Conomelus anceps. Next base: position 11,501,333 of record OX418227.1, on the reverse strand, counting down.
CAACATTTTAAATGATCAACTTAACTTCTTCTCACATACTCTATTTGACAAAATAATCCCAATTTCAAACCTCCCGCCTACTCATCCCCCCACCCCATCACCATTCCAACATACATAACCCTCAAACTCATACCTTAAGTCAGTGTACTGTGGGTCGTCTGACGATGCTCTAGACAACAGAGCGAAACGGCCGTCACGCCATAACGTGAGTTAATTTCCATTTAAAAGTGTTTTTTTCAAGTTTATATTACATATTAGTGGAAACAAGATGGATCTTCAACATCATAATTCATATTCTAATTTTGTGTTGCAAGATTATTTATTGTCTTAGAAATTCCATAGTATGGGGATGATTCTTGAAGATAAATTTTTAATATAATTCGGCTTGGTATGTCGAGTTGCTGTAGCACGGTCGGTCAGTAACGTCCTACTCGCTACTCGCTTAGCGAGTAACTATCCCAATGTAATCAACCCATTAACAGAGTAAATTCTAGAACAAGGAAAAGACTACACAAAAATTCATAGAGAAAGCAGATAACATAGAGTAGTGTGTCAATGCTGTAGTTTGTCGAGGTAGTGGTGGTCCTGCAGATGCAACGCAATAAAGAAGATCAATAAGGCACTGCTGACTGCTTTAATTTTCGAGTAGAGTGAGAGTGAGAGGATTTCAGTTTGGATTTGGAGCTTAAGTTGTAAAATACATACATAGCTAAAATAATTTTGATTAATATTAATTATTATCCACAGCAGTAATTCAAAAACTAAGTCCTTCATAGGAGAAGGGTGATCAAACAAGAAGATTTACATTCACAAAATTATGATGAATTCGTCAAAAACTGAAAGTTGTACGATTACTAACTTTAACTTTTTGATGTGATAACTCATCAATGTACCAGGTACGATACATTTGATCTGAAATTGAACCTTCAAACAAATATTACCCAAATTATAAGTTACTTGAATCAAGTTCATCTATTTATCTTTATTCTTATTATTATTCTTATAATTAAGGGTAATTATTTATATTAAGGGCTTCAGAAGGAAATCGTTTGAAACATTGAAACCTTCACAAAATTTTGACGAAACCTTGGGCTATATTTTACTTTACATGCCCAGCTGGTTGGCTTCAAATTTCTGTTTGCAATTTATGGCTAAACCATGACTATTTTGCGGCGCTCAATGAACTTATCGTTAATTTTTGAAAAATAATTTAAATTTGGCCTACTATTTGGCTCAGTTTGATGGTCATTACATAGGCCTACGCCTACCTCACAAATTATTCGATCAACAATGAAGCTATCCTAAAATTAACCTAATTGATGGTATAAATTCGGAATTTGTACCGCCACATTCGCAATTCTTCATTTATTCATATTAAAAATTGTCTGATTGGTATGACAGCAGCCAAATCAAATCATCCTTATTTCACAATAACATATTCATTTTACATAACAAACTGAAATTATTTTCTTCCTGCTAATGCTTCTAATGAATGCTAGGCTAACCGAGCTGCTCCATTGAAAGTGCTTTTGGAGCAATCCTATTCCAAGAAGTTGAGTTTACTCTCATTTCTTTAAAATACACATGTCTGGTGAGGTTAGGGCTTGCTGAAGGCATGCGTTAAGGTTGGGTAAGGTTTTGTCAGGCAACCGATAGTAATTTCGTATGGCTTTTAGTGGTGGGGAGACCCTTATGGGTAGTTCCACCTCGCCGTCTTCTAACGACTGCTTTTTTTATATGCAACTGGGACCTACGGCTTAACGTGTCCTCCGAAACACGGGAGTGGCTCGAGAAAAATATCTTTGACTCAACTGGGATCGAACCAAGGACCTTTGGCTTATCAGACCAGCGATAAGCCACTCGGCTACGCCGACTCCAAGGCAACCGATATATGCACTGAAACTGCCTTGAAGAGCTGAGTAAAATGCGAGTGAGTAAATCACATGATAGATAGGATGAATATTTCATATTCTCCAACTTCGACTTTTCTTTATAATGCCTCATGCCTGACTTGTTCCGAACAGTCAGTCAGTCCTGACTCACTGATTGAACACCGAACCTCAAAATTACTAGATCAAAATAGTAAAATGTTATATACATAATAATACTCGTATATATGTTCATTTCTGGAACAATACGCATTCCAAGAACGTATTTTTAAATTTTCTTAAAAATGCGTCTTATGTGGGTAGGCTATTGACATATAAATTTGGAGGTCTAATGGAATATAATACTTATAGTGCACATTTTTTTCAGAGAATACCAGCTGCTGATTGAGCTGTAGTTGAAACTTGCTGCTGGGTCAATCTAGTTTATGGCTGGTGAACAATGTATCACCCAGGTGAGCTTTCTTTTCAATTTCAACATCAATATAGTTTTCTTTTAATTTTTTGCTTCTGTTGATGCTGTATTAAAGTTAAAAATTGCTATTAATGCTAATAATTTAATGGATTCTTGCATTCTACCATATCGATACTAGGTACCTTGATCTCCTGTCGGAGGTTTGCTATCATCACAACTATCCGTATTTTATTGAATGCCGACCAAAACAATACATTGTTGATGCATCCAAACCAATCCCTCAAATGTTTAAACCAGGACCGTTCTTCATTGGTTGGGTTACATCGAGTTCGCTGCTAACTGTCTGTTAGTCGAGTTCAGTGCCTTTATGGAAACCTGAACATTATGATATGAATTGATCACTCATGTAACAAAAACAAACCAAACTATATGATGGATCCCCTACAACACTTATGTACTTATAAACAGTAAGAAATAGGCTTTACAAAGTTTATTTTCCTAAAGTTGCATTAAAAAGTGGCTTTTCTGCATATGTTTATTTTAAAATTTTTAATTTTAATTTTTTTAATTGATTACAGTACGCAAAATAGGTAATTCCAAACCAGATCTTATTTCCCCACGCTCAGATCAGCTGGCGTTTGGAAAGTAAAACAGCTAATTTACTTTCCGCATGCCAGCTGATAGAGCATGTTCTGTTCTGTTTTGTTATGTTTAGTTTACATTTAATATTACTGTAGGAAAAATTTAATGTGTAATTCGAGCGCAAAGTACTCTTCCTGCACTCAAGAAACTTTTTTCTCTTTGCACTCTTGTTACACAAATAGCTATTCCATGTCCCTTTCCATCATGATTCCGATTTTAATTGTGGTGATTGTTTTGACTATTAAATGATAGATATTTATATTATTTATGCATGTATTACAGTATTGTATTCAATGTTGATGTATTTTGTTGGATTTTTATTATTTGCTGTGTGTTGTTTTTAATGATTCTGACTTAGCCTGTTATATGTTATTTTGGCTCAATAAAATGAATATGAATACAGTGTTAATAATATTGAATCTGGGCCTGGAGAACTTAATACCTTTTTCCTGAATGAAGTACATTGAATAGTGGAACAGGATTTACTGTGAGAATAAATTAGCACTTCTACTTCATTTGCAATCTGCAAAATTATTTTTCTTCTTCATTTTCTCTCTCACTCTCTCTCTATCAGAATGCAAATTCTCCAAATCGAGCTTCAATTCAAATCCATGGTTAGCCAGAAGAGTCGACGGAATTAATCATGTTCTATAAAGGCGAACGCGCACAGCAACAGACGGACGGAGCAAAAATCATTCCACATGTTATCAAACTTTGCAACGCACTTGCAAACATACGCAGACAGATGGATGTCTGAGTGCATTGCAACATTTAATAACATGGAGAGAGATTTTTGCTCAGTCTGTGTGTATACGCCCGTCTGTTGCTGTGTGCGTTCGCCTTAATAGGGGAGGCCTTCCAAGAAACTAGTTGAAGAAGAATTTCTCTATCGAATTGGGTCTTGAAATTGAATTGGAGATGAGGGAAAAATTTTCAATGTGGAATAATGAGCTTTTAGTGAAGGTTAAATAATTGTACTTCAATGATTTAAAATACAATGTGCTTTACTGGCCGTATCTCAAGATGTACAATCTTGTATATTGAATTTGAGAATATGAGGTAATTATGGTACTTTTTATTTGCTGAATGGTAAGATAAAAACTAACCAACAAGGCCTAATACAGGTATTCACATATGCATTTGTAGCAGGTCTAGAATATATCAGTTGAGTATTTACTTTTTTTCAGAGATTAACACCTGCTGACTGATGTTATTGAAACGTGCTGCCGGGACAAGTTAGTCTATGAACAATGTATCAAGTATCAGGTGAGCTTTCTTTTCAATATCAACCTACCAAATCATGATTTGTTTCTATTGATGCTGTATGAAAGTTACAAATCTATATAGTTAATACGTGACATGGAAACTTTGTAAACCATAACGATATTTTGTTTTAAGATTTACCCCCACATATCATCCCAACACGAGGAATTGCAGGGGGCAAAGCCCCACAAAAAATGTCTATCGCACAAGAAATTGCAAGGTGTGCAGGGGGCACAGCGCAAATAAACAAATTCTACAGTTGTTGGTACTATTATATGATTTTCACCATTATTGATGGTTTATATGCCACCATTAAATGATTGTACCATTAAAATTATGACCATTAAATGGTTTCAATAAAAGAAAACTTTTAACATTTAATAATCGTGCGAGTTCGCACAGGTTCACCTAGTTGCTTTTAATTCCAATAATTTAATAGTTATAAAAATATTGTTACATTCCACTGATAGATTTTCATTGTAAATCTAATAATAAATTGACTCTCAACTGGTATACTTTTTAGTAACAATAACTGGTATCATGGGGTCTGGTAGACCGCATTTAAAAAAAAAGGAAAGTCATCTTTTCAACAAAAAAAATCATCTCACTGTACACTTTGGTTAAAAGCATCATAAATAATCATTCTAATCAAATTTTAAACAGAATATAAATTCTATTTAGGTGAAAAATATTTATTAATTCAAATTCATTGCCATCAAAAAATCACAATGAAAATTTTACAAGCAAATAAAATTACAAAAGCAAAAATGTCCAAAACATACATATTTGTAGCACGGCCACAAAAAGAAAAACTTGAGTACTAGCCGTGAGTTCATTCAATATATATTTTTTTAAATTATAGTAGGTATTGATGGAAACGAAATTTTTTTTATCCAATTCTAAAACACAGAAGAGATGAGAGAAAAGAAAATGACGTAAGAGAAAGTGAAAGAAGAGATAATGAATTAAAAACTGTTGCATTCTTAATATTAATTCTCATTTATAAAGAGGATGTTGGTTTATTTGTATAGAGTCTATAGACTCGGAAACCGTTGGACCGTTTTCCATGAAACTTGGTATATATATTATGTAAAATTTCACGGAGAAGGTTTATACGCCATCAATTTCGTCCTAACTCAATTGGACCAAAAAGAATCTTATGGTAAGATAAAAACCACATGTTACATTATGAAAAGGTATGATAAAGTATGATGAAACAGATGATATTCTAAGGCTCTGATTATACAGGCAGATTCGACGCGACAGATTTCAAACACTTGTATTAATTCAGCTGAGCAGCTGATCGGGATGTGTATGTATTTTCCGTCCTTTGGTTTTTAGATCTGTGAAATTTCTTGCATCAAATCTGCCCATATACCATAATCATATAGAAGATAAACTTCCTCGGTGGTGCTGCTCTCAGAATCAGAGAAATTATTATTATTTCTCATGCTAATTCTGTTAACAGATCCAATCATGACACAATGATCCTTACGAGTTAAGTAGACTCGTAAAGGTAATCAGATGATTTTTACCACACTGTTATGGGACATAACAATGATTTATAGTTTCTTATTTCAAATTATCTGCTATTTTAGACTATATTGACGAAAAATAGCGTACATAACACGTCTGGTAAGGTGTTTACCGTACTCTTATGATAATTCTTCACTCGACTTCATCTCGTGCATAAACAACCATACTCGTACGGTAAACACCGTCTTACCACCTTTGTTATGTAATATACTATTGTTAATATATTTTGTTATTTTTCATTTCAGACACCAAAACATGTCACAAATTCCACACAGACAACTCATCATGTGTGCTCATTCTGCAAAGGAAGCGAAAGTCTAATTCCAAAGTTTAAAACTGTACACACATAGTTTTATCATAGCAATAGTATAATTTTGTACACTACAAAACGTGTATTATGTCTTGAGTTTATTTGTGGTTTCCTTAATATCATTAAAATTTGGAATAAATGTTTATTGAAATTTTATTGTTGTACACTATTTCAATATGATGTCTAACCTAGAAAGATTCTGGCAACATGGGTGCAAAAACAATTTTTTCTAAGGGATATGCCCACATGAGCTCTAGGCTTGTGCGTGAGAAATGGGAAGGGTGATGATGAGAGATCAAATTCAACGACTCCTTTCTGGACAGTTGGGACCGACGGCTTAACGTGTCCTCCGACACGGGAGTGGCTCCAGGAAATATATTGGTCACAACTGGGTTCGAACCGGAAGCTTTGTCATATCAGATCATTATTTAATAACTAAATAATTACTTCGTTTCCCACGCACAAGCCTAGAGCTCATGTGGGCATATCCCCTAGGAAAAATTGTTAATTGTTGAAAAATACTCTAAATTGTCTTTGGTAAGCTCTATCAACTGCCACAAGTCGCATATCCATAAACATAAACACTTCAAGGGCTCCGCCTCATCCATGCAAAAGTTGATTTTATCAGATGTTTTATATTCCCTCTATGTAAAAAAACGCACACATCGAAAACGCCTAGTATAACATTTGCAACACGAAAGTTCCATTTACCGGCTGAGGCCGCGCTTTCAACGCCAATATAACTTGGGCCTCCAAATTCAAAAAGTTTGGAAAGGAAATGGATTCCTTTTGTAACTTCTTTAAGTAACAAAATATGCGAAATAATTAATATTTATGAAATTACTTGATCAATTTATTGTAATTTTCACAAGATTCTATCGTTTATATTGTGAGCCCTGAGAGTTTCTCAATTCTGTGTAAAATAATGCAATTAAATTATTAATCGGAAATATCGTAAGGGCAAGGAAAACTGTTGTGAGTGCGCCACAACAGATTTTTAAGCAAGGTACCAGAAAAATGTAATACTCATATTACTCACTTGGAATAAATTTCTTATGAAATATCAGGATGTTGGAATGGTGCTGGGGTGGGGGGATGATTAGGCGGGAGGTTTGAAATTGGGATTACTTTGTCAAATAGAGTGTGTGAGAAGAAGTTAAGTTGATCATTTTAAATGTTGTCAGGTTCCTGCTTTGCATGTTTGTAAATCTCATATTGTTCTAAAACATTGAGTTTATGGCTTTTGTGAGTGAAGTGTAGTGTGTCTAAATTAGTGTCAATGTCTGTATAACTGTGGCCTGTTGAAATTATGTGTTCAGCAAAAGTGGAATGTGTGTTTGGGTTATGCCCTGTGGGCACCCCTGGTTTTGATATTAGATTGTTCAATCATTTCGTCATGGAAAACATCACAGAGTAATTCTGTTATATTTTAGAAGTTTATGGGAAATTTGGCGCCGACTTCAAAAGATTACTTGTATGAAATTTAAAATTTTCTCAGTTTAAAGTAAATACTTTATTTTAAACTTTTTAGTACGTGAGTATTTTATCATTTCACTGAAGTCGGTTTCTTTTTTTGTTTTAAAATATGTTTTATTTTAAGCTTTTTAGTTGAATTTTCAAACTTTGAAAACATGAGAAATTTCTTAAAGCCTACATTATGAAATATTTATCGAATTAGGAAGCCAATAATTAATTTATAACATGGAAAGTTAAGTAACTAAAAATCCACTTATAAGAAAAGATAAACTAAGGAAAATTCTACAACGTTTTATTTAATGTGGAATATTGTATTTCGGAAAATTATAATAGCGAAAGTCTTCTTAAAAGTGAAATGGCTTTTGATTCATTTTGATGTGGTCCCTTTCAGAATATACAAACACTGAAATAGTAGGCCTATATTACGTTACAAGTGTGGAAAATATTGTGCTTACTGGAAATATGATAAGTAAACGCAGGAGATGAAGTTGAGTGCGGTTTACAGGGTTGCCCACCCCCCCTAAGCCTCATGACGCACCCCCCCCCCCTAAAGTTAGAAATAAGTTGCCCTTTCCAAACAAAAATAAGATTAAAAGTTTGAAAACTGATGAGAAACTATGAAATTTCAAGGTTAAAGTGAAAGGAGCCAATATTTGGTAGGGGATTGATAATTGGTATGGTTACCTTATTAAAGAAATTCTAGGGCCTTTTGCATTCATCAAATTTTGATGATTCTTCATTGATGTATTTTGCATTTAGCCCCCGCCAGCCACGGAAAGGTTTCTATACGTTTTGTTTTCAAATTTAATTGAAAACATACATAATATATTAACTATATCCTATTGTTATTGTAGAACCCTATGTTCTACAAACATAGAGATAGGTTAGGTTATGAGATATGTTTCGCTTAAAAACGTTTCACATTCATCGCAATTGACATTAAGTTACCTCTTGATGTACCGTTTCAAAGAGTGTCAATTTGGATGCTTTATTCATTAAGAGTAAAATAAGTCAGCATCAAAGTCAAAGCTACTAAGTTATCAACTTTTTATTGTAAATTCAACTACTTGCAGTCAGTTTTAAATTGTGAATATACAATAGACCACATAGGTAAAGAATTCAAGAGAACAAAAGTTATCTAGAGTTACGTACGGCCAAGTGTGAGTACAATTATTATAAATTCACAATTTAAAAATGAATGCAAGTCGTTTAATTTACAATAAAGAGTTAATATTAACAATGCAGATCGTTATGAAACAAAAAATCCAAGAATTCAAAGCTATCGCTACTGTTACTTATATTATATAAGTTAGTTCGAAGTTACTGACAATTGAACAAACTGACAAATTTACTTAAACAGAATTTATTAATTTCGAATTCCTTTAATTGCTATCAGAGCCGATATTTTCAAAAAAATTGCAACCCTCAAAAAATCAGTGGCATACTAATGGGGGGGGGGGGGGGGCGTGGTGAGGCAGTCCACCCCAGGCCCCGCACCAGCATTGGACCCCTAATGGTAAAAAAATACAAATGTATTTAGATAAAATAAAAATAACTTTAGGCCCCATGGCGGTAAAGGCCTCCATATGTCAGACTATTATTTTTTTTAATTGTGATTATTTTTATTTTGCATGGTTTGCAAAAAATGTGTTTCTTGTTTCTGCTTTTTATTGAAATCTTGTTTTCTCTCAATACTGTACAACATAGTATTATGTAATTTTAGTATAAAATTTAATATGTAATTTTAGAATAAAATATCATTATAAACATATTTATAGCCTATCTGTTGTATGTTACCTTCATTGTCAGGCCGTTCTGGGGAAGTTGGGGGCCCCTGGGCATTAACTACTTGGGGGCCTCTTACCGGAAGGTCTGGGGGATATGGAGTAACCCCCCAGATAGAAGTGGGGTCCGGGGACTCTCCCCCGGAAATTAAAAAAAATATTACATAGAAAAACCGCTTTTTACTAGTTATTTTACCAAAAGATCTGCAGTACTCAACACTATTTTGATTGTAATAATTACACAGACAAGATAGATTTTTTTTATAAGGATGTAGTTTATTATTGCTAGAAGTTCAAGCATACACATTACAGAGGTTACATACTAGCCATGTGAAAACTTGCACAACGTTTTTATTTATAAATCGTTATCAAGGATTTTTATTACATACTAAAATAAAAAAATAATAATGCTTTTAGCCTTGTTGAACCTCCTATCTATTTAAGTACATCATTAGAATTAGCCAACTCATCTATAGCAATATTTTTGTCAATATTTGTAAGCAAATCTCGTTCAACCGCCATTAGCAACAAATCCTGAGAAAGAGATGACCTCAACCAGCTTTTAACAATATTTTTAATTTTGATCTCGCATCTCTCGCACGTCGCCCAATGTTTTAAACAAATAAAATAATGGATTATTTAAAGCAACGTGTATTGTGGAATATAACAAGTCGTGGGTTTGAAGAAAACATAAATAGAAAAAATATTTAAAAAGTATTTTATTTTTTTATCAGGCTATTCCGTTTTGGGCCCCACTAGTTCGGGGGTCCCTGGTGATCGCCAGGTAGCCACCCGGGCCAGATTTATTGTTCTTGGCAGTAATTTATATTTGTTATCGAAACTTCTATTGAGTGACAAAGACAAGACTTATTGTGTTACTATGTGGAGTGTTCATCACGATGCATTAAAACCAACCTTTGAAAAATTAAAATGTTGAAAATTTAAAGGAAAAGTTTTGCAACATTATATATATATATATATATAGATAGATAGGCCTTTATATATATATAACCTTTATATAAATAAATATATTTATATTCGGCCGAAAATTTATGAAAGTTGCAAAAGAAAGAGTAGGAAAAAGGCAAGTTCAAAGAAAAGTTGACTAATTTTGGTTGTTATGAGTGAGATGATAATGTAAGCAAACCGCCTACCTAACGTCAAACGGCTATAGTAAACGTCACCAAGTTAGGCGGCTCTGAAAAATTGCGGTGTCCTTTCTGTTAACTTTGCTGTGACAGGCCAAGAAATGAAGTCACTCGAAAGCTGAAGTCAGTTTCCTTCCAACTTGGCAACATGGCACGATTAGTGTTGTCAATTGCGCATGTTCGAGTATGAAATTTTCTACTATCAGCTGCTGACATGGCTCCATATCTGGCAGTACCGAAATTTTTCAGAACCTCGCTAATTTGGTGACATGATCTCCAGGTGTCATGAATAAATGGTTGCTATTGGCTGAGTGTCATTGATTTTGACAGCTCAACAAATCACAGCCATTTGTTCATGTGCTATTTTATTGTAAGCTTGACTGTCACCTGGAGGACTCTTTTCAAATGTTTTGTGTGAGTCTGAGTAGTAGCAGATCTCTATATTGATGTTGCTGTTTAGTTCAATAACTTGATGCTCAAACAAGTGTAATTCAACGTTTTTAGAAGTAAAGTGGTTGAGAAAAATTTGAAATTACCTTGAGAATAAGTTATGTTTTGAAGTTTTCCCTGTTTCATTGAAAATTCGGTTGCCTTTCATGGTGTAGAAAAGGGGCAATCGACCCCTTGGTTATGCAGCGTCTACAAATGTTCATGTATCCTTCCTCGCAGTATCTCACTATAACTTTATTCATACTTCTATTGAACAATCTAATATCAAAACTAACACTTTATTCCTATTTATTATATGATTTTCACTCACTTTTACTGGAGATACTGGAGGGATGCATTTCTCTTCTAAAGAGAAGCTTCATCAGCCTCAGCCTTCTATATTGAATTTAAAATTTACTGCGAAATCTACTTTATTGAAATCACATGTTAGATTTCCAAAAAATAATATTTTTTTAAAGGGCGGTCCCAATAGGGGCCATGGCTGCCACAAAATCGGAAATATACTATTGAAATGATGTGAGAGGGTTCAACTCTCACCAAAGAAAGGCCGCCAACTCCCAATTTGTGACACTTTTTCCATCTGTTGGGACCGCTCTTTTGATACATATTGAAAAATTTCCATTGAATATTCATTGGAGAACAAAAAAAAAACTTGATACACTCATAATGAAAATAAGATTAGGACATGATTTGAATTATTAATCTGCTTTATTGTTGAAACTGTGGGTATTAGAACAATTTTACAAGGATACCAAGATGAAATTTTAGTCATAGTGATGTGTAGGCCTACTTTATGAATTAATAAAAAAGTGAAAACAGTTTAACGATCATTCTAACCTATAAATTATTGAATTTGCAAATTACAAATGCAGAAATACCTTACTCAGCATAATGTCAGCTGTCATTACTGCAACTTGGAGTAATTGCGGTAATCAGAGATACATAAAATGATAGATATGAATTAATTAAAATGAATGATTGGCTTCTAGGATTTATACAATTTTATTATGATGGTACAAGAGGAAATGTCATTTAAATCTTTGGTTTTACATTGGCTGATGAATCTGGAAGAGAATGATAAGTTTAATTGTTTGATGTTGGTAGTTGGTGTAATTGAATTTGACCTTGATTTTCATACGGTAATTAAGTTAATTATTACCGCACTTTGTTTCTATATCAACAGGTTATGGCTGTAATAATCCTTTTTGAAATAAAGTGGATAGTTCAACAATTTGTCGATTATTTTTTATATTTTATGATTTTTGTGTGTAAGATGATTGATTGTTAAGTGCTTTTATGTAGGCCTAATTTAACGCTTTAAATTTATCGTAAAAAGGTAACTTCTATTTGGTCAAATAGATTCAATTTTCAATGTCTAATTTAAATGATCTTCAACATGAGACGTTTTCATGATTTATTTGCAAGTATTTAGCAATATTCTGACTCTATATAATCCAAGAACGACTTACATGATTAAAATACATATGAAACGTACCCAAAATTGAGAAATTAATTGAAGCAGTGTGTAGGCTACAATCAATTTAGGATAATTTGAAATTCAGCGCTTGAGTGTGTGTTGTTTTATTAGGCACTTCAACACGAAGCTTTATTCACTCAATACAATATTATCAAGAAAAGTGAACTATTATTGTTGAATATTAATTTTAGAGTGTGAAATGAAAATGTTGACTGTGAACAAATTAAAATACTATTGCATTTAGATCCAATTTCCCATAATATGAGTCTAATACACACAGGGTCAGGACCTACTGCACAATGAGGGTCAGTATACACATTACAATGTACTGTGGGTGTGTATTTCCACCAGAGCGCATTCTCTCATATTTGACCTAAAATGCCCCCGCACAGCTCTGTAGAACTAGAAAATCTGGAAATTTAAATTATAGTGTGAATTCTATGTCTGCTAAGAAGTTAAATGAATGATGTACATAGGCTACTATACTGATACATGTGCAACCTTTTGCAAGAAATATTCATCCATCTCACACGCTTTCATTAAGTGATTAATTTTTCTATTTTCTGCTACTGTTTTGATGATGTATCAGCAGGCCTTTTAAGAGAAAATTAAAACAAGCTTGTGGAGGATAACACGATATCATGCAACCAGGATTCAATCCCCACCACTTCCTTCATCGTCCATCGTCCATTTTCGTTTTAGGCTGGCTGTGAACGTGTTGTCTTAAGAATTCGTGCCGGTTAATTATGTTATTTTACTTCAACTCGACTTAAACATTAAGCTGTCTTCTTCAATTATATTTGATCGTTCCAGTAACAAGGTATTGTGAGTTCTAATGATGAATCTAATCCCCCAGATAGTCATTATTAGACTCAAATTTCTCCTCATAAATCTCACCATGTTGAAAAATCCTTCTGGGTTGGGAAAATCATCCTCAATAAATTCAATTTCAGACACTATTCCACTACCTAAACTTGTAGTATTCCCAATAATAATAATAATGTATGAATTTGATAGGAACTGAGTCTAATCTGTAAAATAAGTTGTATTTTCCATTGAAATTTGTTAGCTCGTGTAACTACGCAATTTCTTAGAACCTCGTTTAACATGTTGAGTGATATTTATTAAGAATTGCTTCAACTAAACGTAATCTCTTCGTATTTGTTGCTTAAGCTTAATAACTTTATGTAAATCTCTATATGAGTTACCAGCAGAGGACAAATTAAATTCGCTTTTTTCTTGGTGATTGAAGAATGAAAAGATGATGAAATCCAAGATGGATGTTGAACTTTTCTTTTATGAACTACATTATGTAAAAATGGTATAATATCAATTTTTAAGAATGCACGCTGTAGGTTTTAAAGTAGATGAGATAGTAATACATTCATTTTTCACAGATGAAATTACATGATGTATAATAACATATCACTAAATTCCATTGAACAGTAATATAAATTTCGAGTATATGCCTAATGTATTTTTGGGGTTTAATGAATTTTAATTGTTTTACTAGAACAGATTGCAGCAAATGTGTGATATATTTATCAATTTATTTTTAATCTGATCTTTCCCTCATGAGTCTGAGACTCGTGCGTGGGTAATGAGGTGAATGATGACAAGGTGAAGATATCCAAGGCTGAACGTGACTCGAACTCGTGACCACAGGAGTAGCTGCCAACCAGATTCTTATTAAAGACAAGCGATCCAACGGATTCTAATCTCCATTATTTCTTGAATTATTTTAGAAATAAGCATTAGAATAAGACCTCAATTTTTTTTCAGCAATCTGACTGTTCTGATGGGTGCGAGCTTCATTGGGGGTTTTCAACCAAGCATTAGTAACAATAGGCTATGTGTTTAATTAGAACATAATATAGTATAAGATAGAGCTACATTCCATACTTTGACTGCCAGGTTATCAAATGGCAAAGACAATTAGAAAGTTGAGAGTAGTCTTAAGTCATATTTCTAGTTTATTATCCCGAGGAGGCATCGATACTTTTTTCCTTTTCTTTTTGTAGATTACGTCTTGGAGACTCCGGTTGAGGGGTACAAAAATAGTCAGATCAACAATATTATAAAAAAAAATAAAAATATGCAATATTACCAATCTTATAAACTAGTTAATTACTACATCAATTTGTTGAGGTGAGGCTTAATTTTGATGTGAAAGGAGCTCTTGTACACTATAAAAACCTTCAACCTCTTAAAAAATATTTCTATATTTTCAAGACTTCAAAAACTGTCCTAGCTTTTAGATACTAGCTGCAACTGCCTTACCACTAAACCTGAGTATTTATGCTCATATTATGAGGTTATTATCTTTGGAATTTTTTTATTTCGACTTGATTCCAGAGTTCTGGGCATCATACTGAAAACGATATCCCAGTTCAGCAGCAAAATTTCCCATATTGAAATAATTTTCAACTGTAAGTTGATGAACATGGAATGATATATAGTAAAGTCATACAACATTTAAACTTGTTTTTAAAAGTTGAACATTTTTTAAAGGTTTCAATGATTGTTTTCCTTAAATGGAATTGATTCTAATACTTGTTGATTAGCGTACAACCTATATGATATTCAATTCTAACATACTGCTATATAACTTATCATTTTTACTAAATTCTGCTAATGTTTTAGTAAATATCAATTTCACAAAATGTAAATTACTTCGTAGTAAATGGAAGTAGGTAAAGTTGAAAATACTACAAATAACATTGACGTTTGAGGAATTTTGACTGACAATTTCCCATTGAACGATGACTATAAATACCACAAGATTACTTTTTTGGAGGATAACCCACATAGGTCTGAGACCTGTGCCTGGGTAATGAATTGGGCGATGATGATTGATGAGTCGGTTCTGTAGTTTTAGGCGGGCTCCGAACCACCGGGGATTCTACATTGATAACTTATCAGCTTCCATTCGACTTACCGACTAACTTTCTTCAACTTTACTTGCTTCCATGCACCCTTATCTTTTTATATCAAACTAATTATTAGTTTAATTATCTTTTTCCACTCCTTATTATAGAGAAGATTTGTAAACAAGTTTCTTTTAATGAAATTTGATGTAAAATTAATAAATTAATACACAGTTTCAGCATTGGAATATGTAATATTGAGCTCTCAGACTGGCCACCTGTTAAGAGCTCTCTGTTGCTTACACTGATGCCGTACTGTATCAAAATTAATGGAAACTGTATCAAAATTGATACAAACTGTATCAAATCAGTTTAATTTTTTTAAATTTTATTTCAGATTTCACTTACCTCCATTTGCTCAGTAATTACAATGGGTTTGCTAGCAACTTTTACATCAAACGTTCATCGACATACCTTAAGTAAATGAATTACATTTGGTTTATTTGCGAAAAGCAAATGAATCAAGACGTTTTATTCAGTCATTTCTGACTATTAATGGAAACAGTAGGTAGCATTCATTCTAGCTGAAATTTCAATTGTATTTTTCTTTGGATGAAGCCCACATAAGTATTGAGACTCGTGCTTGGGTAATAGGGTGAATGTTTACAAGAAATATCCAAAGCTTAACGAGATTCGAACTTGAGACCACAGTAGTAGCAGTCAGCCAAAGTGTTATCTAATCAGAGACAAATTCTACAATTGACTACGCCACCACGGACGCTGTGATTAGGATAAATCATTTCAAAATGTTTCAACTATTTTGATAGTTTCATTCAGACCTTGTGTACTGTAGAAAAAAAAAGTATTGTAAGTACGGTAAAATGTTCATTTCTGGAAAATCAATCAAAATAGAGGTACTCTCTATTATCTTGAGGTATCTTTTATATAGTTATATTGAGTTATAAGTTATTTAATAAGTTGCATTATAATAAAGTTGACTTATCTTAAGTTATTTAGTTAACTAGTGTACAAGATTGGTAATATTGTATGTGAAACTGTTGATCTGACTTGTCTAAAACTTTTTAAACCGAGTCTCTATGAATTAATCTACAAAAATGATCTATTTAAGTCGGAAGATGCCCTCATGAGTCTTAAGACTTGTGCGTGGGTGATGAGGTGAATAATTACAGAAAATATGCAATGCTGAACAAGGAAATTCGAACTTGAGACTGCAGTAGTAGCAGCAGAAGCCAGTCAGACTTATCTAATCAGAGACAAGCGCTGCTCCAACCGAATGCGCCACAACGGCCGCCAATGATGATAGGTTTAATTTTAGAGATAAGCATTATAATAAGACATTTTTTAAGCTATCAACAGTGACTCTTTCGATGATTAAGCAGCACTTCATGGGTACCTTTCAACGAAGCAGCCAGCCAGAGGCTTATCTACTCAGAGACAAGCGCTGCTCCAACCGAATGCGCCACAACGGCCGCCAATGATGATAGGTTTAATTTTAGAGATATGCATTAGAATAAGACATTTCTAAGCTATCAACAGTAACATTTTCGATGATTAAGCAGCACTTCATGGGGACCTTTCAACGAAGCAGCCAGCCAGAGGCTTATCTAATCAGAGACAAGCGCTCCAACCGAATGCGCCACAACGGCCGCCAATGATGATAGGTTCAATTTTAGAGATAAGCATTAGAATAAGACATTTTTTAAGCTATCAACAGTGAATTTTTCGATGATTAAGCAGCACTTCATGGGGACTTTTCAACAAAGCAGCCAGCCAGAGACAACCGCTCCAACCGACTGCGCCACAACGGCCGCCAATGAAGAAAGCATTAATTTTAGAGATATGAATTAGAATAAGACATTTTTTAAGCTATGAACAGTAACTTTTTCGATGATTAAGCAGCACTTCATGAGGACTTTACAACGAAGCAGTATCCACTTTTTGTAGTTTATGATTAAGAACATAAAATAAGTTACAGCTACAGTAGTCAAGTTACGCCTTTTGGTTGACATGTTAAAAGAAGCGTTATAAGTTTAACCTTCATTAGGCTCGCTTACAATAAGCGAATAAATAAAATTGCTATTCAAACCATTAGCGAGGAATAGGTCTACTTGTTTGAAGATATTCAAACATTTTTTCAATTATAAATGATTATTTCTAGTATTTTTGTAAGTTCCTCTGTACTATTCATTTTCTGGTAATTCAATTTTTATTTTATAAAATGACTCAACTCCTATTAAATAAAATACATAATTTAAAACATACATCTCAATCGTCAATTTTTGTTTTTAAAATTTTTTCATAACTAATATCAAATGAAATACATAAGAAACATAAATCACAGCCATTTTAATACATACATTGTTTTAGGTAATAATAATAATAATAATACCAGTGAATACAGATACTATCACAGATATATATATATATATATATATATATATATATATATATATATATATACTAATACAGATATATAGTATCTGTATTCATTGATAATACTATCACACACATTCAAAAATTAAATAAATCTACCAAATGAAAACATTATTCTTAATAGGGCTAAGTTATTTTTTACTCAAATTAATTCATTAATAAAATTTATTTCACGAATCCTTCATTCTTATTTACTGATATAATTTATATTGATGATATTATTTATAATATTTATAAAATAATTCACAATCTAGATAAATTCTTGTTCATATATTATCAATTTTTTCTGATATGCTTCATTAGCAACGAGGCCAGTAGTTTTTATCAAAAATATTATAGCCTTTAATTGAAAAAGAACCATTTCATTTATTTGAAGTGACGTTTTTATATTTTTAGTGTAAATTATCCTCAATGTTTTGGATAATATAGCATAGTCGAAATTTGTGAAGAGAGCAGTTTAGGACTTTGTTGCATCTTTAGATCATTTTTATTCTGTCTATAGAATAAATAAATAATAATGTTATTCCTCCTAGAAGACAGCTGTTTCAAGTCTGTGGTGTGATCTTCTATCGCAACAAACACACACACACACACACACACACACACACCCGTCTTATCCGACTAGGGTCTCAACTACGGAGACAAATCTCGCGGACATAACTACGATGTCAACCACGGTTCACACTACCCGTCTCGATTGGGATCTATTTATCGACTCCAGGGGTTCTATATCATTAACTACGTGTCGCTAAAACCAGCCAGCCTTTGATCGGGAGTGCGTTTTAAATATTTAGGTGACCTCCTTACCCCCTTCAACAAGAGCAGCATCAAGGCATCCGACTGACGTCATCATATTTCTGCACTAAGATGTTTTACACCACCATCTAAGCACTGCACACCTGAACATTAGTTGGCACAATGTAACAGCAACAAAGGTGAGTGATTTAACAATATTTTTCTCGTCACGTTGCAGGAGTTGGATTAAATCAGCATTAAATTATATCAGTAGGAGTTGGATTAGGAGCATTTAATTTGATCAGTACTGTACATTTTTTATTTTTGTTGTCCCTGTGATGTTTCTATGATGAAATACTTGATGAAATACTTGATGAAAAATCTAATATCGAAACTGACATTATATTTCTATTTAAATTACGTTTTTTACTCACAAAAACTGGAGGGATGCATTTCACTTCCATTGAGAAGCTTCACCAGCCTGCCACCTCAACAAGCCACGACCCCTGGTAGCAGGCTGATGAAGCTTCTCTTTGGAAGTGAAATACATCCCTACAGTACAAGTAAGTAAAAATCTGTGATGTTTTCCATGACGAAATACTTAATAAACAATCTAATATCAAAACTGACACTGTATTCCAATTAAATATATGATTTCCACTCACTTTCACTGGAGATACTTGAGTAATGCATTTCATTTCTGAAAAGAAGCTTTGTCAGCCTGTCGAGGAGGCTGACAAAGCTTCTTTTCAGAAGTGAAATGCATTACTACAGTGAAAGTGAGTGGAAATCATATATTTAATTAAAATACAGTGTCAGTTTTGATATTAGATTGAGTAAAAATCATAATTTAAATAGAGATAGTGTCAGTGTTAATATTAGATTGTTTTGCTGTCCATTCAAGTTTTACTCCAATTATGAACCTACCTCAAGGCCTCTCATTTCAAGGAAGACTTGAAAATCTCAAAAGTAAAGCCTTTTTATCTATGGTCTTTGTGAGATAAGGAAGCTTAAGGGCCGTATTTAGGGACATTCTTTCAGTGTCTCCTCACTCGAGGGACTCTTGAAATGCATTTACAATTATAAACCCGTTTCAAGGTCTCCTCAACTTAGAAAGACTTAAAAATCCTCAAAAGAAAGTGCTCTTCAAGTATCTTTTGAGATTTTGAACCTACTTCAAGGTTTCCTTGACTTGAGTGAGACTTTAAAAGCCTTCAAAAGAGGGACGTTAGGAAGTTTCCTTCAGGAAAACTCAAGGTTGGCGATTATGAACCTACTTCAAGGTTTCCTTGACTAAGGGAAACTTGAAAAGTTTTCATAGGAGGGACTTTTCAAATCTTTCTTGAAATAGGGAAGCTTCAAGTTTAGTTTATACGGACTAACTGTCAAGTTTAGTTCATAAATACTTCAAGTTGAGTTCATAAATACGGATTAATTGTCGAGTTAACCTTGAGTTGAAGGTTCTTAAATACGGGCCTTGGATCGATAGAATCATTCAATGAATTACAAGTTTTCAGCAATAATAAACTCAACTGAAGGCACTTTAATTAAAGTGTGACTTGAAAAGCCTTTAGTGTAAGGGATTTTCAAGTCCACCCTTGAGATAAGGTAGCCTCAAAAGTTAGCTCATGAATACGGTGGAAATATTGACAACAGCATTGAATAGCTGATGGAAATAGATGAACGCTATTATCAGTCACCGCCGGGAATCGAACAGCGGACCTCCCAATTACCGGTCGGGCGCCTTGACTAATAGCCTACAGTGACCCCAACTGCATAGCAGCGCTCATTTAAGACGGCCATATCGGCTCGTATATCACAAGTTGGTTTTACTGAAGGTGGTGACTAATATTTTTGTGTAGCAGCGTTCATCGATTTCCATCAGCTATTCAATGCTGTTGCCAATATCCGCCATTGCGGAAGTCTGCAGTAATTAATAGCACTTCGAAGAATTCGAAATTGATAAATTATGTTCTATAACAGTATTGAAAGCCACTTTATAAATTGTGTCTCAATTTATGGTACCTAGGTTACTTGTTTTAAAATGTGATTTATTGAGGAAAATTCCATTGAAATCAAGTTTCTAAAAATATAATATACATAACCAAAATGTAATAAATTTTAATAACAAAGCTTGGTAAATATTTTAAGTAAATAACTTTTTCATTATTTATAGTACTATAAATTAAAGTGTTGAGTTGCTGTTCTTATTCTTTCAACTAATCTACACTTTTCACTATATCAATATTTCACTTTCAATATTTTCTTAAAAATTACTTCAAAAATTTATTTTATTTACTTTCAATGTTTCACTTTTTAATAATAATAATAATAATAATAATAATAATAATTTCAATAATAATTTTATTTCTCAATAAACAACATACTGAAGTACATAAGAAATACATTGAAATACATTTTCAATACTTTATATTATCAGAGAGGCGCACAGGTTTATTTTTGCCATATATTAAAATTAACATACTGCTGGGGACTGACAACATGACTCCTGACGCCTGTCGGGGATAGGTGAAGGAAGGTGTAAAGGCTCCACTATGCCTTGCGCTACATAGAGCACGAATCTGAGCCTGTGGTGTTTGGGTTATACGATTAAACATCACTGCTGTTAGTGAGCCAGTTGAGTCGCTCTCAAATGTGCTGTATTCACTCTGAATTCCTTTCAGGGGTCAAGTTGTCAGTCTCCAACAGTACTAAAATTGATTATTTTTGTTTAAAATTTCTAGTGTAAGTTATTATTTGTTTTTTATAATGTGGTTTGAATTACAGATTAATCAAATTACAGATTCTTTACTCAAGAGAATTTTACAAAAATTGCTGGTCTTAGAGTAGTAGATAATTTCTCTTCTAAAATCTCAATAATCAAGTATGTTAGGATACTGAATTGAATTTTAAATATTTTGTGATTGTGTATATAATTGGATCAATATACCTTAATAGTAATCGCAAGCTACCTCATTCCTCGTTTGTGTAGTTCGCTCTTTGGACCAAAACATGATCTGATATCACAACTGACACTGAATTTTTATTTAATATATGATATTCACTCACTTTTTTTCTCTGAGGATGAAGCCCACATAGGTCTGAGACCTGTGCGTGGGTAATGAATTGGATGATGGTGATTGATGAGTTGGACCTACAGTTTAAGGTGGGTTCCGAACCACCGGAAAGTGATTTTTTCAGCAGAGAACAGAGTCTTTTTTGCTGGCCAATCCAATCGGTCACCCTCACAAAGAGCGCCTAGGAGTTTCGTATTTTATCTCTGATTGAACAGATACCTGCTACGGCACTCGGCTATCACTTCTCTTTTACTAGAGGGATGCATTTTACTTCTAAAGAGAAGCTTCATCAGCCAAGTATTTCGTCATGGAAAACATCACAGATCAAGACATAATGTTGAGGGCTGAAGAGTCACCTACAGAAGAAATCGGCTATGGTACTATACACATATACACTATGATGTTACAGTTCCAAGAACCATTGTTACCTGTACTAATGCTATAAACTATATTTTGGCTTGCTAAATTGTATTTTCATTTTCAGATATAAATAAAATTCTTGAAGACGCTATCACAAAATAATATGTATCATGGATCAAAATTAATTTGGCACCAAGTGACAGAGTTGTTAATTAAAGCAGCGGATCAACTGAAATATCAGTGAGTACAGAGTCGTTTTTTATGAATTGCCTATTGCTTTACATTTTTTAATTTTGGTTTTATTGCAGATGATGCCCACATGAGTCCGGAGACTTGTGCGTGGGTAATGAGGCGAATGGGTGAATGATGAGAAACATTCATGGCTGAATGAGATTCGAACCCAAGGCTGCAGGAAACGAAGCCAGTCAGAGCCTTTTATCTTATCTTATCACACACAAGCGCTCCAATCAAGTGCGCTATCAGAGCATAGTTAAAAGTGTGTAAAGATACGTGGAAGAGTTCCTAAATTAGTTGAAGGAATTGAAGAATATATTAAGAACAGTTACTCCACACTAATTTCGAATTAAAAATAACAAGCATGTTGCCCGGGTGGGGATATGTAAAACACGATATTACCTTTTACAAATTTAAGTCTTCTTTTTCTTATCTCTATTCATCTCCATCATCTACTTCCCCTTCTTCTTGATTATTCATTTCTTCTGTTTTTTTTCTCACCAGCTTCTTCACCATCTCCTTTTTCTCCTCCTTCTCCTCCTCCTCCTCCTTCTCCTCCACCACCACCGTCTACTCTTCCGCCTCCTCCTTCTGCTCTTTCTTCTTCACCGCCTCCTCCTCCTCCTCCTCCTCTTCCTTCTCCTTCACCACCTCCTTCTCCTTCTCCTTCTCCTACACTACCTGTTCCATGTTAAATGTGGTTTCTAATGTGCTTTTAACACCTCCTACATCTCCGTCAACTCTTCCGCCTTCAACTCCTCCTCCTTTTCTTCTCCTCCTTCTAATCCTCCTCTTATTGCAACTTCTCCTTCTCCACCTCCTTCTCCTCCTCCTCCTCCTTCACCTTCTCCTCCACTCCTCCTCCTCCTCCTCCTCCTCCTCCTCCTCCTTCACCTCCTACACCACCTGTTCCAGTTTTTTTTATGTGTTTTCCCCAACTGTGTTTTTTCAATAAATTGTTTTTTTTTCAGGTTGAAATTTTCTTCAGACATTCGATGAAAATTCTATAGTTCACATGCTCCTGCATTATTCACCTTCTAGACCTCAGCGCATTGTGAAAACTTCATAGATCAAGTCAGAGCTCAAACCCAGTGGACCGATACGGTCCATCTTTGTAAGTAACTTACTATCCTTTTTACTATTTCCATTGATGAAATTAATGTTTATGAGAAGCGAGAATCGATTTTAAAAATGAGATGTCGAATTAACCAATAGCCGAAGAATTCCAAAATAAATCATAAAATCGGGTTTTATTGATCAAAGTGCACAGTATTTGCACGGTTGATTTCAACTTGTAATTTTTGTGTGTTTAGATATTTAAACCCTGATTTATGTGCTTTGGGGTGATTCAAAATTGTACCTGCTAAATCTTTTAAAATGATGTATTGTAGTGGAATTATTACTAGAAAATGAAGTAGCAAACCCCTATGAGCTGTTGTGGGCCAAATTGATCACACCTGTGGGCCGGATTTGGCCCGCGGGCCATAGTTTGGAGACCCCTGTTCAAGAGGAACAGCCGAATACAGTGTTTGAAGCTGCTTCACCTCTATGGGTAACATTAAAGAATATAGTGATTGATCAATTTGTGTCTATGTTTATCCAATTTTTTCGCATCAAATTTATTTAGAATATTTATTCGAATTTAATTAAGCGTTGTCTGTTTTCCAGGTTCAGGAGTTGCATTTCCATTTACTTGTGAACCATGAGGAGGACCACTACCAGGAGCATTACCAGGGTCACCGAAAGGAGGCCTTCATCTAGGAGGCAGCTGCATCATCGTTCTCCTCATCAAATTCGCGAGTGTGTAGGCGCGTTCGCGTGTGTCAGTGTTCATGTGTGAAGTTCTGTGAGCAAGTGTTAGTGCAAAAACGTGTTGTGTGTCAGGATCTTCAGCATCTTGTGACATCGATTGAAGCATCAGTAGGGTAGGGCACAAATGGTGCATACCCTCTGTGAGTCCAACTATTTATACTAACCCTACTAAACCCATTCTCTAACTTACTAACACTTTATGTGTAGCTAGTCCATGTGTATCATATTGTTCGGTTCTGAATAATATGATTTTAAAATTAGCTAGGTATGTGGGTCATAGGTAGGGTCCCCCAGTAGGGCTACAACAATACATTTAGACGCCGAGATTATTCGATCCACTACTAGGTAGGGCATGCATTTGTAGCTAGATTACTAATAAGTTGTAGTCTAATTTACAAGTCTACTAATACCTTACTAATGATTATTGAAAATGACAATGTCAATTTTTATTGCGTTTTTTCAGGTTGAAATTCACCGCAAACATTCATTGAAAAAGTGTTCAAATTTCTTGTAACATGTACCTTGTGTTGACAATTTTAATTGGTCTGCGTTGAATGTTTCAGGGGCAAAGCTGTTTATTAATTTATTATTATTTGAAAAATACAAAAAATGTGTATTGTTTTTCACCCTTTTTCCTTTAATAAATATAAGTTTATTTCAGCCAATAGATTTCATTCACACGATAAGCTGGTGCTGAGGTGGTGTAGCTTACATGGGGCAGCTGCAATTCAAGGAAATTTCACAGTCAATGTGTCTTCTCAGGTAATCCAGGTAACAAATTTCAAGATAGTAAAATTTTTCTTCATCTATTTCTATCGATTTGCCTATTTTTGTACAATTTCTCAGTTACTGTATCGTCTCACACTTTATTCTTTGTTTCATGCTATCGTCTGAGTAATAAGACAATCTCTGGCAAACTGATTCATCCTAGAAAAGGATGTCTAGGAAAAAACAATGGTGGAAAAATTATAGTATTGATACCAATGATACCATTTATGGAATAGACAAAGCTGCAATCCAGAATTTTTATACAAAGTGAGTAGCCTACCCAGTGGCGTAACGTTTTCCAATTGGGCCCCCCCGCAAACGATTTTTCGGGCCCCTCTCCTCAAAATCATATAAATATCCCCCCTCTCCCTTGTCTCCCCTCCCATAGAAACTTGCATGATTTTTTTTGGGCAGTTATAATTATGTAAGACCAAAACACCTTTTTATCTATTAAATTTAAAAATTCAATCATGTTTCAAGGGGGGCTAGTCTGATGATTTTGGCTGTAGCCTACGGGCTCCTGAAAGATGAAAATAGTTGAGTGGTTATTATGTTATAAATAATTATGTAATATTAAAACTGACACTGTATTTCACTTTTATATATTGTTTTACTCACTTATATTGGAGATGCTTGAGGGATGCATTTCACTTCTGAAAAAAGCTTCGTCAGCCTTTGTCACTTTTCAGAAGTGAAATGCATCCCTCAAGCATCTCCAATATAAGTGAGTAAAACAATACAGTATATAAAAGTGAAATACAGTGTCAGTTTTAATATTAGATTGTTCATTAAGTATTTCGTCATGGAAAACATCACAGATAAATAATTAATCTTGAAACCTAGAAACCTTGAAATTGATGTCTTCCATAGGATCCACATTCACATTCCTCCTTGTTAGCACCTTCGCTCCTTTTTCTAGAAAATGTGTTCTCTCAGAATTCGCCTCGTTTGCAGACACGGACACAGGTTAAAATTTGAAAAAAGGGCATTTTATCTAAATTACCGCGAAATTACTAAGTCAGGAAAAGAGAACAAATTTAAGAAATTTATTCTTAAGAGGCAGAAGAGAGAAAACGTAAACTACTTATACAGTACTTGATCCTATTATAAGAAAAAAATTCAACTGTGTTAGGAAAACTGAAACAATTGAACCAAAACTATTATTTATATACTTATTCTGTACAATAATAACGTAATTTATCTGATATATAAAGGGCATAAATATTCTTTCTGAACATTGTTTAAAAATGTACTAGTCGATAAAAAATAGAAATAACTAAAACATGACTGTACAACATCACAATACCATAAACGCAGCATGTTGAAAAATAGAATAGCAATGAAACTAAATATGGCACTCCAAATAATAAACACACGATCACGAACTCAATTAAACTCAATACGGTTTACTCTAGGCCAATTTATGGGACACTTGTAGGGCTACATGCATCTAACTGGACGATTCAAAAGTGACTGAATTCATAGTACTGTATCAAGAAAAATATTGACTTTATTTCTACACAACCCCCCACTTTCCATTACATCACAATATATGCTAATATACATTGAGGGATTCGATGGGAAAATAATATTAATTTCCTCTAATATTTGCACTTTGAAGACATGATTTGTAACAGTCTAGAACAGTCTCAAACAGTTTGTTTGAAGAGTGTTTTGTCCTCGGTATGTCTCCCATTTCCATTTCCTGAAGTCACAACATCCTGCTTCTGAATTCCTTCACTAAAGCTATTTGCGAATTGATAAAGTAAACAATAAACATTGACCTGACAATAATTAGCCAATTCATTCTTCTTCCTTCAGTAATTCAGTTTTATTTCTTTTGAAAAAAAAAATATATATCAGTCTGAGCACGGGCCATTTCTTGAAAAAATATATTTTCATTCCGGGCCCCCTTATAGCCCGGGCCCCCCCGCGCCGCGGGGTCTGCGGGGGTGTACGTTACGCCACTGAGCCTACCGGTATAATTTTACTCTCTATTAATATTTATATGTTGATTTATGAGTGATTAGCTGATTTCATAATGTATATCTCATCTTATTTTTTTTTAATTAATTTCAGATGCATTTATGGAAAATGATTGAAAAGAATCAATCAATACAATAAACATGTGGCTGACCAAGGAAACTGATAAAAGAATATAATTTTTGCAACCGGCACTAAAGTTATATAGTTGAAGAATCCTATAGATTCAATACAAGTAAGTTTAATTTTCTTCTCTATCCTCCAAATTTTATTTCAATTGAACTTGTTACAATTTTTATTTATTTTGAAATTTCGACTGGGTCTGATATGTAAGACACGAAGTGGAACAAAAGAATGAAAGAAGTTTACAGTGTCAAAAGGAATTCATACTGTTAGTACAATGACGATGTTATAAGCTTTATTGTCACTTACCCGATGGTTCGGAGCCCACCTAAAATAGTAGGTCCATTCGTACTGTTAGTACAATGACTTGATGTTATAAGCTATTATAATTACCACTTACTCTATTACAACTTACCCGATGGTTCGGAACCCACCTAAAATAGTAGGTTCCCCATAACATGGCTTAAACGGCGAGGTAAAGCTACCCGCGTAAGGGTCTCCCCACAAATAAAAGCCATTCGCTTATTTTTTATTTATTAGTGCATTATGAAATAATAGTAATTCATATTATAATAAATTAGTTAAAAGAAAAATTAAAAGAATTGGAAAACTGAAACAGAAATAAATAAACTATGGAGTTGAATATACTTTGATTAGAACAAGAAGAATTAGATCAATAATTTTTGAATTAGTATTGAGTTATCACTGATGATTGTGTTTATAATATATATTTTCCGAGTTACAATTTGTTAACTCGGACCTTAAGTCAGTGTACTGTGGGTCGTCTGATGATGCTCTAGACAACAGAGCAAAACGGCCGTCACCATAACGTGAGTTAATTTCCATTTAAAAGTTGTTGTTTTAAGTTTATATTACATATTAGTGGAAACAAGATGGATCTTCAACATCATACAATTTGTTGTTCATAACTAACTTTTGTTATAGTTTAAGAACAATCAATATGATTATGTTTATGATTATGCTAATATGCTAAACTAGTGTTAATGTTGTGTGCGCTGCTGTGACAATAAAATTGAATTGAAAATTGAGATATGTCAATATCCAGCTGCTACAGTCAG
Source organism: Conomelus anceps (assembly GCA_948455865.1). Lineage (NCBI taxonomy): Eukaryota > Metazoa > Arthropoda > Insecta > Hemiptera > Delphacidae > Conomelus > Conomelus anceps. The sequence continues at coordinate 11,473,454 of OX418227.1, read as the reverse complement.
GTTCCCTTCATTACAAAATAACAGCAAGGATGATGTCCAGTAGCAGGGATAATGAGAGCTCCAAACACGGGAAGCAGGAACACCAATTCCACCTCATTCCCCTATTCTTCAATTTTCCCCAAATTATTTATTTTTTTAAATCTTTCTCAAAAATCAAATTTCAAAATTTTTTCACTTTTTGTTATCAGGCACCAGCCTTCAGAAGGATTCTGACATGGAGATTTCTAGCATTTGTGGCAGATTTTCATCATCATCAGTGACGTCATCACAACGGGAGCGTCATCCCCATCATCGGCATCGTGGTGTAGGGGATGGTGAGTGGTGAGAGGCAGGGAAGGACTACTGCACTGGTATCTCCAGGTATGATAGGTGGGAGGTCTAGGCCACGGGCTTCACCACCTTCGTTAATTTTTAATTGGATGCGCAAATGTTTTTCCAAATTTTTACAATTTTCCAAATGTTTACAATTTTACAAATTTTTACAAATTTCCAAATTTTTACAATTTTTCAAATTTGTAAAATTTTTACAATTTTCCAAATTTGTAGAATTTTCCAAATTTTTAGAAATTCTAAATGACAGAATTTGATTTTCCAAATTCGTATCACAATTTTTTTAAATTTCTCAAGATTTCAACTCTAAATTTGATTCAATATTCAAGGAAAGTTTTCTCAACTTTCTACTAAATTTGTTAAGAAATACCAAAATTTCTCATTAAAATTAAAAGAAAAATGTGGTCAGGTGATGCTTTTTGGATGGCCGACTCGAGGTTATCCCTAAGTTCAGGTTAGGCTAGGGTTAGGTTAGGTTTAGGGATCACCTCGGGAGTCCAACCCTCGCTCGCAGAGGGTGTGTAGACAGCAAGCACCTCGGATGGCCCGCAAGGTCCCCCTCGCGGAGGGAAAGTCAACCTTACGTCCTCGCAAGGCTGCTAATCCCGCGCCGCGTGCGGGCTGGTAAACGTATGTCTTGAGAGCTTTCCTCGGTCTGATGCCACCTCTTGATAGCCTGTCATTATCTGAGATGACATCTGACTGTGAGCTACTACAATGACTGCGGCTGACAAGGCTCTGGCGAGGCTGTGGTCTCCTAACACAGCCTTCCTCAAATCTCTAAAGGTAGTTGGCACGGTTGACACATTATGTCCATTATGAAACATTAGGTCGATTGACCTGGGCTCCAAACATTAAGAAAATATGTTGTAAAATTTCATCTGGGGTATTTGTCAACAGCTCACTAGATTGAATGACAAAAAGTTACTTTTTACAGCTTACCTTGGGCTTACTGTCACATATTAGGTACGGTACCAGCATGCTATTTCAGTATGGGGTATTTCATCAAAGCAAAACCTTGATAGGGTGTTTAAATTAAAATCCAAAAGAAAGCGGTTAGGTGTATGGAAAGAGTAAAAAGATTAGATTCATGTAGGCCGTTGTTCAAGAGATTTGGTCTCCTAGCTGTAACCTGCTTATAGGCCTATATGTGTATGAAGCTACTTTATATGTAAAAAAGTGTGATATTAAACAAAATCTTGACGTACACGATTATAATAAGAGAAGCCGAGGAGAGTCAAAATAGTAGCTTTTTTTTATAACCTATAGTTATCTTGGTAGGGAACTCTACAAAAAGCTACCGCAGTTTTTATAGAGTCTTGAAAATATAGAAATAATTAAAAAAACAACTGAAAAAATATTTAGTTGATAAAGCTTTTTATAGTGTAGTCTATAAGAGTTCCTTTCATATCAGAATTAAGCCTCACCTCAACTAATTGATATAGTAATATAATTGTTAATCTGACTTATCTTATACTCCTTAACTGGAGTCTCCAAGACGTAATCTACAAAAAAATTGCATGCTACATTGGTTGAGTTCCTGGAAGCCTTACTGTTAACCGGTAATTTTTTTGTAGATTAGTTTTGGAGACTCCAGTTAAGGAGTATATATAATTATATAAGACAAGTCAGATCAACAATTATACAATTTTATACACTATTTACCATAATTACTATATCAGTTAGTTGAGGTGAGGCTTAATTTTGATGTGAAAGGAACTCTTGTTCACTATGAACGCTTTATCAACTAAATATTTTTTCAATTGCTTTTTAAAAATTTCTACATTTTCAAAACACTTTAAAAACTACGGTTGCTTGTTGTAGAGTTTCCTGTCAATATAACTAGGTTTTTGTTCAAATAAGCTCCTATTTTGTGACTCACCAAATGATAATCTCCTCGGTTTCTTGTATTATAATCGTGTACCGTACTTCAAGGTTTTGGTTAATATCACTGTATTTTACATATAAAGTAACTTCATACTTCCTTACTTAGCCTACTTATCCTGGCGCTACAGCCCGATGTGGGCTTTGGCCTCCTCCGCAATCCGCCTCCAAACGTCTCTATCTTCCGCCTTCTGTCTCCATCCTCTTACTCCCATCACTCTCAGGTCCATTTCTACATCCTGTATCCATCGCGTCCTGGGTCTCCCTCTTTTCCTCACCGCCTCTAACTTTCCATTTAAAACCACTCTCTGCATCCTATGTTTCAACATGCCCGAGCCAACTAATCCTTCTTGACTTAACAAACCTCAATATATTTTTGCCTTGCAGTATTTCCTCTATTTCATTATTTTTTCTTATTCTCCACGTACCACTTTCATGAACTGGTACACACTGGAACTTCATACACATAACTTATATGCAGGGTACAGTTAGGAGACCAAGTCTCTTAAACCGTTGATGTAACCGTAAATATAACCGTTGATTTCTTCATGGTTTATTCATGGACATTAAATTCATAGACGCCAACGGTAGCATTTACAGGCAGGGCTCCCATGAACTCAACCATTGGTGAATGAGTTTAGACAAGCGACAGTCAGGCTCAGTTAAGCAGGAAACCCACTGGCCCGGCACCGGCGGCGACCGGCGGCGACCGATGCTTACCGGCAACATTGCTTTGCGTTGTTTTCATTGAACAGCAACCCACTATATCTGTCCGTCACCGGCGGCGGCCGGCGGCGACAGAAGCTCTTGGGGGCATTCTTGCCGGGCAGCCTGTCCGGCATTTCTCTAGTCGATGCCAGTATCGCAAGTGTTCTGCGTGAATGGTACAATGAGTTATTTATGTGTCGCAGTATGTCGCAGTGTGTGTTGAAGAAGAAAAGAGTCAGAAACGAAGGAAGCAGTTAATAAAAATAAAAATTAATTAAAAATAAAATAATAAAATAAAATAATAAAAATAAAATAAAATAAATTAAATAAAAATAAAATAAAATTAAAAATAAGATAAAGATAAAATAAAAATAAAATAGAAATAGAATAGAATAGAAAAAGATAAAAAAATTTAAAATAAATTTAAAAAAAGAAATAAAATAAATGAAAATAAAATAAAAATGAAATAAAAATAGAAAAAATAAAATGAAAATGAAATAAAAATAAAATAAAAATAAAAATAAAATAGAATGAAATGAAATAAAAATAAAATAAATTAAATAAAAAATTAAATAAAATAAAAATTAAATTAAAAATTAAATTAAAAATAAGATAAAGATAAAATAAAAATAAAATAGAAATAGAATAGAATAAAAATAAGATAAAAAAATAAATAAAAATAAAATAAAAATGAAATAAAAATAAAATAAAATAAAAATAGAATAAAAATAAAATGAAATAAAATAAAATAAAAATATAATAAGAATTAAAAAAAATGAAATAAACATTAGTTAAAAATAAATAAAATTAATTATTAATTAATAAAAATAATTTCATGTTACTTTTTCAATTTAATTTGAGCCAATAACAAAAATTTTCCATGAGATCGAAATTCTTTCGCTGGATCGCCTTTTGTGACTTGAATACATTCTAATGTATTTCTAGTGAACAAATAAATTTGTTGATTTGTATCTTATATTCTACTGTTTTGTATTTTGGAATATTCTTGTGAGATTGTGTATGTTGGAATGAAAATAAAAATTGAAAAAATTGAATTGAAATTTTTGTTATTGGTTCAAATTAAATTGAAATAGTAACATGAAATTATTTTTATTAATTAATAATAAATTAATGAAATAAATTTTATTTTTAATTAATTTTTTTATTTTAATTTAATTTATTTTATTTTTAACTAATTTTTATTTTAATTTTTAATTATAAAAATAAATTTTTATTTTTATTTTTAATTTATTTCAATTTTATTTTTTATTTTTATTTTTAATTCAATTTTGTTTTTAATTAATTATTATTTTTATTAATTGCTTTCTCAGTTTCTGTCTCTCTTCTTCAGCACACACTGCGGCTATCACAAATAACTCCTCTTCCAACGAACTCTCCATTGCAACTGCTGTATTTCTTCTGTCAGCTCCGGTTTCTGCCGGACAAGTGGGTTAATTGTTGTAAATTGCCGGCCGTCGCCGGTTATCGCCGGTCGCCGCCGGGCGCCGCCGGTGCCGGGCTAGTGGGTTTCCTGCTTTAGCCAGTAAAAATGAAGCACGCTGCCTATGTCAACCGTGTCAACGATCCTTTGCTCCTTCCTTCATATTCCTTTCTCAACATGTCCAGCTCTGAACTCTTGACTGGGTTGAACTTGGGTAGTGCAATCCAGGCTAGTGTTTCCTTTGAATAGTAGTAATAAGTAGTAAATAGTAGTAATTTATGTTTATTTATTATATATGTTTATCCCCAACATCTATTGTAATACGTTAGAAATACTTGAGCTTAATTATTCCTAAACTTTATTTGTTTCTGTATTTCTTGTTCCATGACGAACTGCGTTGTTAATATTAACTTTTTATGTGAATTTAACGACTTGCAGTCAAATAACTTGCAGTCAATTTGACTGCAAGTCGTTAAATTCACATAAAAAGTTTATTTGTTTATAAAATACAAAGCATACATATACAAGACATGGAAAGTGAAAAATATTAAAATACATCTGTGATGTTTTCCATGACGAAATACTTAATGAACAATCTAATATTGAAACTGACACTGTATTTCACTTTTAAATAATGTTTTACTCGCATATATTGGAGATGCTTGAGGAATGAATTTCACGGCTGACGAAGCTTCTTTTCAGAAGTGAAATTCATTCCTCAAGCATCTCCAATATATGTGAGTAAAACATTATTTAAAAGTGAAATGCAGTGTCAGTTTCAATATTAGATTAAAATACAATAACTTAAATCCAATATTATTCAAAAGTAAAATCCATAAACTATTTTAAAATATTAGTAATACTGCACTGTATGTGGAAATGAAACTCCCTTCCAACTATAATTGCCTGCATACCAGGGAGGGGTTCTCATAATATTACGGTAGGAGGAAGAAGGAGAAGAAAAGGGAAAGTTTGGAGATTTAATGGGCGAAAAGGAATGGTGAGCTGGTAATGTCCAAAAGAAAATCCAGTAGTGTAATGCATCGATTTCCATTAGCTATGTAGTTGTCAATGTTAGCAGTGGTGGAGGTCTTTGATATATAATTTATAGCATTAGAAGGATTTCAAAAATATTTACCAGAGTGTTGAAACCCATAGATAAGTCCTCACCTGTGATTAGTAAATTCTATAGTATTCCATAGACAAACGGCCAGTTGCACAAAAGAAAATTAAATTCAACCACCGTAAGATGACGTCATCTTACGGAGCTTAATAGGGAAGTCGTTGCACTGGCTCCGTCAAATGACGTCATCTTACGGTGGTCAAATTTAATTTTATTTCGTGCAACTGATTATAGTGTGAAGGAGAAGTGTTCTAACCAGTGGTCTAACTAGATCTTCAGCCGTGGGGTGGGTTGACCAACAGGGATGTATAGTGTGGTGGACTCTAGGAACTTTATAGTAAAGGGGAAAAAAGAAGAGTTCTCCAACAATTTATGAGAATAATATAGGCTAAGACTTGATTTCTTTTAAACAAGGGGTTCGGGGGTACTCACTCGAAAATTTCTTTAAAGCCATATTTCAAGCGCATTGATGGGTAAGGTTTTGGGGATGAGGAATCACCTTGTCTAAGTCAAAACACTAGTGATTCAACCGTAGCCGTAGCCCTTTTTCACAACCGTGCAACTCTGTTATTATTGTATGTACAGTTATATACAGCTTGAATAACTATAAAAACTTGTTTTCTACAAAAAATATCCTTTAATATTTTTAGCTACGATGTATCGGTCAGAAGCTAAATTTAAAAACTAAATTATTGTATGTACAGGTAAGCTTTAATAACTATATTGTAGAAACTATACAATGTAGTAACTATACTTGTTTTCTACAAAAAATATCCTTTGTTATTGAGCGATGCATCGTTCAGAAATTACAAGTGAAAAACTAAATAGCCTTACCTTAATCATAGCCGTGGCTCGTTTTCACAACCCTATAACTCCTCTATTATTGAAAATACAGGAACATTTTTATAATCACCTTGTAGGAAAATTAATTTTCTCAAAAAAAGGTCATCTGCTAAAATTTGCTACGATGTGTTTTTCAGAAGTTATAAGAAAAAACCTAAATAGACTACGTATTGTTGTATACCGGCTTGAGAATAGAGGTCCGTAGTTCCAAGTTCCAAGCATTGCTTTGGCCGTGAATGACTGCTGTAATACAAAAGTGAACACCAGCCCCATCTAGCGGTGAAAAATGAACTAAAATCTGCCATGAATAATACTTGACCTCAGTTTTTTCTAAAGTACAACTTTCCCGTTCATTTTATCGAAAAATATCAGGAGATAAGATTCGAAGAACATAAAATGTTTAATTATATGAAACCCATCAATTAAACATTGTTCACGATTTCTCTAAATTTAGTAACAACTTTTTGGTGCGGGGAGGGGAAAATAATTTACCCCAAGTTTGCCTAAAGTTAGTAAATAAGTTACCTAAAGTTAGCCGCAATTTGTCGAAAACAAATAGTTTTATCAAATAAAAGACAATGCTCAGTTGAAATTCATAGAATGTTCTTTGCTGTACGAATTCTGTTACATAATATTTTTCGATAAAATTAAGGTTAGTAAGGTTGTAAGTAATTCCGAGAGAACCATCTATGTTATTCAACTCGGATGTTAGTTTTACTTTTAACCGCTAGATAGTGCGAGCATTCATGTTTTTCTATCCAGCAGCAACCACGGCTAATATAGATTCGCTTTCAAGATCGGCTTCTGATTTTCACAAGTTTTCACAAAAATACGTAGTCTATTTAGTTTTTCACTTATAGCTTCTGAACGACACATTGTAACGAATTTTAGCAAATGCACTTTTTTAAATAAAATAAAATTTTCTATAAGTTGATTATTGAAATGTACCTGAATATTTGATAACAGATGAGTTACAAGATTGTGAAAACGAGCCTCGACTCTCGTTGAGCTGCGGCCTATTCAGATTTTCGGTTGTAACTTCTGAATAAATCACTGTAGCTAAATTTAGTAGAGAACAGTTTTTATGAAAAACAAATTTTTCTATAAGAAAATTACCTGTACATACGATAATAAAAGAGTTACAGGGTTGTCAAAATGGGCTACAAATACGTTTGAACTTCGATCATCAGATTGAGGATAGTGCAGAGGCGTACCGACGGGGTGCGGTCCGCCCCAGGCCCCGCACCAGCATAGACCCCCAATACATTCATACATCAGGTGAAGCTAAACGTATTATAACTTTGTGCTACACGCCAGCAAAAGTGAAACTTGTACGCCGACTTGGATATTAATAGAAGAATTGTTGAGAAAAAATTACTTAATAATGCCTGGATTTCTTGTTCCATGACGAACTGCGTTGTTAATATTAACTTTTCAAGTGAATTAAACTGCAAGTCGTCAAAAATTTGACTGCAAGTCGTTTAATTCACTTGAAAAGTTAATATTAATAATGCCAATTATTAATTAATAATTTAATATCAAAACTGACACTCTATTCCAATTAAATATATGATTTTCACTCACTTTTACTGGAAATACTGGAGGAATGCATTCCACTTCTGAAAAGAAGTTTCGCCAGCCAACTTCTTTTCAGAAGTGAAATGCATATTCCTCCAGTAAAAGTGAGTGAAAATATATATTTAATTGAAATACAGTGCCAGTTTTGATATAGATTGTTTATCAAGTATTTTTTTTTTTTTAGTCTAAGACCTGTACGTGGGTTGGATGATGGTGATTGATGAGTTGGACCTACAGTTTTAGGTGGGTTCCGAACCACCGGGAAGTGATTTCGATCGACATGGAAAACAACACAAAAATAATTTGATTCTTAATTAATACAATCGAGCCAGCAAGCTCGCTTTGCTCGCCCTAGCCATCCAACTGTACTCTTAGTGATGGAAAAGAGAAGTTTATTCAAAACTTGAAAATTATAAATTTTTGTGCCTTCTATGGGTAAATTTTAATAGCATTAGTTCATGGAACAGAATCTCAATACCTTATAATTTTGATCCTTAAGATCCACTGAATTTTCAAAAATAGTTGTTTTTGGGCGTATTTTAGGAAAATATTGAAACAATTTCTTATATCGTATTTCTCCCATGACAAGCTCTCATCAAGTTTTCGTTGTATGAACCCAATACACCTTTCTATATTACTCAGTACTATCCTTTCATTGATTCTTCTTTCATTCTTTACTAAATTTCCAACAACAGCTCTTACTATACATTTCTTTTCAATTTTTTGAAACTTAGATTTTTCTAAATTAACTCTTGATAATTGGAAGTTCAACTATTGAACTTTTAAAGAAACATAATTATTGTTTTTTTTTTCAATTTTTGTAGTTTAGTTCCTTTTGTAAGCATATTTCTATTTATTGTGTTACTACATTACATTGTGTTACTACTTTATTGTAGTTATTGATTAGAGTACAGACTCCCATCCACACACAGGCTTTGGCCTTCGTGGATGAGTCGCATGACTAATATTTCACATGTTAGTTATACTTAGTTATGTCTGTATTATTCATATATATTATGTAATATTTGATATCTATGATGTCTTTTTTGTTGTGTTCGAATTGGTGAATGATAATTTTCTTTTTGTAAAATGCTTCATGCAATAAAAAGAAAAAGAAATTTGAATTGAACATAAAACAAACATTTTAAATCAAAAAGAAGCTGTCTCATCTATTGCAATACTTTAGATTTACCCGCCTTAAAATAATAACCAATTATAAGTTAGTTATTAGACAAATTAACAAAACAAACTTTTTTGTGGGATGTTGAGATTCACCAGCCGTAAAATAATTACCAATTAGAAGTACAAGTTACAAGTTAGCTATTAGACAGATGAACAGAACAATATTGTTTGTGAGCTGTTGTCAATGTTGTGATGTTGAGATTTACCAGCAAAATACTAATTACCAATTATAAGAAGCAAGTTAGCTATTAGATTAACGGATCACCGTTTGTGGGATTTTGATCACACAAATCAGTCTCACAATAGCGAATATCATTGTTACTTCATTGGTTAATGGGCAATCGTCATTTTCGCATAAGAAACTGTTGGCATTAATAATTGATAGTTACAAAAACCAATTACCAATTAACAATGACACCAAGAGCTAAACTGGCAGCAGGTTGTATATCTACATTTCACTTATACAGCTGTTTCACGACTGAGTCGTGACAAGCATCTATCTATTGGCATTTAGAATAGCTGAGAAACCACAGAGGTAAATATAGAATGGTGAAGACGTTATGGGAAGCAATAGTCAGATTCAATAAATACAAATTATTAGAGAAAGACATTTTGTTAGATATATATCTCACACAATTTTAAAAATCAAAACTTGATCAATATCAATTGAATATTCATTATTATTTATTTACATACTTATTGAGACAAAACTACAACGATTGCACAAATGCAACAGACTAAATACTTGGCTGGTGGCTATGAATAATGCCCCATTAATTGTCTCCAGTATAAAAATAAAATTTAAAAATGTGTGGGAAGTAGCCTACGCCTCACTAGAAACAGTTCAAAGTAAAAATAACTCTACAAAACCACCAAAGAGCTGAAAAGACTGCCAGGTAGAGCTGCCTTTCAATTAATTTACACTATGACACAATTTTAAGCTCAAATATGAGGTGAGTGTTTGTATTTCAATGAAGCATTTTAGTTTAACAAGTAACATTGCAGTGGTGTATACGGTTGAGGGTTGAGACGTTATCTCTGGGATAAGACTCTCTGACTCCCTGTAACTCCTGTGGTCACTGGGTCGTTCAACAAGGGGGGGGGAAGAAGGGTCCACCGCTGTGACGAAGACTCCCTGAACACATTTTGGAGTTCCTAAGTTCATATTCAGACTCAGCGTCTAAAATACATGGGAATCCGTTGAGAAAAGAACTACTAATTGCTTTTCCTGATATCACTTACTTATGAAACTTGGTTACTGGCCTAATAGCGTCGCTGTACAGTTGTTCAGGTTTTTTTGCATTGGCAAAATTTTCAAATCAAGGACCATTCTGGGAGTAAATTTAATGATATAGAATTTTATTTCTGATGTTGAAGATCCATCTTGTTTCCACTAATATGTATTATAAACTTAAAAAACACTTTTGAATGGAAATTGACTCACGTTATGGCGTGACGGCCGTTTCGCTCTGTTGTCTAGAGCATCATCAGACGACCCACAGTACACTCCGAAAAAATCTTGCTTGTGCAGAACTTTTTGGGGCAAAATACCCCCCCAAATTTGGCACTTTTTTCAGTTTATCGCCTAAAACTTGAAAACTATCTTCCGTGTTGAAAATATTGTTCAATTTGAAATTGAAGAATATGAAATTCTACGTCAATTGATGTATAGCCGTACCAAATCGGTTCAGTTGTTTGTTCACAATCAATTTTCAAAAATCAGGTATTTTTACCCCTCTTTGTGAAAAATGTGTCACCTCAATGTTTCGATGCATTAATTTTGTAAATGATTACTCCAACACATAAAAGTTATAGAAATAAAATTATAAACTTAAAAAACACTTTTGAATGGAAATTGACTCACGTTATGGCGTGACGGCCGTTTCGCTCTGTTGTCTAGAGCATCATCAGACGACCCACAGTACACTCCGAGTGTACTGTGGGTCGTCTGATGATGCTCTAGACAACAGAGCGAAACGGCCGTCACGCCATAACGTGAGTCAATTTCCATTATAAGTTATCATTTCCATTTTAAGTTATAGAAATAAAATTATAAACTTATAAAAATTATAAACTTTTAAATAAATTAAAAATAACTAAATATATATTATAATATATATATAAATAATATTATAAATAATAAATAATAATATTATAATATTATAATATATATAATAAATATATTATAATTAAATATAACTTATAAATTATAAAATTATAAACTTTCAAAAGTGTTTTTTAAGTTTATAATTTTATTTCTATAACTTTTATGTGTTGGAGTAATCATTTACAAAATTAATGCATCGAAACATTGAGGTGACACATTTTTCACAAAGAGGGGTAAAAATACCTGATTTTTGAAAATTGATTGTGAACAAACAACTGAACCGATTTGGTACGGCTATACATCAATTGACGTAGAATTTCATATTCTTCAATTTCAAATTGAACAATATTTTCAACACGGAAGATAGTTTTCAAGTTTTAGGCGATAAACTGAAAAAAGTGCCAAATTTGGGGGGGTATTTTGCCCCAAAAAGTTCTGTACAAGCAAGATTTTTTCGCAAACTTGGGGGAATTTTTTCGGGGATGCCTAGAGTGGATTAAAAAAATCAAGCTTTGTACAGGACGGCCTTTTTTTGGTTTAATTTGCGTGGGATATAAACCGAAATGGCAATGGGAGACTCAACAGAATATTCCATGAAAAATAATCTCGTACAATAAAATACATTGAAAATCGATAACAATGTATTTATTTCCGGATTTCTTGATCCATACCGATCTGTGTTGTTAATATAAACTTTTTATGGTAAATTCAACGAATCGCAGTCAATTTTGCAGGCCTTTGAAGATGAGTCTCCATGACTTGAAAACGTTTGGCCTGAAGTGAGTAGAAATATTATTTATTCTCAATTGAAATTAACTGCAAGTTAATTAAAGTCATTGAGTTTACTATTTAACTAAGTCGTTTTTACTATTCTGCTAATAAGTCGTTGAATTTTCCATAAAAAGTTAATGCTATTTAAATTAGGCAAAAATTTTATTTTCATTTTCATTTAGTACTGATCCATACAAAGGACTGATCTATACAGTACTGATTTCATACTTTTCGCGCACAAGTAGTTGTCTCTATTTCAACTCAGCTAGCAGCATCCTGCAGCAATATTGCCTTATACTGGACTTGAAGTGGCATTGACACACTACTCTATGCTATCTGCTTTCTCTATGAATTTTTGTGTCGTCTTTTCCTTGTTCTGGAATTTACTCTATTTAGGTAAACTGCATTTTCGGCCCTAGGTGCGAAATATACTATTTTGTTCACTATTATTGAATAAAATAGAAATGCTTCATAAAATATTGCGAGCTAAAAAGTAAATAAATGAAAGATTAGACCTATCTATGATCCTAATTCTCTGAACCTATAAGTGATCGTATAACAGCGGCCTTAGAGCGAGCATACATGAGTAGTTTTGAATTTAAAAAAAATTCTATGATGTTTGAGAATGTTTTAGCTTTTACGAGTTTCTTGACTGCAAAAAATTTGACTGCCACTGCAATTTACAGTCAGATTTGTGATGTATATGGTGAAAATGTCATGTCTGCAGTAGCCTACAAATGGTTGATCTTTGGCGAGTAATTTTTTTGGAAGGAAGGGATAATGTGCACGATGATGAGCGAAGTGGCCGACCTCGGCGACCTACTGCATTGCTGCTGTGCAAGCCATTGTTGATTCCGACAAGCGCATCACAGTATCACATTCGAAATCATGCAACAATTGCCACCAAACATTGAATTAAGCCGTACATCTGTGTACAGCATTATGAAGAGCTTCAGCTGTCAAAGGTTTGTGCGAGGTAGATGTCTCGCTTACTGAATGACGTGCATAAGGAGCAGCGAAAAACCACTACTTGGTTTAAGCCAATGGCGGCAAAATGGTATGCAGCTGGGCTAAAAAAGCTCCCGAATAGATATGAAGAGTGCTTGAAAAGGGATGGTAACTATGTTGAAAAATGATATACAGAATTATAATCAATAGTTTTGAAGGTGTTCAGATTTGTTTTAAGTTTTTTATTGGATAGCGAAACTTATTTTATGAATACTCCTTGTAATATCGATTTCCCCAATACATCAATTATTGAAGAATCGATATCTCCAACATACCGATTATTAAAGAATAGGTAGTTCGATATGTTGGTATATCGATAGCTTGGTCAGATAAATATATTGAACATTTCTTCAGTGAACGACAAACTTTCCCACCGACAAACTGGTCCACATTCCAGAGTGGTACAGGTTGACGCTGCGCGTAGACGACAAACTGGTCCAAATCAGTTTTGGTCAACGAACGACAACCTGTCCCACCGACAAACTGGTCCACATTCCAGAGTGGTACAGGTTGACGCTGCGCGTAGACGACAAACTCGTCCAAATCAGTTTTGGTCAACGAACGACAACCTGTCCCACCGACAAACTGGTCCACATTCCAGAGTGGTACAGGTTGTCGGTGCGTGCACACGACAACCTGGTCCAGAAAATCTGGACCAGGTTGTCGTTGGTATGCTTTGTCGTTGGGATGGTTTGTCGGGGTCCCGTTTATAGTGGGGTTTCTAAAGGTGAATTACTGATATAAAATATTCTGTATTTATGAAGTTTAACTAGAAGGATTTTGTAATTATTATGCTATTGATTGAATAAATTTTGATTTGATTTCATTACACCATAACCATTCATTGCAGAATCCTTACCTGGTGGAGGCTACAAATGGTAAAGGCACTGTCCTTTAACTATATATTCAATCATTACAAATAGTGGAGGATCACTACAAAAGATAGTGATGCTATCATTACAAATGGTGGATGCTAATCAATACAATAAATTGGAAACCATTACAATGGTAACTTGTTAGTTGATTAGTTATTTGTGAACAAATTTTAATGTACAAAAAATACTAGTGCCAATTCAACAAGTTATAGTGGTTTCAAATTATTGTTACAATCCGGGACATTAACGTATTTTTATTGATGCCTCCCTTCTCGTTTTTTGGGCCTCTTTTACAGGCTCAAGGGGGGTTGTAACCCAGGAAACGCCGCCCCTGCAATCTTGAACTATCCCATAGTACGGGATGCTGCCTCAATTGGTTTATCAAACCAGACTTATTATACAATTTTTTTCTCAGACATATTATACAATTTATCAAACCAGACTTAGGCTACTGTATGTATCAAACCAGACATACCTGTTCTGTATTTATCGAACTAGTCATATTTGAGCGTTTGCAGCGAGAGATTTAGAGTAAAACAGTGAAGCAGTCAGTATAGTAAGCAGAAACACTGAACAAAATTAAGCCTCATCTCAACTAATTGAAGTAATTATGGTATCTAGTGTATAATATTGTTGATCTGACTTGTCTTATACTCCTTAACTGGAGTCTCCAAGACGTAATCTACAAAAAAAAAAAAAAACAACTGAGCAAGTGGTCAAGTGGTCGTCGTTCAGCGCGGAGCGCATGCGCTGCCCGGGATATGGAGCAGTCTACAAATGCAGACGTATAGAGCGGAGGCTGGTGTTTACCCCCCTCACCTCTCCAGGGGAATTTTCGACACATACATTTTTGTGTTTGTATTGACATGTACTTCAAGAATTTAGGTGTTTGCCCTATTTAAATTCCAGCATATCCTCCCCATTGGGTGAAAACCCCCCTAAATTCTGCTCATTTTTCAGTATTCGGGTAATAACTCGAAAACTATTCGCCAATTCGAAAAAATTGTTCGTATCAAACTGAAAGCCAGTGCAATTTCCTACAAAATGAGTGGTCGATGTTGATTTTCAACCAAGCGGTTCTGGAGCTAGAGCTTGGCCAAAAACGGGTATTTTTCGGCCATTTTTCAAAATTGACAAAACCTCCTGATTTCACTGAACACAACTCATGATAAATGCATTTTATCGTGGAAACTCCTATATCATGTGGAAGTACAATCAATTTTGAACAAGTTTCATCTTTGTTTTCACAATTTTACATGAGGGGAGGGTGGATAATTGCAAAAAACGAATTTCATGTTCTACAGCCGCTCGTCCGTAATCGTGAGACAGAGAGACAGATAGAGAGAATTCCGATCGTCTTAGGATAGACCTCACTCCATTTGGTCAATTACTTTTCAAGCTGATATACTCAACATGGGGTGGGGAGAGCGGGCCATGAATGGGTTTCGACATTTCTCAGGCCAAGCTCTATCCTTGGACCAAATATGAAGAAAATCTGAGAAAATTCTATCTTTTGCTCATAAACAATGGTTACATCTTGATTTTTGGGAAAGTGTTCAAAAAACAAACTTTTATCTGACTGAAGTGGATGATAGCCCTTGAAGAGATCTTCAAGAATATGTCATCAGACTCGCAAAATTCGCTCCCATTCAGGAGATGTGAGCTTTTGAAAATTTGCAATTTTTACCTTTCAGGCTGATTTACTTAGAGAGTAGGCCATGAATGGATGTCGACATTTCTTAGGCCAAGCTCTATTCATGGACCAAATATGTACGAAATCAGAGAGAATTTTATTTTACTTAAAAAATGTCGACATTTCTTAGGCCAAGCTCTATTCATGGACCAAATATGT
The DNA here is from genome assembly GCA_948455865.1 of Conomelus anceps. NCBI lineage: Eukaryota > Metazoa > Arthropoda > Insecta > Hemiptera > Delphacidae > Conomelus > Conomelus anceps. Next base: position 11,457,752 of record OX418227.1, on the reverse strand, counting down.
ACGAAATCAGAGAGAATTTTATTTTACTTGAAAAATCTTCAGAAGTCTAAAATTAATCATACTGTGATGAATGATAGTCTCTGACAATTGAAAAATATTCTCTATAATTGCTCAACTGAATCTAATTTTAAAATCCCATTTCCCCTGCCTATGTAACGCTTGTTGGGCTCAGTCGAATTTTGAGCATTATAAATATTAAATAATTATTCCAATTAAAAATTGATTATTAAAAATATTAACTTTTCAAGTGAATTCAACGACTTGCAGTCAAATTGTTATTAAGAATAAGTAGAATTTACTTACTCTGTAGGCCGAACGTTTTCGAATCTTGGAGATCCATTTTCAGGCCTCTGTAAATGGATCTCCAAGATTCGAAAACGTTCGGCCTACAGAGTAAGTAAATTCTACTTATTCTCAATAACAATTTGACTGCAAGTCGTTGAATTCACTTAAAATGTTAATATTAACAACGCAGTTCGTCATGGAACAAGAAATCCAGGAATTAAAAATATATTATTATTATTATTATTGCATGAAATTATTATTCTAATAGTTTGATGTTACAATAATGCTATCTCAACTCCTGATATGTGTTCAATGATGAGAAAATTATCAAGAATCATTGTGGAGGATGATGTGACATTTTAATGTAAAATCACTTCCCGGTGGTTTGGAACCCACCTAAAACTGTAGGTCCATCTCATCAATCACCATCATCCAACTCATTACCCACGCACAGGTCTCAGACCTATGTGGGCTTCATCCTCCGAAAAAGAAAAAAGAAAGAAAAAGAGTGCTTGCATAGTGGAGCAATACTCATGGGCAGTCACCATTGCAAAATCAAATATATTATGTGAAATTTGAATTTCAAACTTCATACATGAACAAGTTTTTAGTATTCAAGATACAACTTCAGTATTCGAGTTTTTAATATGGGATACAACTTGACAGTCTTCATTAGGAAAACAAGAGTAATGACATTAAAGGGTAAAGATCCGGTACAAAGTAAAATAGTATTACAAAATCAAATTTCGGAGCAAGTCTCCCTTTTTAAATATCTTGGATGCGACATCTCATATAATTTTTTTTTGAGGATGAAATCCACATAGGTCTGAGAGCTGTGCGTGGGTAATGAGTTGTATGATGGTGATTGATGAGTTGAACCTACAGTTTTAGGTAGGTTCCAAACCACCTGGAAGTGACTTTACAGCAGAGAACAGTGTCTTTTTGCTGGCCAATCTATTCGGTCACCCTTACAAAGAGCGCCCAGGAGAACGCAGCTTATCTCTATCTGATTGAACAGATACCTTCTATGGCTCACGGCTATCACTTCCCAATACAACCATATAACCATGATGAAGATTCTTGCAACAAGATGCACAGGTTTCAGCATATTTGTGGAACTATTCATAGAACTCTAAAGAATAGCACTTCCAAGGAAACCAGGATGAAGTTTTACAAAACAATTGCGGCACCTACATTATTGTATAGAAGTGAAACTTGGGTGCTTTCCAAGCGAGATTGAAAGCAGGCTGCTAGCATCAGAGATGAGGTTCCTCCGTAGAACAGATATGGGTGTAGCAGAGAAGATCGCTACAGGAATACAGATATATGGACACAGCTTAACGTCTTGGCTATTAGAGACAAGATAGATGGGAACAGGAATGTTTGGTTCCAACATGTAGATAGGATGAGCGATGACCAGATCCTCAAGCAGGCCATTATGTATCAGCCAATTGGGAGGAATGATCGGGAGTGTCCCAGGAAAAGATGAACTGATTAGTGATTACGGAGCATCGATCTCTATACTACTACAACTGGATAGCGCGCTGCATATGAGGAAGTGAGCTTTTGCGGTCCGGCTCTCTCGACAGCATTTCCCCCACCACTAGTCCGTGTAGAAGCGCGCTCTTACACAAAATGGCCTACGGCGTTACCATGTTTGCTATCACAAAAACCGCTATATCTTTATTTGTAGTGACTAGATTTTCAATTAGTTAACATATTTGAAATCTGTATAAACGTGTGAAGATTATGGTATAAATTTCATATTAAAATAGTTTGATAGTAAACTATTTATGACACTCAAATCTAACGAATATGGTTGCAGCCGTAAAGTAATTTTGAAAGCTACTTTCCTGTTGTTTATTTTAACTACTGTTGTATTATATTAAACAATTGTGGTCTGATTAAAACTTAGAAGATCAGAAATTCTTTATCATTAAGTTATTAATAAATTTAGATTAATTTCCATGGTGTTGTTCTGCCTCAAGTTCTCATCTAGTGCTGACTCCAATTCGTCACTGGTAGATGCAGTCTGCAACATTTACCAGTATGTTTTAACATAATCTATATCCATAGGTCTGAACAAAAGGTGTAAATGAGTATTCAAAGATTGATGTAGCTTTTCCCAATCAAAAAGGTTAAATATAGGTAATAAAAGATAACAAAAAGTAAAGTTATACTGGTGGACATTAAACAGGACAATATATACATGTAGTTTGGAAACATATAAAAAGAAAACAACATATATGGGAGAGAAATATTTCAAAATGCTGCCCAGAGACTTAAAGTTGTTAAAAGAGATAAGAATTTTCAGAGTGAATCTGAAGGAATATCTGGTAAGCTTGTCATTGTACTCTTTTCAGGAATTTGTTCAGGGATAATTTTAAGCTGCTGTTGATTCTTGATTAATTGTATTGTATTTGCTCAAGTATTTTTTAATTTATGTGACACTATTCAATGTATTTGTACATTTGTTAAATAAAGATGATTCAATCAATCAATCAATCAAACTAAAATTCAAGTAATCTTTCTTTTGCAGAAAAAGGTCGTAAGAATAATTTTCAGGGTGAATTCAATAGATTTGTGTTGGAATTTTTTCATGTTCTTGAACATATTAACTTTCCCGTCATTATATATTTTAGGGACAATTCTATTTTTCCTTTCTAATTTTGCTTTAATGAACAAACCAAATACATACAACTTAAGAAATACAAATATTTGGCCTTCATATCACAGACTTCAAGTTTATGACAAATTTCCTTTTGAAGCTGGTCGAAAATTATTTGATAAATACCCTAATCAAATAAAATCCATAACTAGTTTACAAAAACTGTCTAAATAAAAGGTATTTTATAGAATATATTATAAAAAATTCATTTTATAGAATGATCGAATATATAGTAGTTGAATTAAAATTATAATATATTTTCATACAAATTTTATCTTACTGGTTCTGGCAATAGGGTCCAGATTAAGATTTTAAGCCGCATCTCCACCAACCGAACATGCTCGGCAAACAGTGTTCGCTGGAATCAGCTGATGTCGCTGAACATTTTTTGGAGTTGCTGGTTTGGTGTGGACGCCTTCTCGAACATTATGATCGGTGTGGTGGGTTTAGTAGCAGGAACCTGTTGTTGGTTGTCACTGTTCACTCACAGACCGAACATTTCAATTGAACTCACAAGCATGTTCACTAACCCATATGTTTAATGTTTGCCCGTTTTTTGTATTCGATCGCCAACAATGTTCGGCAGACATGTTCGGTTGGTGGAGATGCGGCTTTAGAAACAAGATTAGGCTACGAAATTTATATATTTTTTTACCTTGAGTCAGTTTCTTATTCCAAAGCTAATCAAACAAGTGTATTATGCCTATATACAATCGATTCTGCAGTATGGAATTATTGCCTGGGGTGGAGCATTCAAGACAATTCTTTCACCTTTATCGATTCTACAAAAACTTGTAATTTTTTTTATTGCTGATGATGAGTCTGAGACTTGTGCGTGGGTAATGAGGTGAATGATAACACATAAATGCCTGACGGTGAAGCGGGATTCGAACCCACGACCACTTAAACGACAGCAAGCTGAAGTTGCGACGCCCCAACCAACTGCGCTAAGCGGCCCGCCAATTAAAACCGCATTGAATAAACCAAGGAGGTACCCCACAGATACTTTGATGAATTCAAAGTTTTTAATATCACTCAACTGTATATCAAAACTCTAATACTGTACATCTTCAAACACTGTATTGTTTTCTAACATCCAACACACCTATCAAACTAGGTCTGCTTTAAATACTGGTATTGTTGTTCCTCGATTATTGAAAACATTCACTACCACATCTTCTCACTACAAAATCAATATCCTCTTTTCCAATTTACCTGAACATATAAAAACCCCTGAAAATAAAAGAATTGGTCATTTTTAAAGTATTGTGAATGAGTGGATTTTAAGTACAAGATGAGTACAGTGAGTTGGAAGAATATGTAGTCTCTTTATAATTATGCAGATTGAAGAATGTGTGTGGTGTGTTTTGGTCTCTATCAGTGAAATTAATACTCTGAGTAAATGTTTGTTGTACAGTACTTCTATTTTTGTGTACTTATATTGGTGTATTGTTCATTTGTTAGTACTTTTATTTTTGAATTACGAATGTAAGAAGTGTTATTAGTTTTTTGATTTAGTTAGCTTGCAGCTTGTATTTTTTTGGTACTGAAATCGTTATACTTTATTTTATATTGAGAACTCGCTCCTCACCTACAGGCTTTCGCCCATGTGAGGAGCCTTTTTCAATGGTATTTTTAGGTATTTTATTTTGTAATGATGTATATGAAGAAGAATAAACTTCATTTCAATTTCAGTTGTTCACCGTTAAAGTGGTATGAAGATGCATCATTACACTTTTTCTACATCTAGTAATATTGAAAAAATTCTATGCATTCCCATGCCCTCTTCAACCGTATTTTATTTTAAGCCCATTCTACCAGTTTATTTGATTCCCATATTAGGGAAAATATAGGTTTCTTAGTTTTACCATTGATCAGGGATAGTAAGGTATCTTGATGGTTCGTCTACGGTTTTACCTTTATGGAATTTATTCTTCCACTGTTAGCAGTGGCGAGGCGTCCGGTCATCGTTTGATCCGGCGATGAGTAGAGAAATTGGACTTATAATATTGAAATAATCTCAACTCTTAAATAATGGACATTTGTAGGCTTCAAAGCCCAGAAATATGTTCAAAAACGGTGAAAATTGTATCAAAAACCAATAAGAATATGACGAGTAGACGCTCAATATGTATAATGAAGCGCAAAAGCCTTGCGAATCACACCACTCCACTCCCGCGCCTGGCTCGATTCCCCCTGCCATCAGTTTTTAAACCATTCAAGTAATGCTCATAATACATCGCAACCGGCTGCGATGAATAAGGCTTCGTGCGTTCTCGGCCACTGTCGTGAGTTTTCGGTAGCTGCCTCCTCATGCTTACTCTTCCCCAGTCCACACACAGCTTCTGAGCTTCAGTTACAGCGTTGTGGTTGTGGAAACAATGGGAATTTCGCCTATGCTAAATTATTCAACTTTTACAATAGGCTTTTTATTGTTTTGCAATTTAATTAATTTTTTTTTAGAGTGTGATCTCTTCTTATAGTCTCCATTTATTATTCAAGATGGTTAAATTTATTTTAATAAATTAAATCGAGTGAGTGCATCATATCAGAGCCTATTATTTCGGCTGTTTTTGCGTTTTTTCCTATATTACCCATCGTCGGTCTATGGTATTGGGGAAGATATATATTACGCAAGAGGTGCAATTGGATAAAATACTTTTTAGTTCTTTGCCTTTTGTTAGGCATATTCAGAGGAGAGATTTCAGATGCTCAAAATCTTCAAAAGTTACCAATTTGCCTCGAATTTTTAAACATTTTCCTGGGGAGGGCCCTTGGACCCCTTTGGGCGTTGGTGGGAGAAACCCCCTGCGATGACCGGTGAAGGATTCCACGCCTCGCCTGACTGTTAGCTATAACTAACTAATATTGTTATTAATCTTAATGCGATATACTTTCAGACTATTAGTTACCGTATTGGAGATTTTTCATTCCATATTATTTTGAATTAGAATTTAAATTTTATCTGAAATATGATAGTAATCGTGGTTTATAAACCCACAATCTAAAGAAAATGTCCTTCATTGAAAGATATTTACTGATTTTCTAGTGGTATAGCAGTGGATGCCAAATAAAAGAGGAATTAAATAATATTATTCTGGAAGGGCAAATATTGTTCAACTTTACTAAGCACATTCTATTGTTCAACTTATTTGAAAAGCGTTTTAACAAGAAACAATAGTTTAAAAATTTTACTAGGCGAATACTGTAATTATTATTTTGCATTGAAATCGATAATGTCTTCAGTGATCGTAAAAAGACTAATTCATGAAATAAGATATTCATTTAGGGCATGAGAAGAATTAATTTGAAAGGCTTTTTGAGCCTACCTTGAGATGAGGAACCCTCGAGGTACGTTTCTGTAGCCATATTAGTATTTGGCTCGGGCCATTAGTTTTTCGAGTTCACTCGTTTAAATGAGCCGCTTAGTAGGATTTTAGTTTCAATAGTAGCCGCTAGGCTGCGTATGTGCACTTTTGTTTCGTTTCCGTAATCACATAATCACATCGTGAATCAGTCCCAGTGCCAAATCCAAATGCCAAGTTGCCAACACGTCATTCCACCATACGGATTCCTCCTTGGTTGCGATGGTTGATGGTTCTGTTCAGTTCTCAGGATATTCTTCAATTATTTTGTTCTATAACAGCTACATTTCGGGTGAGTTATGTTCAATATGAATCAATTATGGTTTAAATTAGTTGAAAGAAGCAATAACTTACGGCAGTGATTATTTCAAAATAATTTTACTTTGTCTTTAGCAACTTTGTTCAGATATTTTTCAGGTTTCAGTACCGTAGTTATTTACTTATTTGTACTAAAAGCATGACAGTAACAGATAGATTTACCGTTGGAACGAGTTCAATATTTATAGAATATATGATCTAAATAAGTTTCAAGAAGTGACTTTGTAATTATTCTAACAGGACGGTGTTTCGAAAGTGACTGGTTTAACCTTCAACTGTTGGGCTTGCTTCATATCTGGTGACGTGGTGACGTTGGGTGTGGTTGTGGTTTTTGATTATCTTCATAAAAAGTACAAACATCAAATAAGAGAATTTGTTCAAGTGTATTTGATCATAGACAACTATGGGGAGGCAGCATAGCAAATACTGTAAATCTATACCCATTATAAAATCTTGAGTAGTTTTGAAAAATATGTGTACAAATTTAAAATGAAAAACACTGGGCGTTTGTAAAAGGTTTTTTCTTGTACTTTCAAATGGATGATCTTCAAGATAAAATGTATGAAGATTGTAAAAAATATATACATGGAAAATATAAGTCCATAAAAAATTCTGTGCTGGTTTGAACTTAGCTGTTTTTATACATGGTTGTTCCGCATTCAGCACACTGCCAGTTTGAAATTATTACCCAGATAGCACACAAGCTTACGACAAGGTTGCCGGTTCATTGTCATATGCTTGACGGGGAAAACGTTACACAACAACGTTGTTACAACATTGGAAAAATGCTGTAACATCAACGTTGTACGCGCAAGGTTACGGTACACCTTGTGACAACGTTGTACTCGTGTATGCATGCACATGCGCCTGCATCGTGCTTGCGCACGCACGCGGTCAACTGCACATCGCCAAGATTTTCCGGCTCCGGTTAATTGTTGTTTTTCTGAAACGCTACACAGTGGAATTACCTGAAATAGAAATAAACAGTAGAACCAGTAGAAATAAACCTTGACTACAGAAAGCTTGTAGTATTTGTGTAAGTACCTTTTGGTTTTCACTATATTTATTAAGTTATATTACTAAAACATAAATGAATATTATGGATAGGTCTTTTTCTTGAAAGTAACACTCACAATAACATCTAACCTCAAAATCATGCTGTGTTGTATGTTCCAATATTTATATTTTAGATGTGCCTAAAACATTATCTGTTGTTATTCAAGTGAATCTCAAATTTTCTTTAACTTATTCTCACTCTACCACTTCTTATGAATAAAACCTTCAGAAATTTATATTATTTTTTTCAAACTCATAATAAATTGCTATGAGCTTCCTTTATACAGGTTGATTCAAAACTATATGGCAACTTCTTGGGAGCTCATTCTTTTTTTTTTTTTTGAGGATGAAGCCCACATAGGTCTGAGACCTGTGCGTGGGTAATGATTTGGATGATGGTGATTGATGAGTTGTACCTACAGTTTTAGGTGGGTTCCGAACAACCTTCTTCTTTTCTGCCCAGTACCCTTTCATTCTATAGCTTTTCATTCTATATACTTTTTTCATTCTAAAAAAGGTTATATATATATATAAACATATGCCTGAAAATGCTTTGTTAGCGATACGGCTAGCAGAAAATTTTACTTAGAAACTCATCAGCAGTATCCTCGGTGAAGTTAGGCTGTATAGGTGATTACAAAGATACAAATACTATATTGTTCCTTTTATTGTTTTTTTATCTGAACAATTGAATAAAAGTGGTTCCAGAGCTGTAGATGCAATACTTTTAGAGATATCTTCGCAGTCAGTTTTTAATTGTGAATATAAATAATATGTACTCACATTTTTTTTAGGATGAAGCCCACATAGGTCTGAGATCTGTGCGTGGGTAATGAGCTGGATGATAGTGATTGGATGAGCTAGACCTACAGTTTTAGATAGGTTCTGAACCACCGGGAAGTGATTTTACAGCAGAGAACAGTGTCTTTTTTGCTGGCCAATCTACAAAAGAGTGCCCAGGAGAACGCAGCTTATCTCTATCTGATTGAACATATACCTGCTACGGCTCACGGCTATCACTTCCCTATATTTATTATATACTAGCTGGCCCGACGCGCGTTGCTGCGTTCTCATAAAAAATTCTTGATTTTATTATTTGTCACCTCCCACTGAGGTTACATTTCAAATTACAACCTTCTAGGACTATTAGGGTAGAAGCTAGGTTTTTTATTTTATTATTCGCCACCTCCCGCTGAGGCTGCATTTCAAATTTCTAGCTGCATTGGTTACCAGATCTCATCAACCTGGCATAATTACATTTCATCATACCCAGTCATATGTTTCCTACATATTGCAAGGCTCCGACTGCATGGTAGCCTACATGCCAAGTGCAAAGTCTTTTGCTGTTTAAAGACAGCGTAAATAACGCCGCTAAGGGGTCTGCCATATGATTAAAAACTGTTGACTTCTATCAGCTCTGTTCCTTTAAGCTGTTTGGCCGGCAAGTTCAGTAGGTTAGGTGAATGATGATTTGCAAAACACACAAACAGCTTGTCCATCGAAACAGCATGTACAGCAGATCGAAAAATTTGAAATTATTTTCCATATGATTAAAAGATCCCAGTAAGCTAGCTAGCCATGTACCCGTGCTTTGCGTAGACAAAACTTCAACCCCCTAAAAACACCCCTAAAATTGCGAATTTTGAGAAATCCTTTCTTATTGCACGGTGAAATCCTATAAGGATTGTTCATATGAAATTTCAAGTTCATAGGCCTAGTAGTTTTGGCTCTGCGTTGATGAGTGAGTCAGGTTATCATCCTTTTATAGATAGAGATTCACAATTTAAAACTGACTGCTATAGTCGTTAATTTACAACAAAACGTTAATATTAACAACGCAGATCGTTATGGAACAAGAAATCCAAGAAGTTAATAAATAAATACTCGAAAATGTAAGAATATAATACTGTAGGCTATGTTCCTTTATTAAAAAAAAAAAAAATGTTAGTGATACTTTATTTATTAATTATACGTAAGAAATACTGGATTTACGTTCTTAACAATGAAAATATTCTATTATACAAAACACGTTCAGGCGTTTCTTCCCCATATCAATCCCAGACATTTCCCCGGACGCGAGCTCCAAACCAGGACTGTCCGGGGAAATCCCGGACGAATGCCAGACATAAAAAAATGCCATAAATCCCGGACGGTAAGCCTACACATAAAATGCGCATTATTCTTAACTGCATAAAATAACTAACAGCTGTGGAGGGACGACTTGGAGAAACTGGTTACTTTAAACCAAAACGAATAGATACTGGTTGTCAACTTAGTGCGAGGAACCATAATAATGAACAAGCAATAATAAAATTTATTTAATGCTGTTTTTAATGCTGCATTTAATGCTGTTGAATCATCAATTATCTCCAACCACAACCACCAGATGAGTATCATGGCATTTAAATAACTTATTCCCCAGTCAAGCGCGTGTGGCGGATACTTCATGAAACACACAATATGTGTAACCATTATTTGATATAACACGAGGGCAAGACTTATTACGTAAGATCTTAATAAAAACGGAGTATATTCTGTCGCTGGTTAAGAAGAAAATATTGAAAACAACCGCATTTTCTTCGGCGTATTCTGGTTACTGATAAATCCTGCTTCACTAGAAATGGAATCTTAAATTTTCGTAATACCCATACTTGGGCGTACGAAAACCCACATGAAATTGCGACGATACATTTTCAGCTATAGAATAAGCTCCCAAGAGATTGCCGTATAGTTATGAATCACTCTCTATATATAATATAGCCTATGAGTCTTTTTTAACCCAGTCAAATTAGACAAATCAAGAGATAAAATTGATAGAGAAATGTGATTTGATAAGTCAAATTGATTTCTTTGTTCTTATAACAATTCAAGCTGACAAAATTCGCTAAAAAAATAATGATCTGCATATTTTTGTAGAACCAACCGCAACCGCAGCTTGCATAAGCTTCCCAAGTTGAGGGTTTATATCAGGTTATAGCAAGATAAAAATGTTATTTCAGAGCCATTTCACCATGAATGCTGTGATTCATTATATAGTGCAGTTCAAAAATTAGAAGAGTAAACGATCATACTTCGTTTTTTAAGGGAAAATGTCACTGATGATTGAATAGCAGGTGAGGCGAGTGGTTGTACACCAGAAAATAGAAGATTTATTTAGAAGAAATATTCTCTTTACATCACAAATCTTACATCATTATATCTTTAACATCACAAATATTTTTAATTAAATTTCAACATTTCCTCTTCCATCCAGAACCCCCTTTTTGCCAACACATTTTAACTCTTGTTAGTGCCATAATTTTTGTGCTTTTATTTTTCTTACCTAACACTGACTTTGAGAACATTATAAAGTGCAAACTGAATTTCAGTTATTCAATACAGGAACTAATACAACATATTTTTATTTTAAATAGGGAAACATTATGTCTCGCAAGCCGTATTGGGACTTATCTCGTCAAGGGAAATATCACAGGCAGAAATCCATAAATGCTGGATTATTCAATTTGGTTGACAATAATTCCAACTCTGTTGAAACTCTATGCCTCCATCCACCTGATAGTTCAAGGTCCAGATTAGACAAACATGAAGATGGCAACCTAGGAGCTGACAATTCAAATTCATTTGAAGAAGATGTAATACTTGATGACCCTGCCAGTATTGCCAATCCATGTCCTATTGAACAGGAAATTTATCAATTTTCTCGACCTGCGACCTCAGACACATCATTTGATTGTGATAATGAATTCTCATCTGATGATTCCCATGAGAGTGATTTAGTTAGTAAAATCAGTGAATCTGAGTCATTGAAGGAAAGCTTGAAAAATTGGGCCATTAAGTTCAATATAAGTCATCTGGCTTTGACTGCCTTATTACTGATCCTGCAACCACATAGTTGCTTCTCCAATCTTCCAGGTGATGCTAGAACAGTACTAAGCACACCTAGAAAGGTGTCTCTATTTTCTGTCAAACCTGGCCACTATGCACACATTGGTTTGGAAGCAGGGTTAAAAAAAATATTGAATGTTGTTAAAGAAAGCATTTCTCATATTGATTTGCTGATAAACATTGATGGTCTACCCTTATTCAAGAGCAGTGCAAATGAGCTGTGGCCCATACTAGGATCAGTATATAATGTTCCTTTGCTGAAGTCGTTTGTTTTTCCTATTGGAATATATTGTGGTAAAAGCAAGCCTTCTAATTGTTCAGACTTTCTGCACTATTTTGTTGAAGAGGCAAAAAGGTTGATTACTGAAGGAATTTTGATTAGCAGCCAGATTGTAACTGTTTCTATTAAGGGTTTTATATGTGATGCTCCAGCCAAATCTTTCATCTTGAACATTAAAGGCCATACTGGGTACAACTCATGTACAAAGTGTAATCAGCATGGGGCCTGGTTGAATCATCGAATGACTTTCCCTCTCAGTGATGCTGTTCCTCATACCCATGAGGCTTTTTTGAGGCAAGAAGATGAAGATTTCCACTCTGGCAATACTCCACTTGTTGAAATACCAGGAATAGATTTTGTTCATTCTTTCCCTCTGGATTATATGCATTTGGTATGCCTTGGAGTTGTTCGTACACTTCTTTATTTGTGGGCTTTTGGTCCAGTGCCCTTGAAATTTCCATCTCACCTGATAAATTCAATATCATTGAAATTGGATTCTTACAAAAAACACATGTGTATTGAGTTTAAAACCGTAAGTCTCGCTCATTGAATCACTTGAAACGGTGGAAAGCAACAGAATATCGCAGTTTTTTACTCTATACTGGCCCTATCGCTCTTAAAGATGTTTTGAAGGGAGATTTGAAACCTCTCTATGATCACTTTCTAGGCCTTTCCATTTCTTTATCAATGTTGTTGAGTCCCAACCATTGTACAGCTGTCAACCAAGGGTATGCAAACACTCTGCTAAGGCATTTTGTTGAATCTACAAAGATTTTGTATGGTGAGCAATATATTACCCATAACCTACATGGTTTGATTCACCTCTGTGACAGTATCGCTACTTTTGGTTGTCTTGATCAATCAAGTGCATTCCCATTTGAAAATTTTCTGCAGTTTTTTAAAAGAATAATACGTAAGGGAGATAAACCATTGCAGCAAATTGTAAAGAGATGTGAAGAAATTATGTCGTCAGACCTTTTTTTACAATACAAATTGCAACTTGATTGTAGCTCACCCAGATTCCTCAAATGCCATTCTAATGGACCACTTCTTGACAGTTCAAACCCCTCTCAGCAATATTCACAAATAAAATTTACCAATTTCACATTAACAACATCACACCCAGATGCTTGTTGTTTAATGAAGGATGGGAGTATTGTTCTTCTGGAAAATATTGTGTTTTCATCAGCTGTCAAAGATATGGTTATCCTCTGTAGGCAGTTTTGCGAAAAGACTGATTTCTATGGTCAACCTTTCATTTGTAGTTCAGAAATCAGTATATTTGTTGTCTCCAATTTATCTCATAATCTAGAGGAAAAACCTGTTAGGGAAATTGTTGGAAAAATGGTACTACTTCCATATCGAGATAGACAAGTTGCTTTCCCATTACTGCACTCTATTTAATCTTTAAACTATTCAAACTATTACTCTATCTCTTATAACCTATTTATATTCAACCTATTACTCCTTTGCTTGGTACCGTATCTCCTATCAATCAGTCATATTGATCATGCAAGATCATGAAACTAGAAGTGTTTGGATGTAATTAGATTTGTTTATTATTGAATTTCTTGTTCCATTACGTGGTTTTTGTATTATGTAATCAAAAAGTTTATGTGATTTAAAAGTTGATAAATTGTTCATTGAGGATGTTTTGTTTATTGTGTGCGTGTGTTTGTGAATTTAAAATTGTTCCAAGGTGTTGAGTTCGTGTCCTTTAGATTTTATATGTAGAATATGTAGGTTGATAGTTATGTCAGTAAAAGTGGCCAGTCTGCAAAAGTCGATTCGGTTCCTGTATTTAAGGCTTGTAAATGTTCCTTGTAACGTTGTTTGTCCTATATAAAACTTGTTACAATCAGAGCAATTCAGTTTGTAGATCCCTGGGAGATCGTATTTGTTTGTGTTCAGTGTGGTTTTGAGTGAAAGTGCATTTTTATTTTGTTTTTTGTTCTGAATGCTGTTGTGTGCCGGCTTTTTTGGAAGATTTTTTGTAGTCTATTAATGTATGTCATTGTGAAGTATTTTTTGTCGATGGTATTAGTGTTTTGTATTTTGGTTGTTATTTAATGATTAAGTTTGTCAATTAAATCGTGTCTGTAGCCGTTTTCTTGCGCTAGGTATTTTATTGTTTCCAGTTCAGTGTTGTAATTTTCGGTGGATGGGTGTGTTTGGGTGTCTTTGTTTATTGTTTTAATACAGTTTTACTCCCATCCTGATAAAACCTTTTTGACTAGGGTTGCCACTAGGTTGAGTCTCCCTAATCAAAAAATCCAAGTTTGGTTATATTGTCAAATACCCACTTTTTTCGTTATCACTAAATTGTACAACATGTATTTGATGATCAATGCAATGAAATATGAATACACGGTTATACACAAACAATCGTTGCCATACTGTAGGCTACCAGTAGGCCTACAATTTTTTTTAATAAAGATATTATGTTCAATATAGTTTTATATTTTTCCAGTTTCTTATGAGTCAGCCAAGGCCCATCTGAGTGAAGCTGAACTTACTTCCAATTTAGAATCGGAAGGAGAAGATGGCCCAAAGAAAAGACAGAGAAGAGAAAGGGTGATAATCTTGCCGGGCGAGGAGTCAACGAGTGATGATGATGATGAACAAGTCAATAGTCGGGGAAGGAAACTCCTTCACAATAGACCAAAAGACTCTCTTCGCCCCCCTCCTCCACCTCCACCTCCTCCTCCTCCTCCTCCTCCTCCTCCTCCTCCTCCTCCCTCATCACATCTCCACCCTCCACTGACTATTGAGATCCCATCATCTCAATTATTATCATCATCACCCTCAGGTGAATTTTTTATTTTTTTTTTATTACAGTACTAATCAACTGTATTTGCAAATATTTAAAATATTTTACAAGGGAAATATATTTATTTATTACACAAAACACAATCAATGTGTAGCTCATTATAGATCATTTAGGCCTATAATATACATATATTGTTGACATTATACATTGTATATTGTGTATACATATAATACATAATTATGTATATTTTACAAATTCCAAGCTATACCATTAAATATCATTAAATATTTCAAGAGAGCTTCTGAATTTTTTCGAAGCATCATGCTTGAAAAAGCTGTTCTGTTAATTCTGTAACTTTCAAAGCGGTTCATACTACCTAATTTCCACAACCATTTCACAACCTAAGTCGTAAAATACTGAGTAGCTGAAGCTGGGTTTGAATAACTATGAATTAGTTTATGATCGATTTGTCAAATTCCATTGAGATGCCTCCTATTGACAGACCATACATCTTTTCAGACTATGCAAGCTCTAGAATTTCTACAAAAGAAACAAAGCAACATGGACGTTTGTTTCTTCATCAGCAATAAAAATAAAATAGTATTATATAATTTTTCAATTTGGTATGGTTTCTTGGATTGCTCAGCATTGAGAATGAAAATTATCATATTAAATAACGGTTTACTGAAAATCTTAAATAGCTATTTGTAATAATCTACAGAGTTGTCAAATGATTTTTATTCACTTAGGGAGCAGCAATAGCAGTCACAGCAGTGTAATACTGCAGCTGAAGGCAAACCAAGAGCTGATGTGGAAAGTTATTGGAGACTTTTCCAAAATATTTGAGAGGCTGGAGCAGAAGATGGACCGAGCAATTGAAATACTGGATGCTCAAACATGCAAAACTATGGAAGCTGCTGTAAAATGTGCGGGAGACGAACAACTTCTATCACAGCTACCTGTGAAAGTGGAAGAAGTTGAGGCGTTTGAAGAAAAGCTTAAGGAGCCTGCTGGAAAACAGAAATTGGTAAGTGAAGTTATGTCTAACTTTGCGATGGAGCCAGAGCTGTGTGACAATAGGAGTTACTCTAAACCAGCTCTGATTCCACTCAACTATATTATTGGATGGAAGAAGGAGGGCATGGCCGCTATTATTTTTTAATTAATGTTTCAAGGCATGTGGATAATATAAAATCTCTACTACGTCATTAAACACTTGGAATTCAACAAACCAGCAATAAAGTATCCCTGGCCTTCAAGGAATAATTTTTTAAATCTACAGTTTTTAGATATTGCATTGATGAAATATTAAAGATTTGTCTTTTTATTGTTTGTGAGGAAAATGAAACAGTTCAATCTGTGATGCATATAGCAGTGCAAGAAATCAACTAGTGAATAAACTAAAATGTAATGCAACAACTAGATCAGTGGTTCCCAAACGTTTTTGCCTCATGGACCCCTTGCCATGATTTTTGGTTTTAGGTGGACCCCCTGCATAAATGTCATTAATTATTTTTAAACTATAAGTTGAAATGTGTATTTAAAGCTGATGAAGTAGGTCTACTACTGCTCACAGTAACCAATTCAAATTGTGGTGAAGAAAACATTAAAAAGCACATAAACTTAGTAAATTTTTGTAATATAGTCTAATTTGAATTTAAACAATCAAATAGGATGGCATATTATTTTTGGTTGTAATGAAATAGTATTAATGGAACCTAAGAAGTATAATGGCTGTATTTTTAGCGGTATTTTATTATCAGCATTGTGTCCTTTGTAGTAATTGCAACATTCGCATCTATTAAAATCAGCAAGGCTGCTCAATGTGGGCAAACACGACACTCATTGTTAATGAAATGTGATAGAGAGAGAATTGAAGAGAGGAGGTGGAAAATAATAACAGTGAATATAATTAATTTTTTTTAGAATATTGCATCAAATTTGTGACAAAAGAGCGATACAGATACAGTAATCAGTAGCGTAGCGAAAATATTTTAATGGGGGGCTATTGGAGATTTGAGGGCCCCCGGGGGTCTTAGGGTGAGTGGGGGCCGGGGATCCTCCCCCGGAAAAATTTTAATAAGTAGTTCCACTAACATCGTATCCCAAGAGATTCTACTCATGTCTAGAAAAGCATTAATCCATTTATTTTAGTCCACATTATGGGAAAATTTTTGAATTTTCGTTGCTGAGAGCTTGATTTGAGACTCAAAATCAGTAATTTTATACGAGTATTTATTAAAATGGAGTTTATAAATTGGGTAAAGTGAAAGCTTAAATTCGATAAATCACTGCTTTTATGAATCGTTTGCCTAAGAACTTGAACCCACTTTTCGTTTATTGTTACCATAGTTAATTGATTAGTTGTGAACAAATTTCAATGCATAACAACTGAAAAAATACCACTTTTATAAAGCCAATTTAACAAGTTATAGTGGTTTCAAATTATTATTACAATCAGGGCCACCCAGAGACATCTTAGTGGCCCGGGACAGAGTTGAGGCTGGAGGCTCCCTTACACCTTCACCCTAAACACCAATTTTCAATTAATGACTCGATTTCCCAACTAGCATTGCTTAAGTCTTTAAGCTATGCCTAGTTGCCTTCTGTAAAAAAATCTGTGTAACTAATTTGAATTTTTTCTTCAATTTAAAGATAAAATTCGAATGTGAGCCAACTGATAACCATTCGTCGAAAAAGCTGTGGAAGCTAGGGAAAAGGGTACTGAGTGGCACCAGAGAGAGCAATAAACTTCTCTTCTATTTTTGTGTAATCTTTTGAACTACCGGTACTCACTAATATTGGAATACCGTTATTTAAAATGTGTAAAATTATAAAAATTATTATGACTTTGAATGGAACTTGGTTCAACTTGCAAAGAGCGAATGAATTAATACCACATCCAATTCCAAACTTTAACTTATAGTCATTTTGTAATTACATAAATAGATGGTGACAGAGCCTCAAAACATTGGGTATTCTGAAAAAAATTGTTCTCAAGTTCTTGAAAGTGCAACTTTTAGCTTTTTTATGGCTATCAACCCTCATATTATTTGTTGATTGATTCATGGCGTGACAAATTTCACTATCACAATAAAAGTCTTTGGGGTATCAGATCTGAACAGTAACAGAAATCAGCATTTGAAGCCCGTCTGCAAAAATATTAAGAGACCTTTTCTCCTTTCAAGCCTACTGTGTCAACTTCATTCAAGTGGTCTGGGGAAATTCAAACCCATGTTTGGGAGCTCCAAAAGTACTGGGACCCACCAGCATTGTGGGGTCTTTGAAGGCCCAAAACCGAGGCAATTAGGGGACACTTATGTAGAAACGTTGAAATTTGAAAATATTCTAGATGCAGCCTATTTGAATCTCTACTTCGCATGACTATACTGGCAATAAAAACGGGCCCGTAGGGCCCGCGGCCTCTAGGATGTTAGGCTTCTAAGGGGCCTCTAGAGGTCCAAACTGGAAAAAAGAAGCCCTGGAGGCCCCTAGCTGTACAATTTTGGGCCCCTTATTTTAATTTTGTTCTATCACTTGCTTACATTTGTAAAATGATGTGGCCCATTGACGTTAAGGCCCAAGGAAACTTGCCTTGTTCGCCTCATCCCCTCTATAGCTTTAATTAGAGTATTATTTTAAGTTAATTAAAGTATTAAAATTATAGTTTTCTATAGCTGTAACATTATTTAAGCTACTCTTCACATACGAAAACATTTTTCACCTCTAGTAACCGATAATATCGTATTTTTATTGATGCCTCCCTACTCATTTTTGGGGCCTCTTTCACAGTCTAAAGGGGGGGTTCTAACCTGGTACCCCCCCCCCCTCCCCCCTGCTACGCAAATGACAGTAATGGAGTGTTCTAACAAGAATATTAAAAATTGATTCCAAAAAAGTTAATCAAAAGATAAGAACAAATTTACTAGAATTGAATAGACTGCTAAGATTCCTAGAAGTTCTTGTAAACGTGGAAAATAAAAACTAAACACCAATACTATAGCTAGAATTCATTTTTGAAATAAATGTAATTTATTGTGCACAGATTTGTTTTCCATCAGAATAATTTTGAACAATTATTAATTGAATAACAAGAGCTTGCTAGAATGTTAAAAAAGACGGTATGGTTTGTTAATTTTAAGACATTAGGTTCCTTTTCCTCAGAATAATAAACCTGAAATAACTTGAATAGTTTGGTACCTACCTAAGTTGTTGAGTGACCTACCAATAAACGCTCCTTTTGTTTATAACTTTAAAATATATGAGGCGACTTTTGCTTATAACAACATTGCTGAAAATAGCTTGAAATTTAAAGTACCTGACTTGTTTAGTCACCTACCAGTAAATGCTAATAGTTTTAAAATATAATAGAAAATAATTGAAGGATATGGGGCTCGACTTTTCTCATGATAATACAACTAAAAACGGAAATTTATATCTGGTAAACCTGAGCTGTTTAGTCACCTACCAGTGAAGGCTTATAATTTTCAAATATAAGAAAACTAAGTATGGATGATTCTCTGATTTAAAAATGTTTTCAAATAGATATAATGCTTGCTTGCATGTACGTATAACAGTAACAGTATTATACAAGTACATAAGTAGCCTACTGGTACACTGTGATGTTTTCCATTACGAAAAACATGACGAACAATCTAACATAAAAAATGACACTGTATTCCTATTCAAATTATGATCTTTACTCACGTATACTTAAGATATTAGAGGGTTGCATTTCACTTCTAGGCTGATGAAGATTCTGTTTAGAAGTGAAATGCATACCTCCAGTACCTCCAGTATAAGTGAGTAAAAATCCTAATTTACTTAGAAATATACAGTGTCCGTTTTGATATTAGTTTGTACATAGCATATACAACGCCCCGATCCAAAGACATTCACTATGGTGGACCCCCATTAACATATCATATGGACCCCCAATTTTATTTTTCACTGACATGGACCCCCTGGCAGGTCTCCGTGGACCCCAGGGGGTCCACATGGACCACTTTGGGAACCACTGAACTAGATTATTCTATCACCAATTTCAGTTTATAATAATAAATTACTTTTTAATCAATAGTTTATTATTAATTTTGTTGGTTTTTTTTTGTTACAGATTAAATATCTTTCAGCATTGGGGGCGAAAGATGTTAAGGGCTTGGCTGCTAATGTCATGAGACATTTGTTCCAGGATGAAGTGGGAGAGAAGTATTCTCTGACTGGAAAGGTGTGCAAGGTTGGACCAGGGAAGAAAGCTTTTCTGAGAACCGAGTCCTTCCGTTTGGTTCATGGTAAGTTAATATCTGACCCTTAATTTGTCAATTAATAAATAAATTTATTGTGCTCTCATAACACTGGCTGTTGCAAAAAGTACTTGAGAATATTCAGGTGAACTCTTATAACCCTCTCTGTTTTAAATATATAATAAACAGTATATAATAAGATCAAACTTGAGTAATGGTAAGAGATAAGCTGGTTTCACATCTATAGACACCCAATGTAACATGACGAATATTTCCTATGGATTGGCATTACTGTGTATTCAGACCTACAGACATTCAACGTAACCTGCCAGACATATGTAGGCCTATCATAATTCCTGGATTTCTTGTTCAATGACGAACTGCGTTGTTAATATTAACTTTTTATATGAATTCAATGACTTGACTGCAAGTCGTTGAATTCATATAAAAAGTTAGTATCATAATTATCAGATCATACATTTGATAAAAACATGACCACTATTCTCTTGGAAAATTTCATATTTATTGTTAGGAATAAGGCTCTGTAAACATCTTTGTTGTGCATTAGTCCGTCCAGTTGATATGTGAAAGCAGCATTGACCGTTTGACCTACAAGTTTCATTTCAGGTTATTTTTTAGCAATTTTTCCCCTTATTCTACTTGACATTGGAAATAATACGTATTTTGTTTGTTTGGTTATAGGCCTATTGTAGTGTTGGAACTTATACTTCCACTATTTTTGATGAGTAACTTGAAGTTTCAAGTTGCATTAATTTACACTGTATAGTAGAGATAGACGTACATATAGCTGTGCTAGAAGTTAAAAAAGCATATTTGAAGATATGCTCTATAGTAGCTGTGTTATTTAATGGAAACTAAAACCTGCAGCTGTTTGGTTGTTAATAGTGTAAATGCAGCTTTAGTGATTCACAATTAAATAAGATCAAAGCAAACGTTTTTCGCCTTTTCTTCAAAATAAACTTGAAAAAGGCAATATTAATTTTACTTTCTCCTATAGTAGTGTTATTGAGTTTTTTATACCATTATTATGTTTGCAGATACCTGCACACGGAAATTCCGACAGGCAGAAGAAGCACAGATTCGGGAAGCTGTCAGTGATTGGCTGATGCAAGCCAAATTTAGAAAACTTCGGAGGTAAATAATTTATTTTACATAGTGTTTTTCAGTTAGGTGTATGTAAGTTGACATAAAATAAATAGCCCAATAGTCCACTATAAAGCATTTTAGAATTTTTTTTTTTGAGGATGAAGCCCACATAGGTGTGAGACCTGTGCGTGGGTAATGAGTTGGATATGGTGATTGATGAGTTGGACCTACAGTTTTAGGTGGGTTCCGAACCACCGGAATTGATGAAAGATTTGTGTGTGTGTGTATATAAAAGTGTTGTAAATTCTCAATAATCTGAGATATTTGTGACTAAGTTTACATCAGATAACCAAAACGACAGGTTGTAGAACACAATTTTATGATATTGGGCAGTTGACAGATATTAGTTTCTATGGTGTCAAAGATCCATCTTGTTTCCACTAATTTGCAATAAAACTTTAAAAAGCACTTTCAAGTTGAAATTGCGACTCACGTTATGACGTGACAGCTGTTTCATTTCGTTGTTAAGAGCATTGTCAGACGACCCATGGTGCACTAATTAGTATGTTTGAGTGTACTGTGGGTCGTCTGATGATGCTCTTAACAACAGAATGAAATGGTCATCACGCCATATTGTGAGTCACGATTTCCACTTAAATGTGTTTTTTAAATTTTTATTATTAGTTTTTTATAGTTAGCTTTCAAAGTGATACAGCTTGATGCATTTGCAAAATTTATCATTAATGCATAAAATAATATATAAATATAATTATGTTTAGATCAAAATAACTCATGGTTAGAGTTTTTCAAGTGTTCCTTTCAATTCAGTAGTTACCTTCACTTTTAAAAGCCTGGAAATTCTTTGATCATGAATATAAAATAATTACCTTGATAATAGAATTAATTTTAATGTTATTTTTTCCAGGGAAAATAGGAGAACCAAAGTTCAAGAGGAAATGGGAGAGTAATGTTATTTTACAATAGTAAAATTTTGGAAATAAATGTTGTAAATAGTCTACCACAGTGTTTTTATTACTCTTTTCCTTGCAAGTATGTGTCTTTCAATGACTATACTTGCATCTCACTTAGTTTTAAATTTGATCTATATTGATATAAATATCATGGGCTGATATTTATATCAATATACAATCAAGCTAAAATTATTTTTGCTGATATTTATGTTCTGAAAATACAACCTTGTCAACCATCAAGTAGGAACATTTTCACAGCAAAGACAAAATCTTGCACCCTTTTCACCAACAAGGTTGTGTCAACCATAAAAGTTTGCCCTTGACAAGGTTGGAACAACCTTACAACAACCCTAATGAAAGCTTATGTAATGTTGTTGCAACCCTGCATGACAAGCTTGTGACAACATTGTCAAGCGTCAAGTAGGAACCTTTTCACAACGTTTTCATAACGTTGCTGTAAGCTTGCACCGTTGTCACCAACAAGCTTGTGACAACATTAAAAGCTTGTCATCAACAAGGTTGGCACAAGCTTGCAAAAACCTTGATGTAACATTGTTGCAACATTACATGACAACGATGTGACAATCTTGCAACAACCTTAATGGAACGTTGTTGTAACCTTACATGACAACATTGTGACAACCTTGTAACAACCTTTATGTAACGTTGTTGCAACCCTGCATGACAAGCTTGTGACAACATTGTCAAGCGTCAAGTAGGAACCTTTTCACAACGTTTTCATAATGTTGCTGTAAGCTTGCACCCTTGTCACCAACAAGCTTGTGACAACATTAAAAGCTTGTCATCGACAAGGTTGGCACAAGCTTGCAAAAACCTTAAATTGCTAACTGGGTACAGTCCAAACAATATAATTTCTCACATGCACTGTGATTTCACTTTCCTCTAGTATGTCTCTAATAGTATCACGAAATTTTGGATTAATTGTTGATATTCCTTTCGAGTTAAAGGACATTTTGTTAAATTCAACTTTGAAAAAAATAACGTAATTTGTGACGTTGGGTCTGTGAGACCCAAACAAAACTTTTTCAAAAAACAAAAAAAGTAGAGTGAAAACGCATAAACAATATAGCATGGCTTCTCAGGTTGCACTAACTTGAAGGTATTGTAGAGTGGAGTGAAGTGGGAAAAAGAATATTTCCTCTACAAGAAAATATTAAATTCCTTGGATCTCCCAGACCCACTGTCACCAGTTGAGGGTTAATTATTGCACAATTTTGGTAACTCAAGCTTGAATTAAATTTATTATCCATATACTGTATTCTATTAATTTTTCAATGTCCATCAGTATTCTCTACATTTTCTCAGGATCAAAAATATTTACTCTGGTTACTGCGTAAAATTATAAATTTACTAGCTGGGTTGCCTTGCTGTCGCAATTTGCATCATGATGGATTTTCGTAATATTATTGTGTTAAACCTATCCCTCTGGAGTGGTAAATTTTGTATCTATTCTCGAAATGATCAGCTTTTCAAAAGATGAAAGGTATTTCTGACTGAGCTATAGCATAAGAAATCACTTCCATTCAGTAACATATAACTTGTGTTAGTGTTTTCATGCATATAAATCACAGACTTGATTATTCTATTGTTCAAGGCTTTTGGGGATAAGAATAAGAGTATTCTGGAATCAAACTTATAATTTAGCAAGTTATTTTCTGCTAATTGTTATGAAAGTTCGTTCTTTGTGTTGTTAGTTCAGGCTGTCGCTTAAGCGAAGGAATTTGTCCTTTATTTTGTCAAGCTATTTTTGTTAGGTCTGTGATTAATTTACAGTTAAATAATTACCACACAGATTTTGCATTTTTATTAGAGAACTAAGCGATTTGAACACCTCTACATGAACGATAAAATATATATATATATTTATATATTGCCTAAATTGGTAATATGGGACTTGATGTAAATTATTTTGTAAGGAAAGGTTAGGTGTAACAATTTTAATTGGTCCACCAACTAGGTTACGCTTAGGTTATTTGTATTATACTATATTTCTATGAAATAGGTGGCTGGAAACACAACATGAAATTGCTGACAAATCTCTGTCCCTTAACATCATGTCTCAGATAACGCGTAGTAGAATTACCCGTTAGGGGTCTCCCCACCAATAATTGTTGAAATCATACGCTTTCTTGTTCTTTATTTCCCTAATTTAAAATTTTTATTATCTCAATAATGATGATTTTCAGTTGGATACAGCGGGAGTTATTTTTGGAAGCATGGAAACGGTAAAAGTTTCGGAAAATGGGAAGGAAAACAAGGAACACAATCATGATGGACTATTCCATGACGGACCTTTGGTGACCACTTTCTTCATCACTTGAAGATATTTGACGGTATTTGAGGTTATAATCGAGGTACATGGATCTCAAATCATTCACCCCAGACTACCTTCAGCTCTTCAACTGTTCTAAGGTAATATTCAGCTTAGTTTGTTTGAGCGTTATACATTGTATTGTTGTTAAAGTGCAGGTTTTTTTTAATAACTACCCGATTTTAAAACTAGGCCTAATTGATGTACAGTCCATTCACAGAGTTTGGAGGACAAGTCAAGCCTGTTGATCGCGGTTACCTAAAAACGGCCAAGGCACTAAAATATACCAATTGGTAATATACCAGTTGGTATAGTTTTGAATTTTTAGCCAAAAATATAGAAGTTGAATCATATTCAAGTTGTGAGAGGTTCTGTTTTACATGATAAGCGTTTTATTCCGGTTTCTGATACTATTAGTTATTCAATAAACATGAGAATATTGTGTAGAAAAATCTCAAAATCGGTTCACCTCATGGAAAATTTTCAGTTTTTTATATTTTCTACAATTTTTTATCGTATTGCCTGTTTCTGATACTATTAGTTATTCAATAAGCATGAGAATAATGTGTAGAAAAATCTTAAAATCGGTTCACCTTATGGAACATTTCCAGTTTTTTATATTCTCTACAATTTTTTATCGTTAATGTTTACGCTTTTGAATAGTATGTTGTTTTTACAGTTGTCTACGTATGTCTATGGCAGACATTGTTCTCTAATATAGGATGACGTATAATGAACAAGGAAAATTAAGACGATATAAACGGATATTTGAAAACTGCTTCTTTCTTTGAATTCCGGTGTTCTAGGTAAGTTTTTTTTTGGATACAGTACTTATTTTTTATCAATTCTTTTTCACAGATCGCAGCATATAACTTCGCTTCTAGTAGCGACCCATGCGATAGTCGCCTTGACAGGCGACCATTGTTTGTTTTGACGCTTGTTTTACTGAGCCAATCCAGTCACCAACGAGCACCACAATTTCATGGCTAATGAAATAAGGCCCCAAGATATCAGAGACGTTTTGTAAATCAGTGAATATATTTTTAGGATACACAGTAATTGTTTTTGAAAGGCACATGAGGAACCTATTGTTCCTTGTCCTCTCTTAGGGTGCTTGTACAGTGGAGCATTGATGATAATCAATAGCAAAAATTGCTGTGGAATGGTGCATAACGGATCACCACCATTCCACAGCATGTGCTTAATTTTCTGATGATTATCATCTATAGTTCGGCTGATGGTCAATGATCAAGCTGTAGAAGTGTGTTATTGTTTTAAATTGTTTTTTTTTCTAGCATGAAGCCCACAGGTCTGAGACCTGTGTGTGGGTAATGAGTTGGATGATGGTTTATTTGTAATGGAAATTACAATAAAGCACCATTATATCTATTTTTTTTTTTTGGAGGATGAAGCCCACATAGGTCTGAGACCTGTGCGTGGGTAATGAGTTGGGTGATGGTGATTGATGAGTTGGACCTACCGAACCACCGGGAAGTGATTTTACAGCAGAGAACAGTGTATTTTTTGCTGGCCAATCTAATCGGTCACCGTTACAAACAGGACCTACAAGAACGCAGCATATCTCTATCAGATTGAACAGATACCTGCTACGGCTCGCGGCTATCACTTCGCGCCTATCTTTATTATCTATAGTTAACGCTCTCAAATTAGGCGCTCAAAGATTAGGCCCATACTATACGGGATCGAATAAGCGCAACCAAATGAATGTCCGTGGTAAAAACGTATGGATAAGATAACACATGCTAAGTTACTCTATTGTAGAAACCAAGTAGACGCATTGATTCTATTTATTGCAAATTTCATAAAAACGAATACTTCAAACATTTATACAATTTTCAATTTACATTTGCTAGTTTGTTTTTTATTTGCCCTGCAATGTTAATTTTATTCGGTGTCAGGCCCAAAATGTACTGGAATATGTTAGTATAACAACTTGTTTTGCCTTTTACTTCGGTGTTAGTATGTCATGCGTTAGTGGTGGTAGTGACTTGTCAATGCTGAAATGTGTTTGAATATAAAGCTTTCTTCATTCTTTAACAGATTACAATTCACACAGTATTTAATAGTAAAAATATATCATAAAAAAAAGAATAATACCTACTTTAAATTGTCAACTATTTTTCCTAGGCCCTCACCAGAAAAGCAGTAAGCTTGTGATCTAGTAGGGAGTTCATGACTTTTTCTTTTGAAAAGCGGCATAAATCAAAACATGAATTTGACAATACTGTATTTATATATAACCAAATAAGAGCAAAATCCATATGAAGGAGTTCATATTATTACAATGGAATGTATTCAAAAACCGAAGACAAAAATTTGGGTTACTGCTTAAAATAAACTATGCTTACCCTATTCTCAATCTCACACATTAAAACTTTGGTGATTCTATAATTTATGAATTTGGTTGGTGAATTATTTATTGACAAATTATTCAAAATTATATCCACTTTCTTTGGGACTATTGAGCTGTTTTAGTGCTTCGTTTTTAAAGTGAACTTTTAAATTAATATTCTTGTTTTGGAAAGTATTAGTAATTGCACTTCATTGTGAAATTTCTAGTTAAACTTGGATATAACCTAAAATTTGTATATTAAGTTGAAAATTTGTAAAGAAAACAATAGTAGACTGTGCCTGTTGTATCTTTACTTCATAGTGTTCCTTGTAATAAATGAATGAATAATATAATATAGCATTGGGTTGTCAAACAGTTTTATGCATTTGTTTTATTTTTCAAATGTTATTTTACAGAATACAACGTTGCGCAACTGTAATTGGATTGAGTGGTGCGGTGAATAGACGGCGCCGGACTTACTGTGAGTGCAACAGAGACAAAATACACGAATGACTTCACCAAGAAGGGGACACTGATTACGTCATCTTGAAGAGCGCATTGATGATGTCACCGGTATGGGAACTTCATCCAAGACAAGATGGTTGTCGTCAATCAAGGTTTGCAATGCAAATTGATTATTTGAAATTATTATTCAACTGTGAAGCTAGCATTATTTCGCCTAGTTACAAAGTACACTGCCATCTGAAATCGTTTACAATTTCAAGGATGCGACTTTAAACAAGAATGAGGCGCGTGTGCTGCTCGTACGGGGGAGGACACAATGGAAAGTGAAGCTGGAATCTTATCAACTGAAACCATCGAAATTGCTTCTTTAGTAGCACTTTGATGATACAAGTCTCTCAAATTTGTTTTTATAGTCATTTATGAAACGATTGTAGTATTTATTTATGTATTAATTTGAATACAATGGCTCACAGACAACTCCATTAAGAGCCTTATTGACATTATTGAATTACATTAAAATACGATAACGCTTATGCGTACCTGAAAACCGGCTCTATTCTGTATCTTGCACAGAGTTAATGATGCATAGAGTGTTCAGGTAAGCGTTAAGTTTCACCCAAACTCAAGTGTCTTACAAGTTTCTGGGCCATATTTATGATCGTTTCTTCAGTTACTCTTGACTCGAGGAACTCTTAAGAGGCATTTCAAGAGTCACTCGAGTTAAGGGACACTGAAAGAACGTTCATAAATACGGAAATTGAAGTCTCCGTAATTTTTCAGCTTTCATAACATTTATTATATTGACTATAATTAACTTTGAAATTTTGGTCAGTTTTATTGGTTCCTTGAGTTTGTGTCATCGAAGTTCTACTGTATCAAGCTAAATATCTACTGTATCCCTCTGAGGCTTAGATATAGAAATTTGTCGAATTATGATTATTATAGTTATTTTGCTGTATAATTTGGGAATAATTACCAAACGTGTATACACTGAGTTGATTTGCAAATTTCTACATGACGTCACTGTGTTTTCTAATTACATTATTTGATGTCAACACTGCAATAAGTACATTTTGTGTGTACAACGTTCAATAATCTAAAAAAATTAATTAGAAAAATTAAAAAATAATTAAAAAATCAATAGATTAATTAGTTTCTGTTGTACTTGAATTATTAATGATTGATCTTTCATCAATCTTTTACAACCCCCCCCCCCCACCATCAAGGGTTGTAGTAAATTTCGTTTTTACCTGGAATCAGTTCTACATGAAGCTTTGCTCAGATTTATTTTATTATTTAATCATGTTGTTTCCTCTCACATTTAAACATGAATTAATATTGAAATTTAACTTTACTAGTCAATTAAACACTTACTTTTTTGTGTGATGGCACAACAATATCTCATTGTTATGCTTCCTCAGACACGGTTGGAGGCCTACTCTTAGATATTAGACTCAGATGTTCTCAAAAAATGTTATTGTCTAATCTTAGTAGTGCTCAAGTAATGTCACAGTCGTCATGGACACTGGACACTAGAAGGAAATTTATTTAGTTGGAGTTTATCTTTAAAAAGATAATTACAATATTCCAATATTATTATTAAGTTGTATGTGTGGTTGAGTTTTTGTCTAGCTCGGTAGAGTTTTTTATCAGTAAGTGAATAATTTCAATGGTGAGAGACAATGTGCTCATCTTATTATTTATTTATTGGGACAAAATTAGAATAAAATGCGAAGATGCAAAGGTTTGAAGTTAAAAAATGCTTTCTTTCCAAATTTTTACTATTTTTTATTCTTATGTATTTATCCATTATAAAATTGATATTGAATGGAAGAATGAGTTTACAAGTCTGGAAAAATCAGTGTCAAAAAGATCTAGGATTTTGCTAGCCACGAAGTATCTGGGCATATACATGATCCAGGGCATGTCATTCTCTATTGAAAAGGCCGAATTTGTTCCCATGATTATAAGTAGTATAACAATAGGCATTTCAGTGCACCAATGACATCACTCCCCCCCCCCATGGTGGGGTAAATGATGACGCAATAATCATATTTCTTTCTTTATTGACATGAAAAGACTGACAAAAATATCTATATTTAAACAATTTAACAATTAGAAACTAGTAGACACCCTGTTTTGTTTATTAGACATGGCATTTATATCAGATCTTCATTGTCACTATTCTCACAATAATTATCAGCAGCTTTATGCTTTTCAAATTCAAGAAAATTGAGTACAGTGGTTTCATCCAGCAGAACAGGATCTGCTGTGATTCGTGCATCATCTAACTGTGTGGCTTTACAATGGTGCAATTTCAAATAGCTTTCAATGCTTCTTGTTAAAACTGCACTCCAGGGCTCATTTCCAGCCAACACCTTATCATCTGTGGCACAGTACAGCGCCATAGGCGATATGGTGGTGCAAAACAAAACATACCATACATAATGACCAAGGAGTTCACACCTATCCTTTGGGAATTTTTTTTTTTCATTTTTTCATTTGATATTCCACAAATTTTTATTGTAAAATCAATGATTTCCCCAATTATATGTAATTTTTGAGACGGTAAAATTGGCATTTGCTGTGGTGGTGTAATTGGTTAGGGTTTATGTGCTGGTATTGAAACATAACCAGTCAAATGATTTGGCGTTATGGTTATGTTTTTGGCATTAATTATACTGTAATGTATCATATGCAATCATATGCTGTGCGCCACAGTGTACAGCAAATTATTGTAGGAATCTTGGAGATTATGGATCCCATCTTTGCTCTTGGTGTTGGGCTTTAGTATGTTTGCAAATAATTTATAAAAGTTATTTAGTGATAGAATGGGTGTCACCGTTTTCAAGTCTTTTTTTGTTTTGGTATCCTCTAAAACTGTGTGTGTCACATCATCTTTCCAATGAATTAAATCCGTAGTCTCCAATTGCCAGTATTGGTGAATTAGAATTTCTAATTCACCATCAGAGAATGGAGCAAATTTGTATTTTTCAACATTCAATCATGCTCCTTTCAAATTCATACCGCTCTGAATGTGCTGATTGAACTCTCAGTAATACTCTTGCATTAAATATTTTGCTGTTCCAACATATTCATCAAGTATTGCGCCATACACAAGAGGGTATGTTGTCAGATCATCATTCTTAGCACCAACACAATAGTTTGTAATGCTGTGCTTGTTTTTAGTAAAATTGGTTGGTATGTGTGAATATGCTTTTACAGCTTCACCCATTTTGGACAGTGCAAGAACCCACTTGTATGTTTCAGCCTTGCATTTGTCTTGTAGTTCTTTAGCTATTCTATGCAATGACACTACTTTTAAATTTTTCGGATTGATTAATAATTTTGAAGAAGAAGAAGAATCACAGAACTTATCCTTGTCCTTGTCCTTCCAAGTGAAATTTTTGAGCCTTTAAGCCCAATTTGGAGTTTGTCCCAATATTGAGAGATTCCATGAAACTTTCATCTTTTCTTATTTCCCAAGGATTGCAAGCCAGTCGAGTAGTGGTTTGACTTTTTTTGGTTCTACAATTTTGACTTAAAGCAGCACCACCACCACTGCTTTAATTGCAATTATTTTTATCTCATGTGAACTTGCTGCCCGATGTTCGGCTGGCATTTTGTAAGTGGTGGTGGTGGTGCTGCAATCAAAACTGTTATCATCATCATCATCAGTCATGTCATAGTGCTATTGTTTTTCTCTAAGTTATTGTTAACCATTGTTATTTCCACTTCAATCGAAGAAATTTCTTAATACTTTATAAATGTAAAGGTTAATCAAAGGACAAATAGTCTGAAGAGAGGCACTGAATGTACCATTCCAAGTCAAAATATGAATAAAAAATATTTGTAGTATAACTATTGGCTCTATATGAATGTACAAAAAGATATAAAATACTTAGAGTTTAAAGCTAATAATTGAAAAAATATGAAGAGTTTAAAGCTAATAAATGAAACACAATTCATAAATACATTAATAAATACATTGTCTAAAAAATTTATGGTAAACACATTATATGAATATACAAATAAATATTTCTCAAAAATGTTTTTCAAGACAATTGACAAGAATATACAAAACAATACAATACTATGAGCACATGTAAAGCTTATATGGACGGATCATATTTTAAATTATAAAATGCTGGCAATTGACTCGTCCAACTCCTTTGCTGCAAGTTTTCATTTTTCACGAATAAGTGTTATATTTTCATCGCCACTGCTGCTGTCAGTAGTATAAATATGGGGATTTCAGGACTTCAGGGGATCTGGGTGAGTAGGTTGTATAAGCACTAGTTGACGTTCACTGAGACACTATGACTCTACCAGCCACTGATCCCCCATATATACTCATGCCAGGCCCCCACCCAAGGTCCCCTGACCTTGGCCGATCATTTGGAATTATTTGTGAATATTTTCTAATTTTTTTTTTTTTTTTTTTTTTTTTTTTTTTTTGGTGGGGGGGGGGTGTCCTGAAATCCCCATATTTATACTACTGCTGTCAACATCAGTCAGTACCAACTCTGGCATTTTGTACACAATGTGTCAGATGGTCCTTTTGTCGCCTTCTTCACTACGCCTGCATTGGCTGCCAGAATCTTACGTCTTAGCACAAATTTCGGATGATTAAATCAATTATAGCTACATCGTGTTGTAAATTTTACACTAGTCTCATCTTTCCAGATGTGACAACTGCCATCTCCAATGTCATAAGCAATTGGCAACTTAATTTTGTTATCAACCCTCATTTTCAATTTGTTTATTTGTTTGTTGTTCAACAGATTGATCTCATCCATAGCCCAGACACAGAAACAACACACCGGTAGAAGTAGTTTGTCTTGTATTTTAACAATGTGCTCTGACAAAGTGTGTGCACAAAGCACACACTTCACTTGACTGCACTTGTCCTCAGCATAGACAAAGTGCTGTGGCTGATAACATCGTATTATAGTCTCTGTGCTGAGTTCTTCAACTCTTGCATGTTTGGGGTTTGATTGACTTGCATCATTTTTACGGTCTCTCTTCACTTCCTTTGTTAGGTTATTATATATACATTGCTTAATATTAATATCGCTTACAGCAATAGTGTCTTGAACAATTTGCGCTGTGGGGAAGTAACGTGGCTCTTCTGGATTGTAGCCCTCTACCATATGATCATTTCTGTTTGACGTTTTTAATGAATGTTTGACATTCTTGTTCAGCTTTTTAGTCGGTGTGTAGTCAACATTGTTTGGTTGATAATCAATATTCTGTGGTCTCGTAATCGTAATTTGTATTGTTTTTTTATTGATGTCAATTTTGTGTGCAGTTTGAGTATTTGTTGATTTCCTGTAACCGATGGTCTTACATGTATTGTTGGTTGTGGAAGTTGTCTTTTGTTTCTTTTTCATTGGTTCTGTATGCTCTTGCAACATCAGAGCCGACCCTTTCTCCAATACCTGTACCTCCAGCTCGGCGATGCTCTCCTCATCGCCGGCGTTGTTTATTAGACTTGGCATGTTTATCAGATCTTCATCATCACTATTCTCACAATAATTATCAGCAGCCTTATGCTATTCAATTTCAAGAAAATTGAGTACAGTGGATCCATCATCAGCAGAATGGGATTTGCTGTGATTCGCACATCATCTGTGTGGCTTTACAATGGTGCAAGATCAAATAGCTTTCAATGCTTCCTGTTAAAACTGCACACCAGGGCTCATTTCCAACTAACACCTCATCATCTGTGGTGCCATACAGTGCCATAGGCGATACGGTGACACAAAATAAAATATACCATACATAATGACTGAGCAGTTCACGTGTATCCTTCAGGAATATTGTCTTTTTCATTTTTTCATTTGATATTCTGCAATTTTTTATTGTAAAATCAATGATTTCCTTAATCATTTGTAATTTGAGGTATATGATATGCGCTGGTATTGAAACATAACCGGCCAAATGATTTGGTGTTATGGTTATGTTTTTGGCATTAATTATACTATGATGTATCATATGCAACCATATGCTGTGCACCACTGTGTACAGCAAATTATTGCAGGCATCTTGGAGATTACAGATCCCATCTTTGCTCTTGGTGTTGGGCTTTAGTATGTTTGCAAATAATTCATAAATGTTATTTAGTGATAGAATGGGTGTCACCATTTTCAAGTCTTTAATCCAATGAATTAAATCCATAGTCTCCAATTTAGTATTGGTGATTTAGTACACAATGCACTTCGCCAACAGTCTCATCACCAATTAAAATTACACCTTCCCGCGTTTTGCTAATCTTAGCAGAACGCAGTGCATCATCTAAGGATTTTATTCTGCTGTCAACATTTTTAATTAATGCCAATGCTTCTTCTGCTGCTTTAGCATTTACTCCAGTAAATTTTCTCAAACCACAAAGAAATCCGTGAAAAGAAGTCCCAACCACATTTGCTTTCCCAAAATTTCTACCTGCAGCCAATGCTTCATTTTTTGCCAGTCCGCTTGTTAATCCCTTTTCCAGTGCTCGAGACATATTGTAAATAGTAAAATACAACTATTAAAATGAAAAATACAATTACTAATGATACAATCATTACTATTAGTCTCTATATCTTTATTATATCTCTATTATATCTCCATATCAATACTATTAGTCTCTATATCTTTAGGTTGTTATTTTAACTTTGTGAAGGTTATTTGAAAAAATAACTCGATTTAAAAATTACATATATATTTTCAATACAACAGATTAAGCGTAATGAACATGTAATAAATGTACAATAAATGTAATGAATAGTTGGTGTTGTCTGTTGTCTGAAATGGGCTGTCATCGGCTTGTGTGGCTATGGTTGACTCCAATCGTTCTATATTATATTTTTTGTAATACTCATCCTGTACATTTTCGTTATTCTCACATAATTTAACCATATCTTCAGTGAAGAGTTTAGTTTGCTATTCATCAATTTCTATGTCAGTTTTCTTGACATAATACACTTTATTTGTATAGCCTTTGATATTCAAAATGTTTAGATTATTAGCTACACAATCAAAGTTTGACATAAACGCAAAGTATGCCTTGTCCTCAACTTTTCATTTTTATCGCATCTATGACGTTCCTTGAAATTTTTAATGTTGCACATTAATAAATATAGATGAATGCCCAATCCAAATGGTTCATTCTCCAACGTGCGGTTTGTGTAATTTTGCAATACACTACCCAAACGTGATAGATTTTCCAAGCTAACAAAATTGTATTCACCTTTCGGTGCTGTGCGTGATTTGACTACAGTAAGAATGTGCATGCTAAAATTGATCTTGATGCCATCGTAAATTTCTTTTTTATCCTTGCAAATCAACTTTGGTACATGACTTGATACACAATGTGCAACAATGGTGCAAATTCAGCCGGTACACAATAAGCCATCATTTTACCAAGTCCATACAATTGTGTGTGATTCAAATATTCGTCAGTCTTTAAAAATGGATGATTAGTCAACACATCGTTTTTATTGGTACACGAGCGTTTAGCATCAGTTACTTCAGCTCCTCGATTAAACAGCAGATTCGCTTTGCGTTTACATCCAAAGCTAAACAACAAACTACCACTTTGAGAATTTGCATGTCCCAATCCAATATGCGGCATCTTGGCATGACCAATTCCACAACTCTCTTTAAAATTTGCAAATGACTTGTATACAAGAAAATTCAAGCATACAATCATATAAGCATCCAATCCGGGGTAACGTTCCCCCAAATCGGCATCTTTTTCAGCATAACAATTGTGTATAAAGTTAATCAAATAAATGTTGACTGTAAACGTTGGCATGTTGCAGTAGAGTTGATCTACAACTTCAATGTTGTCCACAAGAGTCATAGAACATAAAGTTTCATAGTCATGACGATAGTCTGCTGTAATGGTCTTTTCAAAAGCCTCATTATAATTTGTCAGTTTGCTGGCCGGTAGATTAACATTAGTGCGTCTTGGAGATCCAGCAGCATTAGTCATTTTATTGGGCAACAAAATTTGCAAATGTCTGATACTGTTGTGGATAGTACATTGCCGATGGCATCATAGATGGTGCAGACTGAAGTTGCGGCGGTTGTGACGATGATACCAGTTGAGCCATCAGCATTGGAATTGATGCTGAATTAGACACATTGGCCATTGAAGCGTGGTACTGTTGTTGAGATAGCTGCATTCTTGTAATATCACTATCCATTGTTTTTATGGAAAAAACAAAGTGTTGCCTACAAGTCAAGAATATAAGAATAAGTCAAGAACTGGTGGGTCGTTTGAAGGCACTATCCAACTGGAGTTCTCTAATGCTTGATCTATAAGTCTTTCATAATCAATGAATTCCTCCATGTCTCGGTTCTGATTGAGGACTAATGTTTGTAATAGCTCTAACAAGGCTTTTTATAATATTATTTACATCAAAGAAAAAAAAAGAAGTATATGGAAATGCTTTTAATGTGATGAAGTTCATGATAAAGTTTCAACATGATGAAGTTCGTGATAAAGTTACAAGTTATTAAATTAGATTTATGTTATCTTGAAGGTAAATGATTATTACCTAGCATTGCATTCACGTTTTAACGATAAATATAGAAAGAGATTGTTGCATAATGTAGTACACTTGCATTGTGAATATCAGTTATACATAGAGAAGGATTAAAAATTTGAGAAAATACTTGAATTTTAAAGAAATTTTT
Organism: Conomelus anceps; assembly: GCA_948455865.1. NCBI lineage: Eukaryota > Metazoa > Arthropoda > Insecta > Hemiptera > Delphacidae > Conomelus > Conomelus anceps. The sequence goes on along the minus strand of OX418227.1, from coordinate 11,421,966 downwards.
TGAAAATACTTGAATTTAAACAAAATTTTGAAAAATAATTGAATTTCAACAAAATTTTTTAATATGACAGTAGGTATAAGCTTGTTGTGCAGAACCAGTTCTGCACAGCAAGTTTCCACCTATGAATGATTGTAGAGGGGGTACTGCTGAGGAGGAAAAGGGAGCTGTATACCCTCGAATTTTGGATGAGCTTAACTAATGTCAAACTCATCCAAAATTTGGAGAACACATCTCCGGCTGGCAACCAGACCTTCAGTATTTTCCCACTGTAGCAGTAAGAGGGCCAACTCTATGTTTAGAATAGGCTGTACCCATACTATTCCAGATATTTGACAATTGATAACCCCCAACTGACTTTCAGGCCGAAGTAGCTGAGGATTAACAATCTTCCCTATTGCTCCTAGGCGGACTAATGCAATAGTCTGGTATATTACATACCAGGTCTCCTAAACCTATTTGATCTAGGAACATAGGTCAAAAGATTTGATTCGAGCCTGGATAAATTATCCAGCACTCTAAATTCCTCCCTCAGCAGTAACCTCTCTATAATCTTGTGGGAACCAATCATATTTGTCGGTGGAATGGGATTTAGGGGTTGCAACTCTGCAACAAAGGCATGTCGATTTTCTTCAAGAATGGCATGTCTTGGTCATCCCCGGCCCCTGGCAACTACAACTGGCTCCCCCACCTGGTTCTGTTGTGGGTCCCTATCATGGCGGTGGCGAACTCTCCGAGCCATTGCCACCAACCGTTGTTGTGGCAATGTCGGTGTCTCCGCTGACGTCTCTCCTCCTCCTCCTCCTCCTCTTCCTCCTCCTCCACCGGGTTGACATCTAGAGGTTGCTCCACAGGCGCTGTCCAACCGGAGTCCTCTAATGTTTGATGTACAAGTGTCTCAAAATCGAACAATTCCTCCATGTCTCGGTTCTGATTGAGGACTAATGTTTGTAATGGTTCTAACAAGGCTTTTTATAATATTATTTACATCTAAGAAAAAGTATAAGAAAACGCCTTTTCAATATGATGAAGTTCATGATAAAGTTTCAATGTGATGAAGTCCGTGATAAAGTTACAAGTTATTAAATTAGATTTATGTTATCTTGAAGGTAAACGGTTATTACCTAGCATTGCATTCACGTTTTAACGATAAATATAGAAAGAGATTGTTGCATAATGTAGTGCACTTGCATTGTGAATGCAACATTGACGTCATACATATGAAACCTGAATGAATACTTATTTGAAATTATTGTAGCCAACATGTGGATATTTTTATAACTTTAATTAATGATATTAATGGTGGAATAATTATATTGATGGTATAGCTGTCCAAGATTGGTAGCGATTTCACAAGGTCCTTTTCTACCAACATGTGGATGTATATATAACAAATAGTAATGGTAAAATATATATACATATATGGTAGCCTGTAGCTGTTCATGATTGGTAGTGATTTTATAATGTCCTTTGCACAGAGGAAAATTATAGCATCATTGTTGTTGATGCTTGCAGAAAGCGTATGACGAGGAAACTTTTGATAAATAGTCTCTATAAAAGTTTGAGGAAAGAGACAGGGGAAAGAGGGAGAGGAGAAAAGAGAGTAAAGTATAATTTATATAACTTCTGACTATTACCTTGGATGGATGACAACACCTACATTCATGGAAGATAGATAAAAATATATACAAGATGATACGTCTTATTACACTGTTTTGTAAGTTAGATTACTGCCATCAATAGGTTACTACTACTAGAGATAGAGACCACTACTACAAGAGAGAGAGAGAATGGAAGAGAGAGTGAGAGAGCATGAGAGAGGGTGAGGGGAAGAGTGATCAAGAGAGAGAGAAAGAGGTAGAGGAAGAGGGAGAAGAAGAAGAGAAAGAAAAAAGAGGAAGAGGAAGTGAGTTGGCGGCTATTGCTTGTCTCTTTGCTCTCTTCTTATTGTCTCCACGTTCGTTCATAATATCAGAGCCAGCTCCTCTCTTGGTAACCGGTTTGCTGCTTCTCAGCGGGGATAAATTTTCAACTTGGGTTTCTCATCTCTTCTTTGTTCCGATCTTTGCATTCTTCTCAGCGTTACTATAGATTGTTAACGTTCGTTCTACTTCACAATTACTCTCCACTACATTCACTGGCACACAGTTATCTACTATTCCTTGAGTTATCATCATTCCTCTTTCTCCAAATGTTATTGCCCATTTCTCTACGTTGATTTTTGCGCTTAATTTGGACAACAAGTCCCAACCTAGCAAACCATCCTCTTTAATATTTACATTGGCGATGATAAATCTATGCTTAACTTTGCATTGTGAAACATTTAGTTGCAATTACTATTACACAGTTTTGTAAGTTAGATTACTGCCATCAATAGGCTACTACTACTAGCGATAGAGACTACTACTACTACAAGAGAGAGAGAATGGAAGAGAAAGCGAGAGAGAGCCAGAGAGAGGTTAAGAAAGAGCCAGAGAGAGGTTAAGAAAGAGCAAGAGAGAGAGCACGAGGGAGCAAGAGAGCAAGAGAGAGGGTGAGAGAGCAAGCGCGAACAAGAGAGAGGGTAAGAGTGAGCAAGAGAGAGGGCAAGAGAGAGAGCAAGAGTGTGGTTAAGGGGAAGAGGTATCAAGAGAGAGCAATAGAGAGCATGAGGGAGCAGGAGAGGGAGTGGGTGAGAGAGAGCAAGAGAGATTAGATTAGATTAGATTATCTTTCTTTATTCATGTAAATTTACAAATTATGCATATGAATGGTTATAAACAAGATTATCAACATCACATAGATACTATAGTGAACTCAGATAATGTTTTTTTTTTTTTTTTTTTTTTTTATAGTGCAAGATATTATATACAATGATCTCATTTGTATGATATTAACTATGGTAATGACAATCTGAGTGATGCAATTACATGAAATGGCGAAGTTTGGACAAAGATTCGTCCATTCTTGACACTTAACCAGTCAAGAGATGGCGAGAGAGAGAGCATGAGGGCGCCGGAGAGATAGTGAGAGAGGGTATGAGAGAGCAAGAGAGAGGGCAATAGAGAGAGAGAGCAAGAGAGGGCAATAGAGAGAGAGAGAGAGATAGAGAGCGTGAGTGAGCAATTGTGAGAGTGGGGACGTGAGAGGGGGAAGAGTGGAATGGGTCCGGAAAGTTGCAGCATGGCGGGTGGGGGTAAAGGTCAAAGGTCAAGGTTGCACCAGAATGCTTAATTTTATACTACTTACGCAATGATACTAATTTTAAAGTTTTCGGATAGATTAATAATTTAGAAGACGAAGAATCTCAGAACTCGTCCTCATCATTGTCGACAGATTTTAAATGAAATTTTTGAGCCTTTAATCCCAACTTGGAATTTGTCCCAATATTGGGAAATTCCATAGAACTGTCATCTATTCTAATTTCCTGAGGATTGCGAACCAGCCGAGGTAGTGCTTTTACTTTTTTGGGCTCAACAATTTTCATTGTTGGGTTACACCCAGTTTCATTGTTTAACAGCACCACCGCTGATTTAACCGCAATTGTTTTTATCTTTTGTGAACTGGCCTCCCAACGTTTGGTCGGCATTTCGTAAGTGGTGGTGGTGCTGCCATCAGAACTGTTGTTCTGATGATGATGATGCCATCGTTCTCTGATGATGATGATGACGAGGAAGAAGACAAAGATTCTGAGGACAATGAAGCTGATGTAGACTTGTTTTTATAATGACGTTTGATAAAATCAAAATTTTACCAGCATTACTAACCACACGTATATTCACAATTGGTTCTACTGTCGTCATCGTCGTCATCGGTTTGACAGCAGCGGCGACGACACTTTCTAGTTGACTATTATCTACTTGCTCAACTCATCTTGCAATTGCGATTGAGACGTGTCCCAATTTAGGTGAATCCCTCCACTAAGAGGGTTGCAACAGTCTTTAAATTTTACAGTTTGATGTGTGATGTAACAAAATTTGGAGGATATAGTAATTTGATGTTTAATAGAATATAAATATGCAGATCTCTCAGTTATACATAGAGAAGGATAAAAAATAATAATTTGAGAAAATACTTGAATTTTAAAGAAAATTTTTGAAAATACTTGAATTTAAACAAAATTTTGAAAAAATAATTGAATTTCAACGAAATTTTGTAATATGACAGTAGGTATAAGCTTGTTGTGCAGAACCAGTTCTGCACAGCAAGTTTCCACCTATGAATGATTATAGAGGGGGTACTGCTGAGGGAGGAAAAGGGAGCTGTATACCCTCGAATTTTGGATGAGCTTAACTAATGTCAAACTCATCCAAAATTTGGAGAACACATCTCCGGCTGGCAACCAGACCTTCAGTATTTTCCCGCTGTAGCAGTAAGAGGGCCAACTCTATGTTTAGAATAGGCTGTACCCGTACTATTCCAGATATTTGACGATTGATAACCCCCAACTGACTTTCAGGCCGAAGTAGCTGAGGATTAACAATCTTCCCTATTGCTCCTAGGCGGACTAATGCAATAGTCTGGTATATTACATACCAGGTCTCCTAAACCTATTTGATTGTATTACATAGGTCAAAAGATTTGATTCGAGCCTGGATAAATTATCCAGCACTCTAAATTCCTCCCTCAGCAGTACCCTCTCTATAATCTTGTGGGAACCAATCATATTTGTCGGTGGAATGGGATTTAGGGGTTGCAACTCTGCAACCAAGGCATGTCGATTTTCTTCAAGATTGGCATGTCGATCTTCTTCAAGATTGGCATGTCTTGGTCGTCCCCGGCCCCTGGCAACTACAACTGGCTCCCCCGCCTGGTTCTGTTGTGGGTCCCTATCACGGCGGTGGCGAACTCTCCGAGCCATTGCCGCCAACCGTCGTTGCATTACCTGACGTCGGTGTCTCCGCTGACGTCTCTCCTCCTCCTCTTCCTCCTCCTCCACCGGGTTGACAACTAGAGGTTGCTCCACAGGCGCTGTCCAACCTGAGTCCTCTAATGCAAGATGCACAAGTGTCTCAAAATCGAACAATTCCTCCATGTCTCGGTTCTGATTGAAGACTAATGTTTGTAATGGTTCTAACAAGGCTTTTTATAATATTATTTACATCTAAGAAAAAGTATAAGGAAACGCTTTTTCAATATGATGAAGTTCATGATAAAGTTTCAACGTGATGAAGTCCGTGATAAAGTTACAAGTTATTAAATTAGATTTATGTTATCTTGAAGGTAAACGATTATTACCTAGCGTTGCATTCACGTTTTAACGATAAATATAGAAAGAGATTGTTGCATAATGTAGTGCACTTGCATTGTGAATGCAACATTGATGTCATACATATGAAACCTGAATGAATAGTTATTTGAAATTATTGTAGCCAACACGTGGATATTTTTATAACTTTAATTAATGATATTAATGGTGGAATAATTATATTGATGGTATAGCTGTCCAAGATTGGTAGTGATTTCACAAGGTCCTTTTCTGCTGACATGTGGATGTATATATAACAAATAGTAATGGTAAAATATATATATATATATAGATGGTAGCCTGTAGCTGTTCATGATTGGTAGCGATTTTATAATGTCCTTTGCCAAGAGGAAAAAAAAGCATATTAAATAAACCTAGGCTTTTTCCTTCAAACCTTCTTTTTCGGAATTTCAAGTTTTGACTCTAAGGCAGTTATATGTTAAAAATGTTATCAAGTACATAGTTAAATATAAAATAAGTTTTCCACTCACAAACAATAACATGGTAGGACATTACAGTTTGAGGCCTTCAACAAATCAGTACAAAGTTTACAATACGAACATAGGAGACAATCAATCTATAAGCACAAAAATCATCAATGAAGTTCCAGAAGATTTCTTGCATCATAGAAATCTTCTGGAACTTCATTGATGATTTTTGTGCTTATATAGATTAATTGTCTCCTAATTGATTCTATGTTCGTATTGTAAACTTTGTACTGATCTGTTGAAGGCCTCAAACTGTAATGTCCTACCATGTTATTGTTTGTGAGTGGAAAACTTATTTTATATTTAACTATGTACTTGATAACATTTTTAACGTATAACTGCCTTAGAGTCAAAACTTGAAATTCCGAAAAAAGAAGGTTTGAAGGAAAAAGCCTAGGTTTATTTAATATGCTTTTTTTATATTGATTATAATTTGATGATTGATATAATTTAATATGTTAATTGCATAGTAGTAATTAATCTATCTACAGCTCTGTTAATTGCATAGTAGTAATTTTCAAAATCTATCTACAGCTCTGTTAATTGCATAGTAGTAATTTTCAAAATCTACCAAACTCCTATATTTAGGATACAAATTTATTCTGCTCGCTTTTACTTCGTCGCATTGGACAAAAAGAGCATCAGCATCACTGTTGTGAATGAAAAAATACTATGGTGGTACTTTAATGTTTCTCATAAGAGTGATTTCTTACCTGAGATTAACCTGGTCGTGGATTCCACGGTCCCCCATTCCATGTACGAGGCCTTCTTTCTCTCGGTGGTGATGAGGGAAGAATGGAGAATGGTTGGTTCTGGCTAGGGGTTCGGTTGTTTGCCGTTGTGTTGATTAGGAGTTTGAGGATGAGGATGGTGGAGATTTGTCAGGGTTGAGCTTTCTAGAGAGCCATCTCATCATCTCCAAAGGTCCCTCTACCACATCTGCTTCATAATAACTAGAGAATATGTCCCATGTCTCGTTTATGTAATCTCTCAGATTGTTGCCAATGAGTGTGGGTGCTTGATGAACACAACGAGAGAAGTATCAGGGACCAGTCGATGGGTATATAGGGCTGCCCTGTAACTGTCAATCCTTCTTGATTATAAAACCCTTGTGCCACCGCGAGGTCCAGTGGAGGTGTAACTGTACGTGGGTCGTCTTCGTACAGCGGCTCCCTTATCATCCACATGTTGTCATCGTCGACCGGTTGTATTCTTATTCTATGTGTGGGGAACACAGTAGCTATTGGGATGGTGAGATCGTTTTGACAATTCCACCAACTACCGCTGGCTTTTCCATCAAACTTTGGCGAATAATTGCCAGTTTGAGTCCCCACGGACGACTTCTTCGTCTGCTGCGCCCCACGACCTGTACCACGCGACGCCCCTCGACCACTTGTTGCCCCTCGCTCACTCCACGCCCCTCGACGCCCCACGCGACTGCTCCAGTTCCACTCTTCACCACAGTCTGTCCACAGACGTTTGATCTCATCTATCTCACCTGTAAGGAAAGCCAGTTTATAATGAAAGTATTATATGAATGTATTTGAGTCATCTTAATAATAATGATATTCATATTTCATGTTTGTTTTTTTGAAAGCCAATACCATAGAAAAATGTCTTATTTCATTAAATATCTTATAAATGACCAAATTGTTATTTTCTAAATTAAAACGGTGTAGGCTACTACTTACTACTTGTTTTGATTCAAGTAGTTCTGTTCTAAACAAAGTGATTGTTTTGATTTAAGTGGTTGTTCTAAACAACAATCATCTATCAATTACATTCAAATTTTACTAAATAAATAGCGACACCCAACCATGCAGGATACGAGAGCTTTTTTTGCGTGAACCAACCATGCTAGATAAATATGATGGAAAGAATTCCATTTTGTCTACCAGATGGTAGCTAGTAATTCCGGAAAGTCATACAAATTTGCTAAGAGTGCAACGGATTACTTAAAAACGGATTGTTTAAATTATTTTCAATTGAAAACTTTAACGCTTGAAGTTGGACTGAGCCAAGTCGAATTAACAAAAATTCAACTATTATTAGAAAAACTCTATCTTGTCTACCAGATGGTAGCTAGTAATGCCAGAAAGTCATACAAATTTGCTAAGAGCGCAATGGATTACTTAAAAACGGATTGTTTAAATTATTTTCAATTGAAAACTTTAATGCTTGAAGTTGGACTGAGCCAAGTCGAATTAACAAAAATTCAACTATTATTAGAAAAACTCTATCTTGTCTACCAGATGGTAGCTAGTAATGCCAGAAAGTCATACAAATTTGCTAAGAGCGCAATGGATTACTTAAAAACGGATTGTTTAATTTATTTTCAATTGAAAACGTTAACACTTGAAGTTAGACTGAGCCAAATCGAATTAACAATAAATTCAACTATTACAAAAACTGACCACACTACTCAAATTCATTCATTTGCCATATGCACAAAAAACATTAACAATGAAACAGAACAAAGAACATGCATACTTAAAATTAATATCAAATTCAAACAAAACTATCTACACAACTATGGCAGAAGTAGGACTTGATCGAGTACAAGATTTTAATAAGTTAAGAAAAGCAAGAATGTGAAAAAAAAATGAGAAAGAAAATTCAGGAAAGGTGGCCGAGAGACATGTTATTAAGAAAACTATTTTATAGTTAATGTTAGGTTATCAACTCATCTATTCCATTGCTGAGTGTCTTAGTAAATCTACACTATTTATGAAGTGATTTCTTGCTGGTAACTCCCAAAAAGAATTATCTAGAGAGTACCTAATTTCTTTTGTCTTAGAAGAATTAGGTTTAGTTTGAATTGTACATTTCTAATTTCTCTTGTCTTAGAGGAATTAAGTTTAGTTTGGATTGTACTTTATTTTCATAAGAGAAATAAAACATTTATTTATTTATTATTTTGTATTGGCAATATGTGAATTGATGGAATAGTTCAAATGATCTATTGAATGCAGATTGTGTAAGTTGATATTCAATGTGAGAAGATCATTGTTTTTTTATTAATAAGAGTGCTAGCAAATACCTATCTGAGTGTAGGGACTCAACAACTAGACATTTGCTTGGATATAATCTGGGTCTTCAAGTTACTGTAATAATCAAATGCTTCTGTAAAGTGAATATCCTATTGAAATGTGAGTCAAAGATGCTCACACAACTCTGGACAGGGATAATGCCAAATAAAAAAATGATGGCGCTATCATATATGATCCATTCAAAAAAGAATATTTATAATCAAAATGTTCAATTGAAATATATGCTTCCTTTTTTAAATTTCTCAGAAAGAAATTATCTGAAATGTTATATCCATGAGCTTGTAAAAAATTTGTTACATTATAATGATTTATTGAATAATTAGATTTTAAAAAAGAAGATATTTAGCATTTCTATGTTCATGCTTATTGAATAGAATGAGTCAACAACATGTGCAATTGCCATTCTTCTTTCACTGAAATTGAAAAAAAATGAGTTCACTTCACTTATTAATATTTTTTGTTCTGGTCAATATAAATAGCATGAATCAAACAGAAAAGTTGAATAACATATTTCAAAACGAAAAGAAAAATAATCAACATGGGGAGATTCAAAAGATCTTTTTTCTGGATTTCTTGTTCCATGACAAACTGCGTTGTTAATATTAACTTTTCATGTGAAATTTAACGACATGCAGTCAAATATTTGTTAAGAATAAGTATAATAACTCACTTAATCTGGCCGAGTAAATTTTAAATCTCACAAACCTTTTGATCATATTTTACAAAAACCACAACACTTCTAACCAAAAAACTGACATGATGATCTAGGAGCCTCTGAAGATGGATCTCATAGATTCGAAAGTACTCGGCCAGATTAAGTGAGTTATTATACTTATTCTTAACAAATATTTGACTGCATGTCGTTAAATTTCACATGAAAAGTTAATCTTTTTTCTATTCTTAATGTTTATTCTATTAACATGTTGTGGGTTAATATTGGATTAAGTTTACCAAAATGTTCTATTTCAGTGGTTCCCAACCTGAGGGCAATTTGAATTATCGGTGGGGGGGCAATAAACAAGCGGAGGGTGATTGGGGGGGGGGGGGGTGATGAGTATTCAAGGGGGAAAATTGAAATCGTACTGTGGATGTGTAGAATAGAAGTTGCCAAGTAGCACAAGCCACACTGACTGGTTATTTGTGTCTCACCCAGCAAGTTTATTATCACTGTCAATTTTGTTGAAAGCATGTAGAATGCTGATTTAGAGACCATATTATTTTAATAATTCTGTATTCATATTATTTTAATAATTCTGTATTCATAATAATATTATGTAGGAAAAAGAATGTGCGTCCCCCACTAATAAATTGATACTGTCATTCTTACAATAATTTTAATATTAATTTCAATACTCAGATCAATAAGAAAATAATAATAGTTTCAATAAAATTGTCTGAAAAAGCAATTATAGACCAATGTCAGTCTTGATTAATAATGTATTATTCACACAAAAGCAGAGTTCTATGCTGATGTCATTATCAGTGGTGTTGAATTGGAATGAAGATTAGAAAACTGTAAAGTTTTCTAAATAATAATGATATTGTGGACCCATGAACTCTAATAAATAAAAGAATTATTAAAGTTAACAGGCACATCTTATCTCTTTATGCAGTGATCATGAATACACATAAAGATTCAACATTTAAGATCCAATTATTAAAAAAAAATAATATTCGCATTGATAAATATTAGCAAAATATGACTGTTATTAATTTATTGCTTTCGTCTTAGCTTCTTATCCGTTCATTATTGGAACATCTTCCTAATTAATTTAGAGCCTGGGGTGTATCAAGGGGTTGCTTTGAGGGCTTTAATCTCCCCCATTCTAAGGACCTGAAGTCATCATTATGATTTTTAAATACCCCTATCCAAGAAAATTGAGACCGTGTAATATCAAGTTTTGGTTCATTTCATAACTACAAAAACCAATAATATTGCTTTCACTGTATCTTTTACAACAGACAATACTATTTTTACTATGTTTCTTTGGAAGGGTTACAAATTCAACTGGTGAGTCTTCACCATCAATTGAGTTGAATACATTATCAGTAATTATTTTTAAAACAAATGAAAATCTGAATATTGTAAAAACTCATCAAATTAGTCAATAATTATTGTATAAATCTATCCGAGTAGCCGTAATCTACTGGGGTAAGCTCTGAATTGCTAACGTAATGGTCTTGGGTTCGATCCCCATCAGACCAAAAGATTTTACTGGAGGTCATTCCTGTGTTTCAGAGGACCTCTAGAAAGGGGGGATGAATCACAAAAAGTTGGGAACCACTGTTCTATTTCATTTACAGTCAATAATTATGATATATCATGAAACAACAATATATCAATATCATGATAGAGATTGATAGGCACAAATATTTGGAACATGTATAACATCTAGAATTTGTATATGATTTACAATGAATACATTCTTTTAACTCATGAATCATATGAGACGGTAAGTGAATCGATGGTTTATGGTTAAGGGTAAAATTATTTCATTATGTGATAGTTTCCTGAGGGGTCTTAATCCAGACAATGAGAAACACCTTTTTATGTTTCCCTTGCTTGAAAACATTGGCAGTATAATTTCGTCAATAATTCAAGTATTTAATATGGTGTTATATTCTGAGACTGTTAATCTAGACAATGTATATACGATATACAAATATCATATACTGCATAATAGGTTGAGTCAAGTAGTGGTCAAAAATGTACAATACTCCCTTACATTGGAACATAAAATGAATATTCTTACTAAACATATTTTCAAGAAATTCGCCTGAGATCTATGTACAATAATAAGCATCTAACAGAATAATGGATTTTGAATTACATGTTAATTTTTTCAAAATGTCAATTAACACAGACAAATCAAAATTCCCAATATGAAAGTGGTAATTGTGTCTTTTGACATTCTTAAACACTTTCTCTTGAAATATGTTGATGCATCTTCCAGTGCTGTCAAGTAATAGAATCAAACTGATATCCGATCTTGTATTTGCATGCAGCAATAATATCAGTACAATGAGTAAATAATATATTATGAATTCTTTATCACATTCCATATTATTTGATAGTCTATCATACAAATAGGAATATTGCTCACAAATATCATATTTACATTTTGAGATCTTTGGTAGAAGCGTTTTTGTATTTTGTGATATTAGTTTTTTTTAAAAACGACTCTTCAAAATCACACCAAATGATTCTCAAGTTTGGCACTTCAAATGATTGTCCCATTGCGTAAGTATTTACTAGAAATTTTCGGATTGCTACACTATTAAGTTTGAAATTTACCTCAGCCAAACTTAGTAGACTGTTCACAATTTCAAGTTTTAGTTTATCGTCTCGAAACACCCTGGCTTCCCAATCCATAAGATCCTAGGAAAAAAAACATTGAAAGTTATTATTCTTTGATTTTGGATATTAAAAAAAAACAATTATTTTTTGGATTTATTTTCACAGTTCTACTATAAATACTTTCTCTTGAAGGATCGTAAATGTTTAATAGTGCTGGCAGAGTTATCATTTAATCAAAACCCTCCATAACCAAACATTCAATATAGTTATATTTTAATTTTAATTGTTGCAAAATAATCTCACAATTGGTATTTTGAAGTTTATAGAATTTTGAATCCTTATCATGAAATAAACGCTTATCAATCATACTTTTCAAATCTCTGATTAAAATAAACTTTCCTATTACTTCTGCTAATCCCAAATCTTCACATATTGAAACTGTAAGATCAACAGCCCATACTCTATCATGTGTAAAATTCTTTTTTGATTTGCTACTGATTTTGGAATATGTATATCAATAATACTGCTTTCTTTGTTTTTAAATTTCAAACTAATAAATTCATCATTATCAAATCTACCTAGCCAGACAATTGTTGCAAGAAAATTGGCTGCCAATTCGAAAAAAAAAAACATTCTGATTGCAAGAATGTTTTGTATCTGAAAATGTAGCATTGAATGGTATCAGTAGTATACGAAGACTCACTGCAAAATCTAAATGATAGTGAATACTATTTGATGATGCAGTGAGTAAACCTCTTATAATCATAGATTGACCCTTATCATAGAGCGATCTTGCATAAATGTCTGGGCCCAATACTAATTGCTTAACACTTAGTGAATTTAAATATTTTATAGTTGAAGACCAGTTCAAAAACAATGGCGTATACAGTAAGGTTGTTGAAAATGTAGAAGATTATGATAAAAATCAAGACATTGACAAACTTATTTGAAAAGTGTATGTCTACTAGAGCTATGAAGTAATCTTTTAAGGATGAGAAATAAATTTTGATGACAAAAACGTTTGCAGATATTGAATGGAAGAATGAGTTTACAAGTCCGGAAAAATCAGTGTCAAAAAGATCTAGGATTTTGCTAGCCATGAAGTATCTGGGCATATACATGATCCAGGGCATGTCATTCTCTATTGAAAAGGCCGAATTTGTTCCCATGATTATAAGTAGTATAACAATAGGCATTTCAGTGCACCAATGACATCACTCCCCCCCCCCTCGTGGTGGGGGTTAATGATGACGAAATAATTTCTTTCTTTATTGACATGTAAAGACTTTGACAAAAATATCTATCTTTAAACAATTTAACTAGTAGACACCCTTTGTTGTTTATTAGACATGGCATGTATATCAGATCTTCATTGTCACTATTCTCACAATAATTATCAGCAGCCTTATGCTTTTCAATTTCAAGAAAATTGAGTACAGTGGTTCCATCACCAGCAGAACAAGATCTGCTGTGATTCGTGCATCATCTAACTGTGTGGCTTTACAATGGTGCAATTTCAAATAGCTTTCAATGCTTCTTGTTAAAACTGCGCTTATAAAGCTAATAATTGAAAAAATATGAAGAGTTTAAAGCTAATAAATGAAACACAATTCATAAATACATTGTCTAAAAAATTTATGGTAAACACATTATATGAATATACAAATAAATATTTCTCAAAAATGTTTTTCAAGACAATTGACACAAGAATATACAAAACAATACAATACTATGAGCACATGTAAAGCTCATATGGATGGATCATATTATAAATTATAAAATGCTGGCAATTGACTCATCCAACTCCTTTGCTGCAAGTTTTCATTTTTCACAAATAAGTGTTATATTTTCATTGCCACTGCTGCTGTCAACATCAGTCAGTACCAACTCTGGCATTTTGTACACAATGTGTCAGATGGTCCTTTTGTCGCCTTCTTCACTACGCCTGCATTGGCTGCCAGAATCTTACGTCTTCGCACCAATTTCGGATGATTAAATCAATTATAGCTACATCGTGTTGTAAATTTTACACTAGTCTCATCTTTCCAGATGTGACAACTGCCATCTCCAATGTCATAAGCAATTGGCAACTTAATTTTGTTATCAACCCTCATTTTCAATTTATTTATTTGTTTGTTGTTCAACAGATTGATCTCATCCATAGCCCAGACACAGAAACAACACACCGGTAGAAGTAGTTTGTCTTGTATTTTAACAATGTGCTCTGACAAAGTGTGTGCACAAAGCACACACTTCACTTGACTGCACTTGTCCTCAGCATAGACAAAGTGCTGTGGCTGATAACATTGTATTATAGTCTCTGTGCTGAGTTCTTCAACTCTTGCATGTTTGGGGTTTGATTGACTTGCATCATTTTTATGGTCTCTCTTCACTTCCTTTGTTAGGCTATTATATATACATTGCTTAATATTAATATCGCTTACAGTGATAGTGTCTTGAACAATTTTTGCTGTGGGGAAGTAACGTGGCTCTTCTGGATTGTAGCCCTCTACCATATGATCATTTCTGTTTGATGTTTTTAATGAATGTTTGACATTCTTGTTCAACTTTTTAGTTGGTGTGTAGTCAACATTGTTTGTTTGATAATTAATACTCTGCGGTCTTGTAATCGTAATTTGTATTGTTTTTTATTTATGTCGATTTTGTGTGCAGTTTGAGTATTTGTTGATTTCCTGCAACCGATGGTCTTACATGTATTGTTGGTTGCAGAAGTTGTCTTTTGTTTCTTTTTCAGTGGTTCTGTATACTCTTGCAACATCAGAGCTGACCCTTTCTCCAATACCTGTACCTCCAGCTCGGCGATGCTCTCCTCATCACTGGTGTTGTTTATTAGACTTGGCATGTATATCAGATCTTCATCATCACTATTCTCACAATAATTATCAGCAGCCTTATGCTATTCAATTTCAAGAAAATTGAGTACAGTGGATCCATCACCAGCAGAATGGGATCTGCTGTGATTTGCACATCATCTAACTGTGTGGCTTTACAATGGTGCACGTTCAAATAGCTTTCAATGCTTCCTGTTAAAACTGCGCACCAGGGCTCATTTCCAACTAACACCTCATCATCTGTGGTGCAGTACAGCGCCATAGGCTATATGGTGGCACAAACTAAAATATACCGTACATAATGACTGAGCAGTTCACGTTAATCCTTCAGGAATATTGTCTTTTTCATATTTTCATTTGATATTCCGCAATTTTCTATTGTAAAATCAATGATTTCCTCAATTATATGTAATTTGAGGTATATGCGCTGGTATTGAAACATAACCGGCCAAATGATTTGGTGTTATGGTTATGTTTTTGGCATTAATTATACTATAATGTATCATATGCAACCCTATGCTGTGCGCCACTGTGTATAGCAAATTATTGCAGGCATCTTGGAGATTATGGATCCCATCTTTGCTCTTGGGGTTGGGCTTTAGTATGTTTGCAAATAATTCATAAATGTTATTTAGTGATAGAATGGGTGTCACCGTTTTCAAGTCTTTAATCCAATGAATTAAATCCGTAGTCTCCAATTGCCAATATTGGTGATTTAGTACACGATGCACTTTGCCAACAGTCTCATCACCAATTAAAATTACACCTTCCTGCGTTTTGCTAATCTTAGCAGAATGCAGTGCATCATCTAAGGATTTTATTCCGCTGTCAACATTTTTAATTAATGCCAATGCTTCTTCTGCTGCTTTAGCATTTACTCCAGTAAATTTTCTCAAATCACAAAGAAATCCGTGAAAAGAAGTCCCAACCACATTTGCTTTCCCAAAATTTCTACCTACAGCCAATGCTTCATTTTTTGCCAGTCCGCTTGTTAATCCCTTCTCCAGTGCTTGAGACATATTGTAAATAGTAAAATACAACTATTAAAATGAAAAACACAATTACTAATGATACAATCATTACTATTAGTCTCTATATCCTTATTATATCTATACCATTACTATTAGTCTCTATATCTTTATTATATCTCTATTATATCTCCATATCAATACTATTAGTCTCTATATCTTTACATTGTTATTTTAACTTTGTGAAGGTAGTTTGAAAAAATAACTCGATTTAAAAATTACATATATATTTTCAATAAAACACATTAACCGTAATGAACATGTAATATAAAAATAACTTGATTTAATAATTACATATATATTTTCAATACAACACATTAAGCGTAATGAATATGTAATAAATGTACAATAAATGTAATGAATAGTTGGTGTTGTCTGTTGTCTGAGATGGGCTGTCATCGGCTTGTGTGGCTATGGTTGACTCCAATCATTCTATATTATTTTTTTTTGTAATACTCATCCAGTACATTTTCGTTATTCTCACATATTTTAACCATATCTTCAGTGAAGAGTTTAGATTGCGATTCATCAATTTCTATGTCAGTTTTCTTGACATAATACACTTTATTTGTGTAGCCTTTGATATTCAAAATGTTTAGATTATTAGCTACACAATCAATGTTTGACATAAACGCAAAGTATGCCTTATCCTCAAACTTTTCATTTTTATTGCATCTAGGATGTTCCTTGAAATTTTTAATGTTGCACATTAATAGATCTAGATGAATGCCCAATCCAAATGGTTCATTCTCCAATGTGCGGTTTGTGTAATTTTGCAATACACTACCCAAACATGATAGATTTTCCAAGCTAACTAAATTGTATTCACCTTTTGGTGCTGTGCGTGATTTGACTACAGTAAGAACTGGCATGCTAAAATTGATCTTGATGCCATCATAAATTTCTTTTTCATCCTTGCAAATCAACTTTGGTACACAACTCGGTACACAATGTGCAACAAATGGTGCAAATTCAGCCGGTACACAATAAGCCATCATTTTACCATGTTCATACAATTGTGTGTGATTCAAATATTTGTCAGTCTTTAAAAATGGATGATTAGCCAACACATCGTTTTTATTGATACATGAGTGTTTAGCATCGGTTGCTTCAGCTCCTCGATTAAACAACAGATTCGCTTTGCGTTTATGTCCAAAGCTAAACAACAAACTACCACTTTGAGAATTTGCATGTCCCAATCCAATATGCGTCATCTTGGCATGACTAATTCCGCAACTCTCTTTAAAATTTGCAAATGACTTGTATACAAGAAAATTCAAGCATACAATCATACAAGCATCCAATCTGGGGTAACGTTTCCACAAATCGGCATATTTCTTAGCATAACAATCGCGTATAAAGTTAATCAAATAAATGTTGACTGGAAACGTTGGCATGTTGCAGTAGAGTTGATCCAAAACTTCAATGTTGTCCACAAGAGTCATAGAACATTAAGTATCATAGTCATGATGATAGTCCATTTTATCGGGCAACAAATTCACAAATGTCTGATACTGTTGTGGATAGTATATTGCCGATGGCATCATAGATGGTCCAGACTGAAGTTGCGGCAGTTGTGATGATGATACTAGTTGAGCCATCGGCATTGATGCTGAATTCGACATTGAAGTGTGGTACTGCTGTTGAGATAGCTGCATTCTTGTAATATCACATTCCATCATTTTTATGGAAAAAACAAAGTGTTGCTTACAAGTCAAGTCTATAAACTAATTTATCATTACAAAGTTGCAAACCTTTATAGGTAAAAAAACAAAACACACTTGTTATTGACATTTTTTTATTTTTTCATAAAAATGCATTACAACAATAATAATATTATTATATATTTATAATTTTATTATTATAATATGTATAATTATTAATATTATACATAAATATTTGTCAACTTGTAGTTATTATATCGAAATGCCCACTATTCAGATCATCCAAAAAGAGTAAGTGTGTGGTATCATCAGCACTATTATTACATGGTTTGTTGGATATGCACATGAATAGGCGTCCGTTGCGATAAATATGAAATGATTGATTATATATACATGCTGCAGCATGCAGTTTGCAAGTACTCCCATACATTGTCGGTTCCAACATAGAACTGTAATACTGGTCTACATCAGTATAACTATTATCATCAATTATTGTCATCAATCAGTGTGTGGTCTAGATCAAAAACTACAATGCTTTCTAGACGATTGTTTGCAAGTGGCATAGATCTAGCCCAATTGATAGCACGTCGTAACACACTGAAGAAACCATACACATCAGTACGATCAAGATAGGTTGCATATATTGGTGTAGGATCTTTCAATGTCTACAATACGTAGTGTGGTGCATGGTTTCTAATGCGATACATATCGATATCACTGTCGAAAAAGTAACTGGTTACATTTATGTTTGTACCGACAGTTAATCGTTGATCAAAGTGTGGTTTCAATTTTACTGTTTGTTTGCTAAAATTTTCACCATCAATCAGTGTTGCATTGACACATTTGTGCATAAAATTTTCTAGTTGACATGAATTGAAATACATGGATAACTCTTGTAAATATGAAGAATTCAACGATTGATATAATTTTGGACTAATAACCAACTCGGGTTTTGTATCATCAACATGAAAATTTAATATCAGTCTTGTAACGCAAACACTTTGATCTAGCCTATTGAATTTCACTTGTTGCGATGATGTACCGACAACCGATTCTTCATCGTAACAAGACAAATATTGAAGCATTGCATGTGGGAAAAGGTGTAAGATGTCAAATATAACAAAATTAAATTACTATATATTTGATTTATTCAATATTTATACATTGTTAGTTATAAATTGTGCATATGTTATTCTACAAACTTAAGAGATAAAAATTTGTGAGCAAACATAATTATAGGGTTAGAAATTCCATCTCTAGATTTGCATTGGTTTTTCTTAAATTTGTGAGAAATGAAAACGTTAGGTGGAATGTCCTCCATATCTTTAGGTTCATATTCCTTTTTATCATCATTGTCAACCCAAACAACTATATTATTGCCCAATATATCCCTAACGAATTCCCACATGATGTTCATACCCAAGTATTGGTGTAGTTCAAGCATTTTCAAATTATCCTGTGTATAATTCAGTATATCGTAAATCTTGTACATACTTGTACACATTCTCATATTTTCGTATTTGCTGTATGACACCATTTTCATTTGATGAAGCATATTATATTCTTGTAGAGCTTTTATGTTGAATGCTCGATACCAGCCGATGATCTATTGTGTCCAACATCGACCAAAGTGGGTTGATTTCACAGTTATTATATTGAAATGCCCACTATTCAGATCATCCAAAAAGAGTAAGTGTGTGGTATCATCAGCACTATTATTACATGGTTTGTTGAATATGCACATGAATAGGCGTGTCTGTCACGATAAATATGAAATGATCGATTAAATATACATGCTGTGGCATGCAGTTCACAAGAACTCCTGTACGTTGTCAGTTCCAACATAGAACTGTAATACTTGTCTACATCGGTATAACTATTATCATCAATTATTATCATCAATTAGTGTGTGGTCTAGATCAAAAACTACAATGCTTTCTAGACGATTGTTTGCAAGTGGCATAGATCTAGCCCAATCAATAGTGCATCGTAGCACACTGAAGAAACTGTACACGAAGGTATGATCAAGATAGGTTGCATATATCGGTGTAGGATCTTTCAATGTCCACAATACGTAGCATGGTGCACAGTTTCTAATGCGATACATGTTGATATCACTGTCGAAAAAGTGACTGGTTATCAATAAATCATCTAAAGAGTATAGGCTCTATAAGAATGTACAAAAAGATAAACTAATAATTGAAACACAGTTCATTAAATACAATCGTCTAAAAAAAATTATTCTAAACACATTATATGAATTTACAATACACAGGCCAATACGTATTTTGATAAATTAAAGTTTGATCATTTATTTTAAATTATAAAACGCTTGCAATTGATTGTTCCAACTCTTTTGCTGCGAGTTTTCTCTGTTCTCGAATACGCGCAATATTTTCATCACCGCTGCTGCTGTCAACATCAGTCGGTACTAATTCTGGTGTTTTGTATGCATTCAATGTGTCAGATGGTCGTTTCGTCGCCACCTTCTTTATGCCACCATTGGCTGCTGGAATTTTATGTCTTGGCGCCGATTTAGGACGATTAAATCGATTATAGCTACATTGTGTCTTAAATTTCACACTAGTCTCATCTTTCCACATACAATGACTGCTTTCTCCAATGTCGTAAGTGATTGGAGACTTAATTTTGTTATCAACCCTCATTTTTAATTTGTTTATTTGTTTGTTGTTCAACGGACAGATCATATCGATAGCCCAGACACAGAAACAACACACCAGTAGAAGTAGATCATCTTGTATTTTAATAATGCGCTCAGTTGAAGTATGAGCACAAAGCACACACTTTACTCAACTACATTTGTCCTCAGCGTAGACAAAGTGCAGTGGCTGATAACGTCATATTATAGTCTCTGTGCTGAGTTCTTGAACTCTTGCACGTTTGGGGTTTGATCGAATTACATCATTTTTATGGTCTCTTTTCTTTTCCTCCATTAGGCTATTATATATATGGTCCTTAATATTAATATCACTTACAGCAATAGTGTGACAAACAGTTTGCGCTGTTGGGAAGTAACTCGGCTTTTCTGGATCATAACCATCTACCTTTTTGTTTGACGTTTTTAATGAGTTTTTGTTCAAATTTTTATTTGGCTTGTCAACAGCGTTTGGTTGATTATTACTCTGTGGTCTCATAATCGTAATTTCTGTTGTTTCATTATTGATGTCAATCTTGTGTGTCGTAATTTCTGTTGTTTTATTATCTTGTGTGCCATTGATTTCTTGCAACCAATTGTTTTATGTATATTGTCAGTTGCGGAGGTTGTCTTTCATTTCTTTTTCATTGGTTCTGTATACTCTGGTAACATCAGAGCCGACCCTAATGCCTGTACCTCCAGCTCGGCGTTGCTCTCCTCATCACTGGTGTTGTTTATTAGGAATGGCATGTATATTGGATGATCATCATCACTATTCTCACAATAGCTATCAGCTGCCTTACGCTTTTCAATTTCAAGAAAGTTAAGTACAGTGGATCCATCACCAGACACTTTGTCCAGGTCATGATCTGCTGTAATAGGCGCATCATCTAACTGTATGGCTTTGCAATGGTGCACCAGTATTCATTTCCTGCCAACACCTTATCACCTGTGGTGCTACCGCCACTACTACAGTACAGCGCCATAGGCGATATGGTGGCACAAAACAAAACATACCGAACATAATGCCCAAGCAGTTCACGCGTATCCTTTGGGAATTTTGTCTTTTTTATTTTTTTGTTTGATATTCCGCAATTTTTTATTGTAAAATCAATGATTTCCTCAATTATATGTAATTTTCGAGATGGTAAAATCGGCATGTGCTGTGGTGGTGTAATTGGATAGGGTTTGTGCAATGGTATTGAAACATAACTGGCCAAATGACTTGGCGTAATGGTTATGTTTTCGGCATTAATTATACCATAATGTATCATATGCAACCCTATGCTGCGTGCCACTGTGTATAGCAAATTATTGCAGGCATCCTGGAGATTACGGATCCAATGAATTAAATCCGTAGTCTCCAATTGCCAGTATTGGTGATTTAGTACACAATGAACTTCACCAACAGTCTCATCACCAATTAAAATTACACCTTCCCGCGTTTTGCTAATCTTAGCAGAACGCAGTGTGTCATCTAAGGATTTTATTCCGCTGTCAACATTTTTAATTAATGCCGATGCTTCTTCTGCTGCTTTAGCATTTTTTCCAGTAAATTTTCTCAAATCATAAAGAAATCCGTGAAAAGAAGTCCCAACCACATTTTCTTTCCCAAAATTTCTACCTACAGCCAATGCTTCATTTTTTCCCAGTCCACTTGTTATTCCCTTCTCCAGTGCTCGAGACATATTGTAAATAGTAAAATACAACTATTAAAATGAAAAACACAATTACTAATGATACAATCATTACTATTAGTCTCTATATCTTTATTATATCTCTAAACCATTACTATTAGTCTGTATGTTTTTATAATATCTCTATTATATCTCCATATCAATACTATTAGTCTCTATATCTTTACATTGTTATTTTAACTTTGTGAAGGTAGTTTGAAAAAATAACTCGATTTAAAAGTTACATATATATTTTCAATACAACACATTAACCATAATGAACATGTAATATAAAAATAACTTGATTTAAAAATTACATATATATTTTCAATACAACACATTAAGCATAATGAACATGTAATAAATGTACAATAAATGTAATGAATAGTTGGTGTTGTCTGTTGTCTGAGATGGGCTGTCATCGGCTTGTGTGGCTATGGTTGACTCCAATCATTCTATATTATTTTTTTTGTAATACTCATCCAGTACATTTTCGTTATTCTCACATAATTTAACCATATCTTCAGTGAAGAGTTTAGTTTGCGATTCATCAATTTCTATGTCAGTTTTCTTGACATAATACACTTTATTTGTGTAGCCTTTGATATTCAAAATGTTTAGATTATTAGCTACACAATCAATGTTTGATATAAACGCAAAGCATGCCTTGTCCTCAAACTTTTCATTTTTATCGCATCTATGACGTTCCTTGAAATTTTTAATGTTGCACATTAATAAATCTAGATGAATGCCCAATCCAAATGGTTCATTCTCCTACGTGCGGTTTGTGTAATTTTGCAATACATCACCCAAATGTGATAGATTTTCCAAGCTAACAAAATTGTATTCACCTTTTGGTGCTGCGCATGATTTGACTACAGTAAGAACTGGCATGCTAAAATTGATCTTGATGCCATCGTAAATTTCTTTTTCATCCTTGCAAATCAACTTTGGTATAACAGCTCGGTACACAATGTGCAACAAATGGTGCAAATTCAGCCGGTACACAATAAGCCATCATTTTACCAAGTTCATACAATTGTGTGTGATTCAAATATTCATTAGTCTTTAAAAATGGATGATTAGCCAACACATCGTTTTTATTTGTACATGAGCATTTAGCATCGGTTGCTTCAGCTCCTTGATTAGAAAGCAGATTCGCTTTGCATTTACGTCCAAAGCTAAACAACAAACTACCACTTTGAGAATTTGCATGTCCCAATCCAATATGTGGCATCTTGGCATGAACAATTCCACAACTCTTTAAAATTTGCAAATGACTTGTATACAAGAAAATTCAAGCATACAATCATATAAGCATCCAATCCAGGGTAACATTCACACAAATAGGCATATTTTTCAGCATAATAATCGCATATAAAGTTAATCAAATAAATGTTGACTGTAAACATTGGCATGTTGCAGTAGAGTTGATCCAAAACTTCAATGTTGTCCACAAGAGTCATAGAACATAAAGTTTCATAGTCATGACGATAGTCCGCTGTAATGGTCTTTTCATAAGCCTCATTATAATTTGTCAGTTCGCTGGCTGGTAGATTAACATTATTGTGTCTTGGATATCCAGCGGCATTATAATATTAATATTATTATTTTATCGGGCAACAAATTCGCTAATGTCTGATACTGTTGTGGATAGTACATTGCCGATGGCATCATAGATGGTCCAGACTGAAGTTGCGGCAGTTGTGATGATGATACCAGTTGAGCCATCAGCATCAGCATTGATGCTGAATTCGACACATCGGCCATTGAAGCGTGGTACTGCTATTTAGATAGCTGCATTCTTGTAATAACACTATCCATCGTTTTTATTGAAAAAACAAAGTGTTGCTTACAAGTCAAGTCTATAAATTAATTTATCATTACAAAGTTGCAAACCTTTATAGGTAAAAAAACAAAACACACTTGTTATTGAAATTTTTTATTTTTTCATAAAAATGCATTACAGCAATATTAATATTATTATATATTTATAATGTTATTATTATAATATATATCATTATTAATATTAAACATGAATATTTGTCAACTTGTAGTTATTATATCGAAATGCCCACTATTCAGATCATCCAAAAAGAGTAAGTGTGTGGTATCATCAGCACTATTATTACATGGTTTGTTGAATATGCACATGAATAGGCATCTGTCACGATAAATATGAAATGATCGATTAAATATATACACGCTGTGGCATGCAGTTCACAAGAACTCCTGTACGTTGTCAGTTCCAACATAGAACTGTAATACTGGTCTACATTGGTATAACTATTATCATCAATTAGTGTGTGGTCTAGATCAAAAACTACAATGCTTTCTAGACAATTATTTGCAAGTGGCATAGATCTAGCCCAATCGATAGCACGTCGTAACACACTGAAGAAACCATACACATCGGTACGATCAAGATAGGTTGCATATATTGGTGTAGGATCTTTCAATGTCTACAATACGTAGTGTGGTGCATGGTTTCTAATGCGATACATATCGATATCACTGTCGAAAGAGTGACTGGTTATCAATAAATCATCTAAAGAGTACAGGCTCTATAAGAATGTACAAAAAGATAAACTAATAATTGAAACACAGTTCATTAAATGCAATCGTCTAAAAAAAATTATTCTAAACACATTATATGAATTTACAATATACAGGCCAATACGTATTTTGATAAATTAAAGTTTGATCATTTATTTTAAATTATAAAATGCTTGCAATCGATTGTTCCAACTCTTTTGCTGTGAGTTTTCTCTGTTCTCGAATACGCACAACATTTTCATCACCGCTGCTGCTGTCAACATCTGTCGGTACTAATTCTGGTGTTTTGTATGCATTTAATGTGTCAGATGGTCGTTTCGTCGCAACCTTCTTTACGCCACCATTGGCTGCTGGAATTTCATGCCTTGGCGCCGATTTAGGACGATTAAATCGATTATAGCTACATTGTGTCTTGAATTTCACACTAGTCTCATCTTTCCACATACAATGACTGCCTTCTCCAATGTCGTAAGCGATTGGAGACTTAATTTTGTTATCAACCCTCATTTTTAATTTGTTTATTTGTTTGTTGTTCAACGGACTGATCTTATCCATAGCCCAGACACAGAAACAACACACCAGTAGAAGTAGATCATCTTGTATTTTAATAATGCGCTCAGTTGAAGTATGAGCACAAAGCACACACTTTACTCGACTACATTTGTCCTCAGCGTAGACAAAGTGCTGTGGCTGATAACGTCATATTATAGTCTCTGTGCTGAGTTCTTGAACTCTTGCACGTTTGGGGTTTGATCGAATTACATCATTTTTATGGTCTCTTTTCTTTTCCTCCATTAGGCTATTATATATATGGTCCTTAATATTAATATCACTTACAGCAATAGTGTGACAAACAGTTTGCGCTGTTGGGAAGTAACTCGGCTTTTCTGGATCATAACCATCTACCTTTTTGTTTGACGTTTTTAATGAGTTTTTGTTCAAATTTTTATTTGGCTTGTCAACAGCGTTTGGTTGATTATTACTCTGTGGTCTCATAATCGTAATTTCTGTTGTTTCATTATTGATGTCAATCTTGTGTGTTGTAATTTCTGTTGTTTTATTATCTTGTGTGCCATTGATTTCTTGCAACCAATTGTTTTATGTATATTGTCAGTTGCGGAGGTTGTCTTTCATTTCTTTTTCATTGGTTCTGTATACTCTGGTAACATCAGAGCCGACCCTAATGCCTGTACCTCCAGCTCGGCGTTGCTCTCCTCATCACTGGTGTTGTTTATTAGGAATGGCATGTATATTGGATGATCATCATCACTATTCTCACAATAGCTATCAGCTGCCTTACGCTTTTCAATTTCAAGAAAGTTAAGTACAGTGGATCCATCACCAGACACTTTGTCCAGGTCATGATCTGCTGTAATAGGCGCATCATCTAACTGTATGGCTTTGCAATGGTGCACCAGTATTCATTTCCTGCCAACACCTTATCACCTGTGGTGCTACCGCCACTACTACAGTACAGCGCCATAGGCGATATGGTGGCACAAAACAAAACATACCGAACATAATGCCCAAGCAGTTCACGCGTATCCTTTGGGAATTTTGTCTTTTTTATTTTTTTGTTTGATATTCCGCAATTTTTTATTGTAAAATCAATGATTTCCTCAATTATATGTAATTTTCGAGATGGTAAAATCGGCATGTGCTGTGGTGGTGTAATTGGATAGGTTTTGTGCAATGGTATTGAAACATAACTGGCCAAATGACTTGGCGTAATGGTTATGTTTTCGGCATTAATTATACCATAATGTATCATATGCAACCCTATGCTGCGTGCCACTGTGTATAGCAAATTATTGCAGGCATCCTGGAGATTACGGATCCAATGAATTAAATCCGTAGTCTCCAATTGCCAGTATTGGTGATTTAGTACACAATGAACTTCACCAACAGTCTCATCACCAATTAAAATTACACCTTCCCGCATTTTGCTAATCTTAGCAGAACGCAGTGTGTCATCTAAGGATTTTATTCCGCTGTCAACATTTTTAATTAATGCCAATGCTTCTTCTGCTGCTTTAGCATTTTTTCCAGTAAATTTTCTCAAATCATAAAGAAATCCGTGAAAAGAAGTCCCAACCACATTTTCTTTCCCAAAATTTCTACCTACAGCCAATGCTTCATTTTTTCCCAGTCCACTTGTTATTCCCTTCTCCAGTGCTCGAGACATATTGTAAATAGTAAAATACAACTATTAAAATGAAAAACACAATTACTAATGATACAATCATTACTATTAGTCTCTATATCTTTATTATATCTCTAAACCATTACTATTAGTCTGTATGTTTTTATAATATCTCTATTATATCTCCATATCAATACTATTAGTCTCTATATCTTTACATTGTTATTTTAACTTTGTGAAGGTAGTTTGAAAAAATAACTCGATTTAAAAGTTACATATATATTTTCAATACAACACATTAACCATAATGAACATGTAATATAAAAATAACTTGATTTAAAAATTACATATATATTTTCAATACAACACATTAAGCATAATGAACATGTAATAAATGTACAATAAATGTAATGAATAGTTGGTGTTGTCTGTTGTCTGAGATGGGCTGTCATCGGCTTGTGTGGCTATGGTTGACTCCACTCATTCTATATTATTTTTTTTTGTAATACTCATCCAGTACATTTTCGTTATTCTCACATAATTTAACCATATCTTCAGTGAAGAGTTTAGTTTGCGATTCATCAATTTCTATGTCAGTTTTCTTGACATAATACACTTTATTTGTGTAGCCTTTGATATTCAAAATGTTTAGATTATTAGCTACACAATCAATGTTTAATATAAACGCAAAGCATGCCTTGTCCTCAAACTTTTCATTTTTATCGCATCTATGATGTTCCTTGAAATTTTTAATGTTGCACATTAATAAATCTAGATGAATGCCCAATCCAAATGGTTCATTCTCCAACGTGCGGTTTGTGTAATTTTGCAATACACTACCCAAATGTGATAGATTTTCCAAGCTAACAAAATTGTATTCACCTTTTGGTGCTGCGCGTGATTTGACTACAGTAAGAACTGGCATGCTAAAATTGATCTTGATGCCATCGTAAATTTCTTTTTCATCCTTGCAAATCAACTTTGGTATAACAGCTCGGTACACAATGTGCAACAAATGGTGCAAATTCAGCCGGTACACAATAAGCCATCATTTTACCAAGTTCATACAATTGTGTGTGATTCAAATATTCATTAGTCTTTAAAAATGGATGATTAGCCAACACATCGTTTTTATTTGTACATGAGCATTTAGCATTGGTTGCTTCAGCTCCTTGATTAGAAAGCAGATTCGCATTGCATTTACGTCCAAAGCTAAACAACAAACTACCACTTTGAGAATTTGCATGTCCCAATCCAATATGTGGCATCTTGGCATGAACAATTCCACAACTCTTTAAAATTTGCAAATGACTTGTACACAAGAAAATTCAAGCATACAATCATATAAGCAACCAATCCAGGGTAACATTCACACAAATAGGCATATTTTTCAGCATAATAATCGCATATAAAGTTAATCAAATAAATGTTGACTGTAAACATTGGCATGTTGCAGTAGAGTTGATCCAAAACTTCAATGTTGTCCACAAGAGTCATAGAACATAAAGTTTCATAGTCATGACGATAGTGCGCTGTAATGGTCTTTTCAAAAGCATCATTATAATTTGTCAGTTCGCTGGCTGGTAGATTAACATTATTGCGTCTTGGATATCCAGCGGCATTATAATATTAATATTATTATTTTATCGGGCAACAAATTCGCTAATGTCTGATACTGTTGTGGATAGTACATTGCCGATGGCATCATAGATGGTCCAGACTGAAGTTGCGGCAGTTGTGATGATGATACCAGTTGAGCCATCAGCATCAGCATTGATGCTGAATTCGACACATCGGCCATTGAAGCATGGTACTGCTATTTAGATAGCTGCATTCTTGTAATATCACTATCCATCGTTTTTATTGTAATAACAAAGTGTTGCTTACAAGTCAAGTCTATAAACTAATTTATCATTACAAAGTTGCAAACCTTTATAGGTAAAAAAACAAAACACACTTGTTATTGAAATTTTTTATTTTTTCATAAAAATGCATTATAGCAATATTAATATTATTATATATTTATAATGTTATTATTATAATATATATCATTATTAATATTAAACATAAATATTTGTCAACTTGTAGTTATTATATCGAAATGCCCACTATTCAGATCATCCAAAAAGAGTAAGTGTGTGGTATCATCAGCACTATTATTACATGGTTTGTTGAATATGCACATGAATAGGCATCTGTCACGATAAATATGAAATGATCGATTAAATATACATGCTGTGGCATGCAGTTCACAAGAACTCCTGTACGTTGTCAGTTCCAACATAGAACTGTAATACTGGTCTACATCGGTATAACTATTATCATCAATTAGTGTGCGGTCTAGATCAAAAACTACAATGCTTTCTAGACGATTGTTTGCAAGTGGCATAGATCTAGCCCAATCGATAGCACATCGTAACACACTGAAGAAACCATACACATCGGTACGATCAAGATAGGTTGCATATATTGGTGTAGGATCTTTCAATGTCTACAATACGTAGTGTGGTGCATGGTTTCTAATGCGATACATATCGATATCACTGTCGAAAGAGTGACTGGTTATCAATAAATCATCTAAAGAGTATAGGCTCTATAAGAATGTACAAAAAGATAAACTAATAATTGAAACACAGTTCATTAAATGCAATCGTCTAAAAAAAATTATTCTAAACACATTATATGAATTTACAATATACAGGCCAATACGTATTTTGATAAATTAAAGTTTGATCATTTATTTTAAATTATAAAATGCTTGCAATCGATTGTTCCAACTCTTTTGCTGCGAGTTTTCTCTGTTCTCGAATACGCACAACATTTTCATCACCGCTGCTGCTGTCAACATCTGTCGGTACTAATTCTGGTGTTTTGTATGCATTTAATGTGTCAGATGGTCGTTTCGTCGTCACCTTCTTTACGCCACCATTGGCTGCTGGAATTTCATGTCTTGGCGCCGATTTAGGACGATTAAATCGATTATAGCTACATTGTGTCTTGAATTTCACACTAGTCTCATCTTTCCACATACAATGACTGCCTTCTCCAATGTCGTAAGCGATTGGAGACTTAATTTTGTTATCAACCCTCATTTTTAATTTGTTTATTTGTTTGTTGTTCAACGGACTGATCTTATCCATAGCCCAGACACAGAAACAACACACCAGTAGAAGTAGATCATCTTGTATTTTAATAATGCGCTCAGTTGAAGTATGAGCACAAAGCACACACTTTACTCAACTACATTTGTCCTCAGCGTAGACAAAGTGCTGTGGCTGATAACATCATATTATAGTCTCTGTGCTGAGTTCTTGAACTCTTGCACGTTTGGGGTTTGATCGAATTACATCATTTTTATCGTCTCTTTTCTTTTCCTCCATTAGGCTATTATATATATGGTCCTTAATATTAATATCACTTACAGCAATAGTGTGACAAACAGTTTGCGCTGTTGGGAAGTAACTCGGCTTTTCTGGATCATAACCATCTACCTTTTTGTTTGACGTTTTTAATGAGTTTTTGTTCAAATTTTTATTTGGCTTGCCAACAGCGTTGAATATGCACATGAATAGGCATCTGTCACGATAAATATGAAAAGATCAATTAAATATACATGCTGTGGCATGCAGTTCACAAGAACTCCTGTACGTTGTCAGTTCCAACATAGAACTGTAATACTGGTCTACATTGGTATAACTATTATCATCAATTAGTGTGCGGTCTAGATCAAAAACTACAATGCTTTCTAGACGATTGTTTGCAAGTGGCATAGATCTAGCCCAATCGATAGCACGTCGTAACACACTGAAGAAACCATACTCATCGGTACGATCAAGATAGGTTGCATATATTGGTGTAGGATCTTTCAATGTCTACAATACGTAGTGTGGTGCATGGTTTCTAATGCGATACATATCGATATCACTGTCGAAAGAGTGACTGGTTATCAATAAATCATCTAAAGAGTATAGGCTCTATAAGAATGTACAAAAAGATAAACTAATAATTGAAACACAGTTCATTAAATGCAATCGTCTAAAAAAAATTATTCTAAACACATTATATGAATTTACAATATACAGGCCAATACGTATTTTGATAAATTAAAGTTTGATCATTTATTTTAAATTATAAAATGCTTGCAATCGATTGTTCCAACTCTTTTGCTGCGAGTTTTCTCTGTTCTCGAATACGCACAACATTTTCATCACCGCTGCTGCTGTCAACATCTGTCGG
This sequence comes from Conomelus anceps, assembly GCA_948455865.1. Taxonomy (NCBI): domain Eukaryota; kingdom Metazoa; phylum Arthropoda; class Insecta; order Hemiptera; family Delphacidae; genus Conomelus; species Conomelus anceps. Next base: position 11,391,095 of record OX418227.1, on the reverse strand, counting down.
TACTAATTCTGGTGTTTTGTATGCATTTAATGTGTCAGATGGTCTTTTCGTCGCCACCTTCTTTACGCCACCATTGGCTGCTGGAATTTTATGTCTTGGCGCCGATTTAGGACGATTAAATCGATTATAGCTACATTGTGTCTTAAATTTCACACTAGTCTCATCTTTCCACATACAATGACTGCCTTCTCCAATGTCATAAGCGATTGGAGACTTAATTTTGTTATCAACCCTCATTTTTAATTTGTTTATTTGTTTGTTGTTCAACGGACTGATCTTATTCATAGCCCAGACACAGAAACAACACACCAGTAGAAGTAGATCATCTTGTATTTTAATAATGCACTCAGTTGAAGTATGAGCACAAAGCACACACTTTACTCGACTACATTTGTCCTCAGCATAGACAAAGTGCTGTGGCTGATAACGTCATATTATAGTCTCTGTGCTGAGTTCTTGAACTCTTGCACGTTTGGGGTTTGATCGAATTACATCATTTTTATGGTCTCTTTTCTTTTCCTCCATTAGGCTGTTATATATATGGTCCTTAATATTAATATCACTTACAGCAATAGTGTGACAAACAGTTTGCGCTGTTGGGAAGTAACTCGGCTTTTCTGGATCATAACCATCTACCTTTTTGTTTGACGTTTTTAATGAGTTTTTGTTCAAATTTTTATTTGGCTTGTCAACAGCGTTTGGTTGATTATTACTCTGTGGTCTCATAATCGTAATTTCTGTTGTTTCATTATTGATGTCAATCTTGTGTGTCATAATTTCTGTTGTTTTATTATCTTGTGTGCTGTTGATTTCTTGCAACCAATTGTTTCATGTATATTGTCAGTTGCGGAGGTTGTCTTTCATTTCTTTTTCATTGGTTCTGTATACTCTGGTAACATCAGAGCCGACCCTAATGCCTGTACCTCCAGCTCGGCGATGCTCTCCTCATCACTGGTGTTGTTTATTAGGAATGGCATGTATATTGGATGATCATCATCACTATTCTCACAATAGCTATCAGCTGCCTTACGCTTTTCAATTTCAAGAAAGTTTAGTACAGTGGATCCATCACCAGACACTTTGTCCAGGTCATGATCTGCTGTAATAGGCGCATCATCTAACTGTATGGCTTTGCAATGGTGCACCAGTATTCATTTCCTGCCAACACCTTATCACCTGTGGTGCTACCGCCACTACTACAGTACAGCGCCATAGGCAATATGGTGGCACAAAACAAAACATACCGAACATAATGCCCAAGCAGTTCACGCGTATCCTTTGGGAATTTTGTCTTTTTTATTTTTTTGTTTGATATTCCGCAATTTTTTATTGTAAAATCAATGATTTCCTCAATTATATGTAATTTTCGAGATGGTAAAATCGGCATGTGCTGTGGTGGTGTAATTGGATAGGGTCTGTGCAATGGTATTGAAACATAACTGGCCAAATGACTTGGCGTAATGGTTTTGTTTTTGGCATTAATTATACCATAATGTATCATATGCAACCCTATGCTGCGTGCCACTGTGTATAGCAAATTATTGCAGGCATCCTGGAGATTACGGATCCCATCTTTGCTCATGGGGTTGGGCTTTAGTATGTTTGCAAATAATTCATAAATGTTATTTAGTGATAGAATGGGTGTCACCATTTTCAAGTCTTTAATCCAATGAATTAAATCCATAGTCTCCAATTGCCAGTATTGGTGATTTAGTACACAATGAACTTCACCAACAGTCTCATCACCAATTAAAATTACACCTTCCCACGTTTTGCTAATCTTAGCAGAACGCAGTGTGTCATCTAAGGATTTTATTCCACTGTCAACATTTTTAATTAATGCCGATGCTTCTTCTGCTGCTTTAGCATTTTTTCCAGTAAAACCCTATGCAACCCTATGCTGCGTGCCACTGTGTATAGCAAATTATTGCAGGCATCCTGGAGATTACGGATCCCATCTTTGCTCATGGGGTTGGGCTTTAGTATGTTTGCAAATAATTCATAAATGTTATTTAGTGATAGAATGGGTGTCACCATTTTCAAGTCTTTAATCCAATGAATTAAATCCATAGTCTCCAATTGCCAGTATTGGTGATTTAGTACACAATGAACTTCACCAACAGTCTCATCACCAATTAAAATTACACCTTCCCACGTTTTGCTAATCTTAGCAGAACGCAGTGTGTCATCTAAGGATTTTATTCCACTGTCAACATTTTTAATTAATGCCGATGCTTCTTCTGCTGCTTTAGCATTTTTTCCAGTAAATTTTCTCAAATCATAAAGAAATCCGTGAAAAGAAGTCCCAACCACATTTTCTTTCCCAAAATTTCTACCTACAGCCAATGCTTCATTTTTCCCAGTCCACTTGTTATTCCCTTCTCCAGTGCTCGAGACATATTGTAAATAGTAAAATACAACTATTAAAATGAAAAACACAATTACTAATGATACAATCATTACTATTAGTCTCTATATCTTTATTATATCTCTAAACCATTACTATTAGTCTGTATATCTTTATAATATCTCTATTATATCTCCATATCAATACTATTAGTCTCTATATCTTTACATTGTTATTTTAACTTTGTGAAGGTAGTTTGAAAAAATAACTCGATTTAAAAGTTACATATATATTTTCAATACAACACATTAACCATAATGAACATGTAATATAAAAATAACTTGATTTAAAAATTACATATATATTTTCAATAGAACACATTAAGCATAATGAACATGTAATAAATGTAATGAATAGTTGGTGTTGTCTGTTGTCTGAGATGGGCTGTCATCGGCTTGTGTGGCTATGGTTGACTCCAATCATTCTATATTATTTTTTTTGTAATACTCATCCAGTACATTTTCGTTATTCTCACATAATTTAACTATATCTTCAGTGAAGAGTTTAGTTTGCGATTCATCAATTTCGATGTCAGTTTTCTTGACATAATACACTTTATTTGTGTAGCCTTTGATATTCAAAATGTTTAGATTATTAGCTACACAATCAATGTTTGATATAAACACAAAGCATGCCTTGTCCTCAAACTTTTCATTTTTATTGCATCTATGATGTTCCTTGAAATTTTTAATGTTGCACATTAATAAATCTAGATGAATGCCCAATCCAAATGGTTCATTCTCCAACGTGCGGTTTGTGTAATTTTGCTATACACTACCCAAATGTGATAGATTTTCCAAGCTAACAAAATTGTATTCACCTTTTGGTGCTGCGCATGATTTGACTACAGTAAGAACTGGCATGCTAAAATTGATCTTGATGCCATCGTAAATTTCTTTTTCATCCTTGCAAATCAACTTTGGTATAACAGCTCGGTACACAATGTGCAACAAATGGTGCAAATTCAGCCGGTACACAATAAGCCATCATTTTACCAAGTTCATACAATTGTGTGTGATTCAAATATTCATTAGTCTTTAAAAATGGATGATAAGCCAACACATCGTTTTTATTTGTACATGAGCATTTAGCATTTGTTGCTTCAGTTCCTTGATTAGAAAGCAGATTCGCATTGCATTTACGTCCAAAGCTAAACAACAAACTACCACTTTGAGAATATGCATGTCCCAATCCAATATGTGGCATCTTGGCATGAACAATTCCACAACTCTTTAAAATTTGCAAATGACTTGTATACAAGAAAATTCAAGCATACAATCATATAAGCATCCAATCCAGGGTAACATTCACACAAATAGGCATATTTTTCAGCATAATAATCGCATAAAAAAGTTAAACAAATAAATGTTGACTGTAAACATTGGCATGTTGCAGTAGAGTTGATCCAAAACTTCAATGTTGTCCACAAGAGTCATAGAACATAAAGTTTCATAGTCATGACGATAGTCCGCTGTAATGGTCTTTTCAAAAGCCTCATTATAATTTGTCAGTTCGCTGGCTGGTAGATTAACATTATTGCGTCTTGGATATCCAGCGGCATTATAATATTAATATTATTATTTTATCGGGCAACAAATTCGCTAATGTCTGATACTGTTGTGGATAGTACATTGCCGATGGCATCATAGATGGTCCAGACTGAAGTTGCGGCAGTTGTGATGATGATACCAGTTGAGCCATCAGCATCTGCATTGATGCTGAATTCGACACATCGGCCATTGAAGCGTGGTACTGCTATTTAGATAGCTGCATTCTTGTAATATCACTATCCATCGTTTTTATTGAAAAAACAAAGTGTTGCTTACAAGTCCAGTCTATAAACTAATTTATCATTACAAAGTTGCAAACCTTTATAGGTAAAAAAACAAAACACACTTGTTATTGAAATTTTTTATTTTTTCATAAAAATGCATTACAGCAATATTAATATTATTATATATTTATAATGTTATTATTATAATATATATCATTATTAATATTAAACATAAATATTTGTCAACTTGTAGTTATTATATCGAAATGCCCACTATTCAGATCATCCAAAAAGAGTAAGTGTGTGGTATCATCAGCACTTATATTACATGGTTTGTTGAATATGCACATGAATAGGCATCTGTCACGATAAATATGAAATGATCGATTAAATATACATGCTGTGGCATGCAGTTCACAAGAACTCCTGTACGTTGTCAGTTCCAACATAGAACTGTAATACTGGTCTACATCGGTATAACTATTATCATCAATTAGTGTGCGGTCTAGATCAAAAACTACAATGCTTTCTAGACGATTGTTTGCAAGTGGCATAGATCTAGCCCAATCGATAGCACGTCGTAACACACTGAAGAAACCATACTCATCGGTACGATCAAGATAGGTTGCATATATTGGTGTAGGATCTTTCAATGTCTACAATACGTAGTGTGGTGCATGGTTTCTAATGCGATACATATCGATATCACTGTCGAAAGAGTGACTGGTTATCAATAAATCATCTAAAGAGTATATACAATGTACAAAAAGATAAACTAATAATTGAAACACAGTTCATTAAATGCAATCGTCTAAAAAAAATTATTCTAAACACATTATATGAATTTACAATATACAGGCCAATACGTATTTTGATAAATTAAAGTTTGATCATTTATTTTAAATTATAAAATGCTTGCAATCGATTGTTCCAACTCTTTTGCTGCGAGTTTTCTCTGTTCTCGAATACGCACAACATTTTCATCACCGCTGCTGCTGTCAACATCTGTCGGTACTAATTCTGGTGTTTTGTATGCATTTAATGTGTCAGATGGTCGTTTCGTCGTCACCTTCTTTACGCCACCATTGGCTGCTGGAATTTCATGTCTTGGCGCCGATTTAGGACGATTAAATCGATTATAGCTACATTGTGTCTTGAATTTCACACTAGTCTCATCTTTCCATATACAATGACTGCCTTCTCCAATGTCGTAAGCGATTGGAGACTTAATTTTGTTATCAACCCTCATTTTTAATTTGTTTATTTGTTTGTTGTTCAACGGACTGATCTTATCCATAGCCCAGACACAGAAACAACACACCAGTAGAAGTAGATCATCTTGTATTTTAATAATGCGCTCAGTTGAAGTATGAGCACAAAGCACACACTTTACTCAACTACATTTGTCCTCAGCGTAGACAAAGTGCTGTGGCTGATAACGTCATATTATAGTCTCTGTGCTGAGTTCTTGAACTCTTGCACGTTTGGGGTTTGATCGAATTACATCATTTTTATGGTCTCTTTTCTTTTCCTCCATTAGGCTATTATATATATGGTCCTTAATATTAATATCACTTACAGCAATAGTGTGACAAACAGTTTGCGCTGTTGGGAAGTAACTCGGCTTTTCTGGATCATAACCATCTACCTTTTTGTTTGACGTTTTTAATGAGTTTTTGTTCAAATTTTTATTTGGCTTGTCAACAGCGTTGAATATGCACATGAATAGGCATCTGTCACGATAAATATGAAAAGATCAATTAAATATACATGCTGTGGCATGCAGTTCACAAGAACTCCTGTACGTTGTCAGTTCCAACATAGAACTGTAATACTGGTCTACATCGGTATAACTATTATCATCAATTAGTGTGCGGTCTAGATCAAAAACTACAATGCTTTCTAGACGATTGTTTGCAAGTGGCATAGATCTAGCCCAATCGATAGCACGTCGTAACACACTGAAGAAACCATACTCATCGGTACGATCAAGATAGGTTGCATATATTGGTGTAGGATCTTTCAATGTCTACAATACGTAGTGTGGTGCATGGTTTCTAATGCGATACATATCGATATCACTGTCGAAAGAGTGACTGGTTATCAATAAATCATCTAAAGAGTATAGGCTCTATAAGAATGTACAAAAAGATAAACTAATAATTGAAACACAGTTCATTAAATGCAATCGTCTAAAAAAAATTATTCTAAACACATTATATGAATTTACAATATACAGGCCAATACGTATTTTGATAAATTAAAGTTTGATCATTTATTTTAAATTATAAAATGCTTGCAATCGATTGTTCCAACTCTTTTGCTGCGAGATTTCTCTGTTCTTGAATATGCACAACATTTTCATCACCGCTGCTGCTGTCAACATCTGTCGGTACTAATTCTGGTGTTTTGTATGCATTTAATGTGTCAGATGATCTTTTCGTCGCCACCTTCTTTACGCCACCATTGGCTGCTGGAATTTTATGTCTTGGCGCCGATTTAGGACGATTAAATCGATTATAGCTACATTGTGTCTTAAATTTCACACTAGTCTCATCTTTCCACATACAATGACTGCCTTCTCCAATGTCATAAGCGATTGGAGACTTAATTTTGTTATCAACCCTCATTTTTAATTTGTTTATTTGTTTGTTGTTCAACGGACTGATCTTATCCATAGCCCAGACACAGAAACAACACACCAGTAGAAGTAGATCATCTTGTATTTTAATAATGCACTCAGTTGAAGTATGAGCACAAAGCACACACTTTACTCGACTACATTTGTCCTCAGCATAGACAATGTGCTGTGGCTGATAACGTCATATTATAGTCTCTGTGCTGAGTTCTTGAACTCTTGCACGTTTGGGGTTTGATCGAATTACATCATTTTTATGGTCTCTTTTCTTTTCCTCCATTAGGCTGTTATATATATGGTCCTTAATATTAATATCACTTACAGCAATAGTGTGACAAACAGTTTGCGCTGTTGGGAAGTAACTCGGCTTTTCTGGATCATAACCATCTACCTTTTTGTTTGACGTTTTTAATGAGTTTTTGTTCAAATTTTTATTTGGCTTGTCAACAGCGTTTGGTTGATTATTACTCTGTGGTCTCATAATCGTAATTTCTGTTGTTTCATTATTGATGTCAATCTTGTGTGTCATAATTTCTGTTGTTTTATTATCTTGTGTGCTGTTGATTTCTTGCAACCAATTGTTTCATGTATATTGTCAGTTGCGGAGGTTGTCTTTCATTTCTTTTTCATTGGTTCTGTATACTCTGGTAACATCAGAGCCGACCCTAATGCCTGTACCTCCAGCTCGGCGATGCTCTCCTCATCACTGGTGTTGTTTATTAGGAATGGCATGTATATTGGATGATCATCATCACTATTCTCACAATAGCTATCAGCTGCCTTACGCTTTTCAATTTCAAGAAAGTTTAGTACAGTGGATCCATCACCAGACACTTTGTCCAGGTCATGATCTGCTGTAATAGGCGCATCATCTAACTGTATGGCTTTGCAATGGTGCACCAGTATTCATTTCCTGCCAACACCTTATCACCTGTGGTGCTACCGCCACTACTACAGTACAGCGCCATAGGCAATATGGTGGCACAAAACAAAACATACCGAACATAATGCCCAAGCAGTTCACGCGTATCCTTTGGGAATTTTGTCTTTTTTATTTTTTTGTTTGATATTCCGCAATTTTTTATTGTAAAATCAATGATTTCCTCAATTATATGTAATTTTCGAGATGGTAAAATCGGCATGTGCTGTGGTGGTGTAATTGGATAGGGTCTGTGCAATGGTATTGAAACATAACTGGCCAAATGACTTGGCGTAATGGTTTTGTTTTTGGCATTAATTATACCATAATGTATCATATGCAACCCTATGCTGCGTGCCACTGTGTATAGCAAATTATTGCAGGCATCCTGGAGATTACGGATCCCATCTTTGCTCATGGGGTTGGGCTTTAGTATGTTTGCAAATAATTCATAAATGTTATTTAGTGATAGAATGGGTGTCACCATTTTCAAGTCTTTAATCCAATGAATTAAATCCATAGTCTCCAATTGCCAGTATTGGTGATTTAGTACACAATGAACTTCACCAACAGTCTCATCACCAATTAAAATTACACCTTCCCACGTTTTGCTAATCTTAGCAGAACGCAGTGTGTCATCTAAGGATTTTATTCCACTGTCAACATTTTTAATTAATGCCGATGCTTCTTCTGCTGCTTTAGCATTTTTTCCAGTAAAACCCTATATATTAATTAATTTATATATATATAATTATATTAATTATATTAATATTACACTAGTCTCATCTTTCCACATACAATGACTGCCTTCTCCAATGTCGTAAGCGATTGGAGACTTAATTTTGTTATCAACCCTCATTTTTAATTTGTTTATTTGTTTGTTGTTCAACGGACTGATCTTATCCATAGCCCAGACACAGAAACAACACACCAGTAGAAGTAGATCATCTTGTATTTTAATAATGCACTCAGTTGAAGTATGAGCACAAAGCACACACTTTACTCGACTACATTTGTCCTCAGCATAGACAATGTGCTGTGGCTGATAACGTCATATTATAGTCTCTGTGCTGAGTTCTTGAACTCTTGCACGTTTGGGGTTTGATCGAATTACATCATTTTTATGGTCTCTTTTCTTTTCCTCCATTAGGCTGTTATATATATGGTCCTTAATATTAATATCACTTACAGCAATAGTGTGACAAACAGTTTGCGCTGTTGGGAAGTAACTCGGCTTTTCTGGATCATAACCATCTACCTTTTTGTTTGACGTTTTTAATGAGTTTTTGTTCAAATTTTTATTTGGCTTGTCAACAGCGTTTGGTTGATTATTACTCTGTGGTCTCATAATCGTAATTTCTGTTGTTTCATTATTGATGTCAATCTTGTGTGTCATAATTTCTGTTGTTTTATTATCTTGTGTGCTGTTGATTTCTTGCAACCAATTGTTTCATGTATATTGTCAGTTGCGGAGGTTGTCTTTCATTTCTTTTTCATTGGTTCTGTATACTCTGGTAACATCAGAGCCGACCCTAATGCCTGTACCTCCAGCTCGGCGATGCTCTCCTCATCACTGGTGTTGTTTATTAGGAATGGCATGTATATTGGATGATCATCATCACTATTCTCACAATAGCTATCAGCTGCCTTACGCTTTTCAATTTCAAGAAAGTTTAGTACAGTGGATCCATCACCAGACACTTTGTCCAGGTCATGATCTGCTGTAATAGGCGCATCATCTAACTGTATGGCTTTGCAATGGTGCACCAGTATTCATTTCCTGCCAACACCTTATCACCTGTGGTGCTACCGCCACTACTACAGTACAGCGCCATAGGCAATATGGTGGCACAAAACAAAACATACCGAACATAATGCCCAAGCAGTTCACGCGTATCCTTTGGGAATTTTGTCTTTTTTATTTTTTTGTTTGATATTCCGCAATTTTTTATTGTAAAATCAATGATTTCCTCAATTATATGTAATTTTCGAGATGGTAAAATCGGCATGTGCTGTGGTGGTGTAATTGGATAGGGTCTGTGCAATGGTATTGAAACATAACTGGCCAAATGACTTGGCGTAATGGTTTTGTTTTTGGCATTAATTATACCATAATGTATCATATGCAACCCTATGCTGCGTGCCACTGTGTATAGCAAATTATTGCAGGCATCCTGGAGATTACGGATCCCATCTTTGCTCATGGGGTTGGGCTTTAGTATGTTTGCAAATAATTCATAAATGTTATTTAGTGATAGAATGGGTGTCACCATTTTCAAGTCTTTAATCCAATGAATTAAATCCATAGTCTCCAATTGCCAGTATTGGTGATTTAGTACACAATGAACTTCACCAACAGTCTCATCACCAATTAAAATTACACCTTCCCACGTTTTGCTAATCTTAGCAGAACGCAGTGTGTCATCTAAGGATTTTATTCCACTGTCAACATTTTTAATTAATGCCGATGCTTCTTCTGCTGCTTTAGCATTTTTTCCAGTAAAACCCTATGCAACCCTATGCTGCGTGCCACTGTGTATAGCAAATTATTGCAGGCATCCTGGAGATTACGGATCCCATCTTTGCTCATGGGGTTGGGCTTTAGTATGTTTGCAAATAATTCATAAATGTTATTTAGTGATAGAATGGGTGTCACCATTTTCAAGTCTTTAATCCAATGAATTAAATCCATAGTCTCCAATTGCCAGTATTGGTGATTTAGTACACAATGAACTTCACCAACAGTCTCATCACCAATTAAAATTACACCTTCCCACGTTTTGCTAATCTTAGCAGAACGCAGTGTGTCATCTAAGGATTTTATTCCACTGTCAACATTTTTAATTAATGCCGATGCTTCTTCTGCTGCTTTAGCATTTTTTCCAGTAAATTTTCTCAAATCACAAAGAAATCCGTGAAAAGAAGTCCCAACCACATTTTCTTTCCCAAAATTTCTACCTACAGCCAATGCTTCATTTTTCCCAGTCCACTTGTTATTCCCTTCTCCAGTGCTCGAGACATATTGTAAATAGTAAAATACAACTATTAAAATGAAAAACACAATTACTAATGATACAATCATTACTATTAGTCTCTATATCTTTATTATATCTCTAAACCATTACTATTAGTCTGTATATCTTTATAATATCTCTATTATATCTCCATATCAATACTATTAGTCTCTATATCTTTACATTGTTATTTTAACTTTGTGAAGGTAGTTTGAAAAAATAACTCGATTTAAAAGTTACATATATATTTTCAATACAACACATTAACCATAATGAACATGTAATATAAAAATAACTTGATTTAAAAATTACATATATATTTTCAATAGAACACATTAAGCATAATGAACATGTAATAAATGTAATGAATAGTTGGTGTTGTCTGTTGTCTGAGATGGGCTGTCATCGGCTTGTGTGGCTATGGTTGACTCCAATCATTCTATATTATTTTTTTTGTAATACTCATCCAGTACATTTTCGTTATTCTCACATAATTTAACTATATCTTCAGTGAAGAGTTTAGTTTGCGATTCATCAATTTCTATGTCAGTTTTCTTGACATAATACACTTTATTTGTGTAGCCTTTGATATTCAAAATGTTTAGATTATTAGCTACACAATCAATGTTTGATATAAACACAAAGCATGCCTTGTCCTCAAACTTTTCATTTTTATTGCATCTATGATGTTCCTTGAAATTTTTAATGTTGCACATTAATAAATCTAGATGAATGCCCAATCCAAATGGTTCATTCTCCAACGTGCGGTTTGTGTAATTTTGCTATACACTACCCAAATGTGATAGATTTTCCAAGCTAACAAAATTGTATTCACCTTTTGGTGCTGCGCATGATTTGACTACAGTAAGAACTGGCATGCTAAAATTGATCTTGATGCCATCGTAAATTTCTTTTTCATCCTTGCAAATCAACTTTGGTATAACAGCTCGGTACACAATGTGCAACAAATGGTGCAAATTCAGCCGGTACACAATAAGCCATCATTTTACCAAGTTCATACAATTGTGTGTGATTCAAATATTCATTAGTCTTTAAAAATGGATGATAAGCCAACACATCGTTTTTATTTGTACATGAGCATTTAGCATTTGTTGCTTCAGTTCCTTGATTAGAAAGCAGATTCGCATTGCATTTACGTCCAAAGCTAAACAACAAACTACCACTTTGAGAATATGCATGTCCCAATCCAATATGTGGCATCTTGGCATGAACAATTCCACAACTCTTTAAAATTTGCAAATGACTTGTATACAAGAAAATTCAAGCATACAATCATATAAGCATCCAATCCAGGGTAACATTCACACAAATAGGCATATTTTTCAGCATAATAATCGCATAAAAAAGTTAAACAAATAAATGTTGACTGTAAACATTGGCATGTTGCAGTAGAGTTGATCCAAAACTTCAATGTTGTCCACAAGAGTCATAGAACATAAAGTTTCATAGTCATGACGATAGTCCGCTGTAATGGTCTTTTCAAAAGCCTCATTATAATTTGTCAGTTCGCTGGCTGGTAGATTAACATTATTGCGTCTTGGATATCCAGCGGCATTATAATATTAATATTATTATTTTATCGGGCAACAAATTCGCTAATGTCTGATACTGTTGTGGATAGTACATTGCCGATGGCATCATAGATGGTCCAGACTGAAGTTGCGGCAGTTGTGATGATGATACCAGTTGAGCCATCAGCATCTGCATTGATGCTGAATTCGACACATCGGCCATTGAAGCGTGGTACTGCTATTTAGATAGCTGCATTCTTGTAATATCACTATCCATCGTTTTTATTGAAAAAACAAAGTGTTGCTTACAAGTCCAGTCTATAAACTAATTTATCATTACAAAGTTGCAAACCTTTATAGGTAAAAAAACAAAACACACTTGTTATTGAAATTTTTTATTTTTTCATAAAAATGCATTACAGCAATATTAATATTATTATATATTTATAATGTTATTATTATAATATATATCATTATTAATATTAAACATAAATATTTGTCAACTTGTAGTTATTATATCGAAATGCCCACTATTCAGATCATCCAAAAAGAGTAAGTGTGTGGTATCATCAGCACTTATATTACATGGTTTGTTGAATATGCACATGAATAGGCATCTGTCACCATAAATATGAAATGATCAATTAAATATACATGCTGTGGCATGCAGTTCACAAGAACTCCTGTACGTTGTCAGTTCCAACATAGAACTGTAATACTGGTCTACATCGGTATAACTATTATCATCAATTAGTGTGCGGTCTAGATCAAAAACTACAATGCTTTCTAGACGATTGTTTGCAAGTGGCATAGATCTAGCCCAATCGATAGCACGTCGTAACACACTGAAGAAACCATACTCATCGGTACGATCAAGATAGGTTGCATATATTGGTGTAGGATCTTTCAATGTCTACAATACGTAGTGTGGTGCATGGTTTCTAATGCGATACATATCGATATCACTGTCGAAAGAGTGACTGGTTATCAATAAATCATCTAAAGAGTATATACAATGTACAAAAAGATAAACTAATAATTGAAACACAGTTCATTAAATGCAATCGTCTAAAAAAAATTATTCTAAACACATTATATGAATTTACAATATACAGGCCAATACGTATTTTGATAAATTAAAGTTTGATCATTTATTTTAAATTATAAAATGCTTGCAATCGATTGTTCCAACTCTTTTGCTGCGAGTTTTCTCTGTTCTCGAATACGCACAACATTTTCATCACCGCTGCTGCTGTCAACATCTGTCGGTACTAATTCTGGTGTTTTGTATGCATTTAATGTGTCAGATGGTCGTTTCGTCGTCACCTTCTTTACGCCACCATTGGCTGCTGGAATTTCATGTCTTGGCGCCGATTTAGGACGATTAAATCGATTATAGCTACATTGTGTCTTGAATTTCACACTAGTCTCATCTTTCCATATACAATGACTGCCTTCTCCAATGTCGTAAGCGATTGGAGACTTAATTTTGTTATCAACCCTCATTTTTAATTTGTTTATTTGTTTGTTGTTCAACGGACTGATCTTATCCATAGCCCAGACACAGAAACAACACACCAGTAGAAGTAGATCATCTTGTATTTTAATAATGCGCTCAGTTGAAGTATGAGCACAAAGCACACACTTTACTCAACTACATTTGTCCTCAGCGTAGACAAAGTGCTGTGGCTGATAACGTCATATTATAGTCTCTGTGCTGAGTTCTTGAACTCTTGCACATTTGGGGTTTGATCGAATTACATCATTTTTATGGTCTCTTTTCTTTTCCTCCATTAGGCTATTATATATATGGTCCTTAATATTAATATCACTTACAGCAATAGTGTGACAAACAGTTTGCGCTGTTGGGAAGTAACTCGGCTTTTCTGGATCATAACCATCTACCTTTTTGTTTGACGTTTTTAATGAGTTTTTGTTCAAATTTTTATTTGGCTTGTCAACAGCGTTGAATATGCACATGAATAGGCATCTGTCACGATAAATATGAAAAGATCAATTAAATATACATGCTGTGGCATGCAGTTCACAAGAACTCCTGTACGTTGTCAGTTCCAACATAGAACTGTAATACTGGTCTACATCGGTATAACTATTATCATCAATTAGTGTGCGGTCTAGATCAAAAACTACAATGCTTTCTAGACGATTGTTTGCAAGTGGCATAGATCTAGCCCAATCGATAGCACGTCGTAACACACTGAAGAAACCATACTCATCGGTACGATCAAGATAGGTTGCATATATTGGTGTAGGATCTTTCAATGTCTACAATACGTAGTGTGGTGCATGGTTTCTAATGCGATACATATCGATATCACTGTCGAAAGAGTGACTGGTTATCAATAAATCATCTAAAGAGTATAGGCTCTATAAGAATGTACAAAAAGATAAACTAATAATTGAAACACAGTTCATTAAATGCAATCGTCTAAAAAAAATTATTCTAAACACATTATATGAATTTACAATATACAGGCCAATACGTATTTTGATAAATTAAAGTTTGATCATTTATTTTAAATTATAAAATGCTTGCAATCGATTGTTCCAACTCTTTTGCTGCGAGTTTTCTCTGTTCTTGAATATGCACAACATTTTCATCACCGCTGCTGCTGTCAACATCTGTCGGTACTAATTCTGGTGTTTTGTATGCATTTAATGTGTCAGATGATCTTTTCGTCGCCACCTTCTTTACGCCACCATTGGCTGCTGGAATTTTATGTCTTGGCGCCGATTTAGGACGATTAAATCGATTATAGCTACATTGTGTCTTAAATTTCACACTAGTCTCATCTTTCCACATACAATGACTGCCTTCTCCAATGTCATAAGCGATTGGAGACTTAATTTTGTTATCAACCCTCATTTTTAATTTGTTTATTTGTTTGTTGTTCAACGGACTGATCTTATCCATAGCCCAGACACAGAAACAACACACCAGTAGAAGTAGATCATCTTGTATTTTAATAATGCACTCAGTTGAAGTATGAGCACAAAGCACACACTTTACTCGACTACATTTGTCCTCAGCATAGACAAAGTGCTGTGGCTGATAACGTCATATTATAGTCTCTGTGCTGAGTTCTTGAACTCTTGCACGTTTGGGGTTTGATCGAATTACATCATTTTTATGGTCTCTTTTCTTTTCCTCCATTAGGCTGTTATATATATGGTCCTTAATATTAATATCACTTACAGCAATAGTGTGACAAACAGTTTGCGCTGTTGGGAAGTAACTCGGCTTTTCTGGATCATAACCATCTACCTTTTTGTTTGACGTTTTTAATGAGTTTTTGTTCAAATTTTTATTTGGCTTGTCAACAGCGTTTGGTTGATTATTACTCTGTGGTCTCATAATCGTAATTTCTGTTGTTTCATTATTGATGTCAATCTTGTGTGTCATAATTTCTGTTGTTTTATTATCTTGTGTGCTGTTGATTTCTTGCAACCAATTGTTTCATGTATATTGTCAGTTGCGGAGGTTGTCTTTCATTTCTTTTTCATTGGTTCTGTATACTCTGGTAACATCAGAGCCGACCCTAATGCCTGTAACTCCAGCTCGGCGATGCTCTCCTCATCACTGGTGTTGTTTATTAGGAATGGCATGTATATTGGATGATCATCATCACTATTCTCACAATAGCTATCAGCTGCCTTACGCTTTTCAATTTCAAGAAAGTTTAGTACAGTGGATCCATCACCAGACACTTTGTCCAGGTCATGATCTGCTGTAATAGGCGCATCATCTAACTGTATGGCTTTGCAATGGTGCACCAGTATTCATTTCCTGCCAACACCTTATCACCTGTGGTGCTACCGCCACTACTACAGTACAGCGCCATAGGCAATATGGTGGCACAAAACAAAACATACCGAACATAATGCCCAAGCAGTTCACGCGTATCCTTTGGGAATTTTGTCTTTTTTATTTTTTTGTTTGATATTCCGCAATTTTTTATTGTAAAATCAATGATTTCCTCAATTATATGTAATTTTCGAGATGGTAAAATCGGCATGTGCTGTGGTGGTGTAATTGGATAGGGTCTGTGCAATGGTATTGAAACATAACTGGCCAAATGACTTGGCGTAATGGTTATGTTTTTGGCATTAATCATACCATAATGTATCATATGCAACCCTATGCTGCGTGCCACTGTGTATAGCAAATTATTGCAGGCATCCTGGAGATTACGGATCCCATCTTTGCTCATGGGGTTGGGCTTTAGTATGTTTGCAAATAATTCATAAATGTTATTTAGTGATAGAATGGGTGTCACCATTTTCAAGTCTTTAATCCAATGAATTAAATCCATAGTCTCCAATTGCCAGTATTGGTGATTTAGTACACAATGCACTTCGCCAACAGTCTCATCACCAATTAAAATTACACCTTCCCGCGTTTTGCTAATCTTAGCATAACGCAGTGTGTCATCTAAGGATTTTATTCCGCTGTCAACATTTTTAATTAATGCCGATGCTTCTTCTGCTGCTTTAGCATTTTTTTCCAGTAAATTTTCTCAAATCACAAAGAAATCCGTGAAAAGAAGTCCCAACCACATTTTCTTTCCCAAAATTTCTACCTACAGCCAATGCTTCATTTTTTCCCAGTCCACTTGTTATTCCCTTCTCCAGTGCTCGAGACATATTGTAAATAGTAAAATACAACTATTAAAATGAAAAACACAATTACTAATGATACAATCATTACTATTAGTCTCTATATCTTTATTATATCTCTAAACCATTACTATTAGTCTGTATATCTTTATAATATCTCTATTATATCTCCATATCAATACTATTAGTCTCTATATCTTTACATTGTTATTTTAACTTTGTGAAGGTAGTTTGAAAAAATAACTCGATTTAAAAGTTACATATATATTTTCAATACAACACATTAACCATAATGAACATGTAATATAAAAATAACTTGATTTAAAAATTACATATATATTTTCAATAGAACACATTAAGCATAATGAACATGTAATAAATGTAATGAATAGTTGGTGTTGTCTGTTGTCTGAGATGGGCTGTCATCGGCTTGTGTGGCTATGGTTGACTCCAATCATTCTATATTATTTTTTTTGTAATACTCATCCAGTACATTTTCGTTATTCTCACATAATTTAACTATATCTTCAGTGAAGAGTTTAGTTTGCGATTCATCAATTTCTATGTCAGTTTTCTTGACATAATACACTTTATTTGTGTAGCCTTTGATATTCAAAATGTTTAGATTATTAGCTACACAATCAATGTTTGATATAAACACAAAGCATGCCTTGTCCTCAAACTTTTCATTTTTATTGCATCTATGATGTTCCTTGAAATTTTTAATGTTGCACATTAATAAATCTAGATGAATGCCCAATCCAAATGGTTCATTCTCCAACGTGCGGTTTGTGTAATTTTGCTATACACTACCCAAATGTGATAGATTTTCCAAGCTAACAAAATTGTATTCACCTTTTGGTGCTGCGCATGATTTGACTACAGTAAGAACTGGCATGCTAAAATTGATCTTGATGCCATCGTAAATTTCTTTTTCATCCTTGCAAATCAACTTTGGTATAACAGCTCGGTACACAATGTGCAACAAATGGTGCAAATTCAGCCGGTACACAATAAGCCATCATTTTACAAAGTTCATACAATTGTGTGTGATTCAAATATTCATTAGTCTTTAAAAATGGATGATAAGCCAACACATCGTTTTTATTTGTACATGAGCATTTAGCATTTGTTGCTTCAGTTCCTTGATTAGAAAGCAGATTCGCATTGCATTTACGTCCAAAGCTAAACAACAAACTACCACTTTGAGAATATGCATGTCCCAATCCAATATGTGGCATCTTGGCATGAACAATTCCACAACTCTTTAAAATTTGCAAATGACTTGTATACAAGAAAATTCAAGCATACAATCATATAAGCATCCAATCCAGGGTAACATTCACACAAATAGGCATATTTTTCAGCATAATAATCGCATAAAAAAGTTAAACAAATAAATGTTGACTGTAAACATTGGCATGTTGCAGTAGAGTTGATCCAAAACTTCAATGTTGTCCACAAGAGTCATAGAACATAAAGTTTCATAGTCATGACGATAGTCCGCTGTAATGGTCTTTTCAAAAGCCTCATTATAATTTGTCAGTTCGCTGGCTGGTAGATTAACATTATTGCGTCTTGGATATCCAGCGGCATTATAATATTAATATTATTATTTTATCGGGCAACAAATTCGCTAATGTCTGATACTGTTGTGGATAGTACATTGCCGATGGCATCATAGATGGTCCAGACTGAAGTTGCGGCAGTTGTGATGATGATACCAGTTGAGCCATCAGCATCTGCATTGATGCTGAATTCGACACATCGGCCATTGAAGCGTGGTACTGCTATTTAGATAGCTGCATTCTTGTAATATCACTATCCATCGTTTTTATTGAAAAAACAAAGTGTTGCTTACAAGTCCAGTCTATAAACTAATTTATCATTACAAAGTTGCAAACCTTTATAGGTAAAAAAACAAAACACACTTGTTATTGAAATTTTTTATTTTTTCATAAAAATGCATTACAGCAATATTAATATTATTATATATTTATAATGTTATTATTATAATATATATCATTATTAATATTAAACATAAATATTTGTCAACTTGTAGTTATTATATCGAAATGCCCACTATTCAGATCATCCAAAAAGAGTAAGTGTGTGGTATCATCAGCACTTATATTACATGGTTTGTTGAATATGCTCATGAATAGGCATCTGTCACCATAAATATGAAATGATCGATTAAATATACATGCTGTGGCATGCAGTTCACAAGAACTCCTGTACGTTGTCAGTTCCAACATAGAACTGTAATACTGGTCTACATCGGTATAACTATTATCATCAATTAGTGTGCGGTCTAGATCAAAAACTACAATGCTTTCTAGACGATTGTTTGCAAGTGGCATAGATCTAGCCCAATCGATAGCACGTCGTAACACACTGAAGAAACCATACTCATCGGTACGATCAAGATAGGTTGCATATATTGGTGTAGGATCTTTCAATGTCTACAATACGTAGTGTGGTGCATGGTTTCTAATGCGATACATATCGATATCACTGTCGAAAGAGTGACTGGTTATCAATAAATCATCTAAAGAGTATATACAATGTACAAAAAGATAAACTAATAATTGAAACACAGTTCATTAAATGCAATCGTCTAAAAAAAATTATTCTAAACACATTATATGAATTTACAATATACAGGCCAATACGTATTTTGATAAATTAAAGTTTGATCATTTATTTTAAATTATAAAATGCTTGCAATCGATTGTTCCAACTCTTTTGCTGCGAGTTTTCTCTGTTCTCGAATACGCACAACATTTTCATCACCGCTGCTGCTGTCAACATCTGTCGGTACTAATTCTGGTGTTTTGTATGCATTTAATGTGTCAGATGGTCGTTTCGTCGTCACCTTCTTTACGCCACCATTGGCTGCTGGAATTTCATGTCTTGGCGCCGATTTAGGACGATTAAATCGATTATAGCTACATTGTGTCTTGAATTTCACACTAGTCTCATCTTTCCATATACAATGACTGCCTTCTCCAATGTCGTAAGCGATTGGAGACTTAATTTTGTTATCAACCCTCATTTTTAATTTGTTTATTTGTTTGTTGTTCAACGGACTGATCTTATCCATAGCCCAGACACAGAAACAACACACCAGTAGAAGTAGATCATCTTGTATTTTAATAATGCGCTCAGTTGAAGTATGAGCACAAAGCACACACTTTACTCAACTACATTTGTCCTCAGCGTAGACAAAGTGCTGTGGCTGATAACGTCATATTATAGTCTCTGTGCTGAGTTCTTGAACTCTTGCACGTTTGGGGTTTGATCGAATTACATCATTTTTATGGTCTCTTTTCTTTTCCTCCATTAGGCTATTATATATATGGTCCTTAATATTAATATCACTTACAGCAATAGTGTGACAAACAGTTTGCGCTGTTGGGAAGTAACTCGGCTTTTCTGGATCATAACCATCTACCTTTTTGTTTGACGTTTTTAATGAGTTTTTGTTCAAATTTTTATTTGGCTTGTCAACAGCGTTGAATATGCACATGAATAGGCATCTGTCACGATAAATATGAAAAGATCAATTAAATATACATGCTGTGGCATGCAGTTCACAAGAACTCCTGTACGTTGTCAGTTCCAACATAGAACTGTAATACTGGTCTACATCGGTATAACTATTATCATCAATTAGTGTGCGGTCTAGATCAAAAACTACAATGCTTTCTAGACGATTGTTTGCAAGTGGCATAGATCTAGCCCAATCGATAGCACGTCGTAACACACTGAAGAAACCATACTCATTGGTACGATCAAGATAGGTTGCATATATTGGTGTAGGATCTTTCAATGTCTACAATACGTAGTGTGGTGCATGGTTTCTAATGCGATACATATCGATATCACTGTCGAAAGAGTGACTGGTTATCAATAAATCATCTAAAGAGTATATACAATGTACAAAAAGATAAACTAATAATTGAAACACAGTTCATTAAATGCAATTGTCTAAAAAAAATTATTCTAAACACATTATATGAATTTACAATATACAGGCCAATACGTATTTTGATAAATTAAAGTTTGATCATTTATTTTAAATTATAAAATGCTTGCAATCGATTGTTCCAACTCTTTTGCTGCAAGTTTTCTCTGTTCTCGAATACGCACAACATTTTCATCACCGCTGCTGCTGTCAACATCTGTCGGTACTAATTCTGGTGTTTTGTATGCATTTAATGTGTCAGATGGTCGTTTCGTCGTCACCTTCTTTACGCCACCATTGGCTGCTGGAATTTCATGTCTTGGCGCCGATTTAGGACGATTAAATCGATTATAGCTACATTGTGTCTTGAATTTCACACTAGTCTCATCTTTCCATATACAATGACTGCCTTCTCCAATGTCGTAAGCGATTGGAGACTTAATTTTGTTATCAACCCTCATTTTTAATTTGTTTATTTGTTTGTTGTTCAACGGACTGATCTTATCCATAGCCCAGACACAGAAACAACACACCAGTAGAAGTAGATCATCTTGTATTTTAATAATGCGCTCAGTTGAAGTATGAGCACAA
Source organism: Conomelus anceps (assembly GCA_948455865.1). Classification (NCBI taxonomy): domain Eukaryota; kingdom Metazoa; phylum Arthropoda; class Insecta; order Hemiptera; family Delphacidae; genus Conomelus; species Conomelus anceps. The sequence goes on along the minus strand of OX418227.1, from coordinate 11,369,612 downwards.
AGCACACACTTTACTCAACTACATTTGTCCTCAGCGTAGACAAAGTGCTGTGGCTGATAACGTCATATTATAGTCTCTGTGCTGAGTTCTTGAACTCTTGCACATTTGGGGTTTGATCGAATTACATCATTTTTATGGTCTCTTTTCTTTTCCTCCATTAGGCTATTATATATATGGTCCTTAATATTAATATCACTTACAGCAATAGTGTGACAAACAGTTTGCGCTGTTGGGAAGTAACTCGGCTTTTCTGGATCATAACCATCTACCTTTTTGTTTGACGTTTTTAATGAGTTTTTGTTCAAATTTTTATTTGGCTTGTCAACAGCGTTGAATATGCACATGAATAGGCATCTGTCACGATAAATATGAAAAGATCAATTAAATATACATGCTGTGGCATGCAGTTCACAAGAACTCCTGTACGTTGTCAGTTCCAACATAGAACTGTAATACTGGTCTACATCGGTATAACTATTATCATCAATTAGTGTGCGGTCTAGATCAAAAACTACAATGCTTTCTAGACGATTGTTTGCAAGTGGCATAGATCTAGCCCAATCGATAGCACGTCGTAACACACTGAAGAAACCATACTCATCGGTACGATCAAGATAGGTTGCATATATTGGTGTAGGATCTTTCAATGTCTACAATACGTAGTGTGGTGCATGGTTTCTAATGCGATACATATCGATATCACTGTCGAAAGAGTGACTGGTTATCAATAAATCATCTAAAGTGTATAGGCTCTATAAGAATGTACAAAAAGATAAACTAATAATTGAAACACAGTTCATTAAATGCAATCGTCTAAAAAAAATTATTCTAAACACATTATATGAATTTACAATATACAGGCCAATACGTATTTTGATAAATTAAAGTTTGATCATTTATTTTAAATTATAAAATGCTTGCAATCGATTGTTCCAACTCTTTTGCTGCGAGTTTTCTCTGTTCTTGAATATGCACAACATTTTCATCACCGCTGCTGCTGTCAACATCTGTCGGTACTAATTCTGGTGTTTTGTATGCATTTAATGTGTCAGATGATCTTTTCGTCGCCACCTTCTTTACGCCACTATTGGCTGCTGGAATTTTATGTCTTGGCGCCGATTTAGGACGATTAAATCGATTATAGCTACATTGTGTCTTAAATTTCACACTAGTCTCATCTTTCCACATACAATGACTGCCTTCTCCAATGTCATAAGCGATTGGAGACTTAATTTTGTTATCAACCCTCATTTTTAATTTGTTTATTTGTTTGTTGTTCAACGGACTGATCTTATCCATAGCCCAGACACAGAAACAACACACCAGTAGAAGTAGATCATCTTGTATTTTAATAATGCACTCAGTTGAAGTATGAGCACAAAGCACACACTTTACTCGACTACATTTGTCCTCAGCATAGACAAAGTGCTGTGGCTGATAACGTCATATTATAGTCTCTGTGCTGAGTTCTTGAACTCTTGCACGTTTGGGGTTTGATCGAATTACATCATTTTTATGGTCTCTTTTCTTTTCCTCCATTAGGCTGTTATATATATGGTCCTTAATATTAATATCACTTACAGCAATAGTGTGACAAACAGTTTGCGCTGTTGGGAAGTAACTCGGCTTTTCTGGATCATAACCATCTACCTTTTTGTTTGACGTTTTTAATGAGTTTTTGTTCAAATTTTTATTTGGCTTGTCAACAGCGTTTGGTTGATTATTACTCTGTGGTCTCATAATCGTAATTTCTGTTGTTTCATTATTGATGTCAATCTTGTGTGTCATAATTTCTGTTGTTTTATTATCTTGTGTGCTGTTGATTTCTTGCAACCAATTGTTTCATGTATATTGTCAGTTGCGGAGGTTGTCTTTCATTTCTTTTTCATTGGTTCTGTATACTCTGGTAACATCAGAGCCGACCCTAATGCCTGTACCTCCAGCTCGGCGATGCTCTCCTCATCACTGGTGTTGTTTATTAGGAATGGCATGTATATTGGATGATCATCATCACTATTCTCACAATAGCTATCAGCTGCCTTACGCTTTTCAATTTCAAGAAAGTTTAGTACAGTGGATCCATCACCAGACACTTTGTCCAGGTCATGATCTGCTGTAATAGGCGCATCATCTAACTGTATGGCTTTGCAATGGTGCACCAGTATTCATTTCCTGCCAACACCTTATCACCTGTGGTGCTACCGCCACTACTACAGTACAGCGCCATAGGCAATATGGTGGCACAAAACAAAACATACCGAACATAATGCCCAAGCAGTTCACGCGTATCCTTTGGGAATTTTGTCTTTTTTATTTTTTTGTTTGATATTCCGCAATTTTTTATTGTAAAATCAATGATTTCCTCAATTATATGTAATTTTCGAGATGGTAAAATCGGCATGTGCTGTGGTGGTGTAATTGGATAGGGTCTGTGCAATGGTATTGAAACATAACTGGCCAAATGACTTGGCGTAATGGTTTTGTTTTTGGCATTAATTATACCATAATGTATCATATGCAACCCTATGCTGCGTGCCACTGTGTATAGCAAATTATTGCAGGCATCCTGGAGATTACGGATCCCATCTTTGCTCATGGGGTTGGGCTTTAGTATGTTTGCAAATAATTCATAAATGTTATTTAGTGATAGAATGGGTGTCACCATTTTCAAGTCTTTAATCCAATGAATTAAATCCATAGTCTCCAATTGCCAGTATTGGTGATTTAGTACACAATGAACTTCACCAACAGTCTCATCACCAATTAAAATTACACCTTCCCACGTTTTGCTAATCTTAGCAGAACGCAGTGTGTCATCTAAGGATTTTATTCCACTGTCAACATTTTTAATTAATGCCGATGCTTCTTCTGCTGCTTTAGCATTTTTTCCAGTAAAACCCTATGCAACCCTATGCTGCGTGCCACTGTGTATAGCAAATTATTGCAGGCATCCTGGAGATTACGGATCCCATCTTTGCTCATGGGGTTGGGCTTTAGTATGTTTGCAAATAATTCATAAATGTTATTTAGTGATAGAATGGGTGTCACCATTTTCAAGTCTTTAATCCAATGAATTAAATCCATAGTCTCCAATTGCCAGTATTGGTGATTTAGTACACAATGAACTTCACCAACAGTCTCATCACCAATTAAAATTACACCTTCCCACGTTTTGCTAATCTTAGCAGAACGCAGTGTGTCATCTAAGGATTTTATTCCACTGTCAACATTTTTAATTAATGCCGATGCTTCTTCTGCTGCTTTAGCATTTTTTCCAGTAAATTTTCTCAAATCACAAAGAAATCCGTGAAAAGAAGTCCCAACCACATTTTCTTTCCCAAAATTTCTACCTACAGCCAATGCTTCATTTTTCCCAGTCCACTTGTTATTCCCTTCTCCAGTGCTCGAGACATATTGTAAATAGTAAAATACAACTATTAAAATGAAAAACACAATTACTAATGATACAATCATTACTATTAGTCTCTATATCTTTATTATATCTCTAAACCATTACTATTAGTCTGTATATCTTTATAATATCTCTATTATATCTCCATATCAATACTATTAGTCTCTATATCTTTACATTGTTATTTTAACTTTGTGAAGGTAGTTTGAAAAAATAACTCGATTTAAAAGTTACATATATATTTTCAATACAACACATTAACCATAATGAACATGTAATATAAAAATAACTTGATTTAAAAATTACATATATATTTTCAATAGAACACATTAAGCATAATGAACATGTAATAAATGTAATGAATAGTTGGTGTTGTCTGTTGTCTGAGATGGGCTGTCATCGGCTTGTGTGGCTATGGTTGACTCCAATCATTCTATATTATTTTTTTTGTAATACTCATCCAGTACATTTTCGTTATTCTCACATAATTTAACTATATCTTCAGTGAAGAGTTTAGTTTGCGATTCATCAATTTCTATGTCAGTTTTCTTGACATAATACACTTTATTTGTGTAGCCTTTGATATTCAAAATGTTTAGATTATTAGCTACACAATCAATGTTTGATATAAACACAAAGCATGCCTTGTCCTCAAACTTTTCATTTTTATTGCATCTATGATGTTCCTTGAAATTTTTAATGTTGCACATTAATAAATCTAGATGAATGCCCAATCCAAATGGTTCATTCTCCAACGTGCGGTTTGTGTAATTTTGCTATACACTACCCAAATGTGATAGATTTTCCAAGCTAACAAAATTGTATTCACCTTTTGGTGCTGCGCATGATTTGACTACAGTAAGAACTGGCATGCTAAAATTGATCTTGATGCCATCGTAAATTTCTTTTTCATCCTTGCAAATCAACTTTGGTATAACAGCTCGGTACACAATGTGCAACAAATGGTGCAAATTCAGCCGGTACACAATAAGCCATCATTTTACCAAGTTCATACAATTGTGTGTGATTCAAATATTCATTAGTCTTTAAAAATGGATGATAAGCCAACACATCGTTTTTATTTGTACATGAGCATTTAGCATTTGTTGCTTCAGTTCCTTGATTAGAAAGCAGATTCGCATTGCATTTACGTCCAAAGCTAAACAACAAACTACCACTTTGAGAATATGCATGTCCCAATCCAATATGTGGCATCTTGGCATGAACAATTCCACAACTCTTTAAAATTTGCAAATGACTTGTATACAAGAAAATTCAAGCATACAATCATATAAGCATCCAATCCAGGGTAACATTCACACAAATAGGCATATTTTTCAGCATAATAATCGCATAAAAAAGTTAAACAAATAAATGTTGACTGTAAACATTGGCATGTTGCAGTAGAGTTGATCCAAAACTTCAATGTTGTCCACAAGAGTCATAGAACATAAAGTTTCATAGTCATGACGATAGTCCACTGTAATGGTCTTTTCAAAAGCCTCATTATAATTTGTCAGTTCGCTGGCTGGTAGATTAACATTATTGCGTCTTGGATATCCAGCGGCATTATAATATTAATATTATTATTTTATCGGGCAACAAATTCGCTAATGTCTGATACTGTTGTGGATAGTACATTGCCGATGGCATCATAGATGGTCCAGACTGAAGTTGCGGCAGTTGTGATGATGATACCAGTTGAGCCATCAGCATCTGCATTGATGCTGAATTCGACACATCGGCCATTGAAGCGTGGTACTGCTATTTAGATAGCTGCATTCTTGTAATATCACTATCCATCGTTTTTATTGAAAAAACAAAGTGTTGCTTACAAGTCCAGTCTATAAACTAATTTATCATTACAAAGTTGCAAACCTTTATAGGTAAAAAAACAAAACACACTTGTTATTGAAATTTTTTATTTTTTCATAAAAATGCATTACAGCAATATTAATATTATTATATATTTATAATGTTATTATTATAATATATATCATTATTAATATTAAACATAAATATTTGTCAACTTGTAGTTATTATATCGAAATGCCCACTATTCAGATCATCCAAAAAGAGTAAGTGTGTGGTATCATCAGCACTTATATTACATGGTTTGTTGAATATGCACATGAATAGGCATCTGTCACGATAAATATGAAATGATCGATTAAATATACATGCTGTGGCATGCAGTTCACAAGAACTCCTGTACGTTGTCAGTTCCAACATAGAACTGTAATACTGGTCTACATCGGTATAACTATTATCATCAATTAGTGTGCGGTCTAGATCAAAAACTACAATGCTTTCTAGACGATTGTTTGCAAGTGGCATAGATCTAGCCCAATCGATAGCACGTCGTAACACACTGAAGAAACCATACTCATCGGTACGATCAAGATAGGTTGCATATATTGGTGTAGGATCTTTCAATGTCTACAATACGTAGTGTGGTGCATGGTTTCTAATGCGATACATATCGATATCACTGTCGAAAGAGTGACTGGTTATCAATAAATCATCTAAAGAGTATATACAATGTACAAAAAGATAAACTAATAATTGAAACACAGTTCATTAAATGCAATCGTCTAAAAAAAATTATTCTAAACACATTATATGAATTTACAATATACAGGCCAATACGTATTTTGATAAATTAAAGTTTGATCATTTATTTTAAATTATAAAATGCTTGCAATCGATTGTTCCAACTCTTTTGCTGCAAGTTTTCTCTGTTCTCGAATACGCACAACATTTTCATCACCGCTGCTGCTGTCAACATCTGTCGGTACTAATTCTGGTGTTTTGTATGCATTTAATGTGTCAGATGGTCGTTTCGTCGTCACCTTCTTTACGCCACCATTGGCTGCTGGAATTTCATGTCTTGGCGCCGATTTAGGACGATTAAATCGATTATAGCTACATTGTGTCTTGAATTTCACACTAGTCTCATCTTTCCATATACAATGACTGCCTTCTCCAATGTCGTAAGCGATTGGAGACTTAATTTTGTTATCAACCCTCATTTTTAATTTGTTTATTTGTTTGTTGTTCAACGGACTGATCTTATCCATAGCCCAGACACAGAAACAACACACCAGTAGAAGTAGATCATCTTGTATTTTAATAATGCGCTCAGTTGAAGTATGAGCACAAAGCACACACTTTACTCAACTACATTTGTCCTCAGCGTAGACAAAGTGCTGTGGCTGATAACGTCATATTATAGTCTCTGTGCTGAGTTCTTGAACTCTTGCACGTTTGGGGTTTGATCGAATTACATCATTTTTATGGTCTCTTTTCTTTTCCTCCATTAGGCTATTATATATATGGTCCTTAATATTAATATCACTTACAGCAATAGTGTGACAAACAGTTTGCGCTGTTGGGAAGTAACTCGGCTTTTCTGGATCATAACCATCTACCTTTTTGTTTGACGTTTTTAATGAGTTTTTGTTCAAATTTTTATTTGGCTTGTCAACAGCGTTGAATATGCACATGAATAGGCATCTGTCACGATAAATATGAAAAGATCAATTAAATATACATGCTGTGGCATGCAGTTCACAAGAACTCCTGTACGTTGTCAGTTCCAACATAGAACTGTAATACTGGTCTACATCGGTATAACTATTATCATCAATTAGTGTGCGGTCTAGATCAAAAACTACAATGCTTTCTAGACGATTGTTTGCAAGTGGCATAGATCTAGCCCAATCGATAGCACGTCGTAACACACTGAAGAAACCATACTCATCGGTACGATCAAGATAGGTTGCATATATTGGTGTAGGATCTTTCAATGTCTACAATACGTAGTGTGGTGCATGGTTTCTAATGCGATACATATCGATATCACTGTCGAAAGAGTGACTGGTTATCAATAAATCATCTAAAGAGTATATACAATGTACAAAAAGATAAACTAATAATTGAAACACAGTTCATTAAATGCAATTGTCTAAAAAAAATTATTCTAAACACATTATATGAATTTACAATATACAGGCCAATACGTATTTTGATAAATTAAAGTTTGATCATTTATTTTAAATTATAAAATGCTTGCAATCGATTGTTCCAACTCTTTTGCTGCAAGTTTTCTCTGTTCTCGAATACGCACAACATTTTCATCACCGCTGCTGCTGTCAACATCTGTCGGTACTAATTCTGGTGTTTTGTATGCATTTAATGTGTCAGATGGTCGTTTCGTCGTCACCTTCTTTACGCCACCATTGGCTGCTGGAATTTCATGTCTTGGCGCCGATTTAGGACGATTAAATCGATTATAGCTACATTGTGTCTTGAATTTCACACTAGTCTCATCTTTCCATATACAATGACTGCCTTCTCCAATGTCGTAAGCGATTGGAGACTTAATTTTGTTATCAACCCTCATTTTTAATTTGTTTATTTGTTTGTTGTTCAACGGACTGATCTTATCCATAGCCCAGACACAGAAACAACACACCAGTAGAAGTAGATCATCTTGTATTTTAATAATGCGCTCAGTTGAAGTATGAGCACAAAGCACACACTTTACTCAACTACATTTGTCCTCAGCGTAGACAAAGTGCTGTGGCTGATAACGTCATATTATAGTCTCTGTGCTGAGTTCTTGAACTCTTGCACATTTGGGGTTTGATCGAATTACATCATTTTTATGGTCTCTTTTCTTTTCCTCCATTAGGCTATTATATATATGGTCCTTAATATTAATATCACTTACAGCAATAGTGTGACAAACAGTTTGCGCTGTTGGGAAGTAACTCGGCTTTTCTGGATCATAACCATCTACCTTTTTGTTTGACGTTTTTAATGAGTTTTTGTTCAAATTTTTATTTGGCTTGTCAACAGCGTTGAATATGCACATGAATAGGCATCTGTCACGATAAATATGAAAAGATCAATTAAATATACATGCTGTGGCATGCAGTTCACAAGAACTCCTGTACGTTGTCAGTTCCAACATAGAACTGTAATACTGGTCTACATCGGTATAACTATTATCATCAATTAGTGTGCGGTCTAGATCAAAAACTACAATGCTTTCTAGACGATTGTTTGCAAGTGGCATAGATCTAGCCCAATCGATAGCACGTCGTAACACACTGAAGAAACCATACTCATCGGTACGATCAAGATAGGTTGCATATATTGGTGTAGGATCTTTCAATGTCTACAATACGTAGTGTGGTGCATGGTTTCTAATGCGATACATATCGATATCACTGTCGAAAGAGTGACTGGTTATCAATAAATCATCTAAAGAGTATAGGCTCTATAAGAATGTACAAAAAGATAAACTAATAATTGAAACACAGTTCATTAAATGCAATCGTCTAAAAAAAATTATTCTAAACACATTATATGAATTTACAATATACAGGCCAATACGTATTTTGATAAATTAAAGTTTGATCATTTATTTTAAATTATAAAATGCTTGCAATCGATTGTTCCAACTCTTTTGCTGCGAGTTTTCTCTGTTCTTGAATATGCACAACATTTTCATCACCGCTGCTGCTGTCAACATCTGTCGGTACTAATTCTGGTGTTTTGTATGCATTTAATGTGTCAGATGATCTTTTCGTCGCCACCTTCTTTACGCCACCATTGGCTGCTGGAATTTTATGTCTTGGCGCCGATTTAGGACGATTAAATCGATTATAGCTACATTGTGTCTTAAATTTCACACTAGTCTCATCTTTCCACATACAATGACTGCCTTCTCCAATGTCATAAGCGATTGGAGACTTAATTTTGTTATCAACCCTCATTTTTAATTTGTTTATTTGTTTGTTGTTCAACGGACTGATCTTATCCATAGCCCAGACACAGAAACAACACACCAGTAGAAGTAGATCATCTTGTATTTTAATAATGCACTCAGTTGAAGTATGAGCACAAAGCACACACTTTACTCGACTACATTTGTCCTCAGCATAGACAAAGTGCTGTGGCTGATAACGTCATATTATAGTCTCTGTGCTGAGTTCTTGAACTCTTGCACATTTGGGGTTTGATCGAATTACATCATTTTTATGGTCTCTTTTCTTTTCCTCCATTAGGCTGTTATATATATGGTCCTTAATATTAATATCACTTACAGCAATAGTGTGACAAACAGTTTGCGCTGTTGGGAAGTAACTCGGCTTTTCTGGATCATAACCATCTACCTTTTTGTTTGACGTTTTTAATGAGTTTTTGTTCAAATTTTTATTCGGCTTGTCAACAGCGTTTGGTTGATTATTACTCTGTGGTCTCATAATCGTAATTTCTGTTGTTTCATTATTGATGTCAATCTTGTGTGTCATAATTTCTGTTGTTTTATTATCTTGTGTGCTGTTGATTTCTTGCAACCAATTGTTTCATGTATATTGTCAGTTGCGGAGGTTGTCTTTCATTTCTTTTTCATTGGTTCTGTATACTCTGGTAACATCAGAGCCGACCCTAATGCCTGTACCTCCAGCTCGGCGATGCTCTCCTCATCACTGGTGTTGTTTATTAGGAATGGCATGTATATTGGATGATCATCATCACTATTCTCACAATAGCTATCAGCTGCCTTACGCTTTTCAATTTCAAGAAAGTTTAGTACAGTGGATCCATCACCAGACACTTTGTCCAGGTCATGATCTGCTGTAATAGGCGCATCATCTAACTGTATGGCTTTGCAATGGTGCACCAGTATTCATTTCCTGCCAACACCTTATCACCTGTGGTGCTACCGCCACTACTACAGTACAGCGCCATAGGCAATATGGTGGCACAAAACAAAACATACCGAACATAATGCCCAAGCAGTTCACGCGTATCCTTTGGGAATTTTGTCTTTTTTATTTTTTTGTTTGATATTCCGCAATTTTTTATTGTAAAATCAATGATTTCCTCAATTATATGTAATTTTCGAGATGGTAAAATCGGCATGTGCTGTGGTGGTGTAATTGGATAGGGTCTGTGCAATGGTATTGAAACATAACTGGCCAAATGACTTGGCGTAATGGTTATGTTTTTGGCATTAATTATACCATAATGTATCATATGCAACCCTATGCTGCGTGCCACTGTGTATAGCAAATTATTGCAGGCATCCTGGAGATTACGGATCCCATCTTTGCTCATGGGGTTGGGCTTTAGTATGTTTGCAAATAATTCATAAATGTTATTTAGTGATAGAATGGGTGTCACCATTTTCAAGTCTTTAATCCAATGAATTAAATCCATAGTCTCCAATTGCCAGTATTGGTGATTTAGTACACAATGCACTTCGCCAACAGTCTCATCACCAATTAAAATTACACCTTCCCGCGTTTTGCTAATCTTAGCATAACGCAGTGTGTCATCTAAGGATTTTATTCCGCTGTCAACATTTTTAATTAATGCCGATGCTTCTTCTGCTGCTTTAGCATTTTATTCCAGTAAATTTTCTCAAATCACAAAGAAATCCGTGAAAAGAAGTCCCAACCACATTTTCTTTCCCAAAATTTCTACCTACAGCCAATGCTTCATTTTTTCCCAGTCCACTTGTTATTCCCTTCTCCAGTGCTCGAGACATATTGTAAATAGTAAAATACAACTATTAAAATGAAAAACACAATTACTAATGATACAATCATTACTATTAGTCTCTATATCTTTATTATATCTCTAAACCATTACTATTAGTCTGTATATCTTTATAATATCTCTATTATATCTCCATATCAATACTATTAGTCTCTATATCTTTACATTGTTATTTTAACTTTGTGAAGGTAGTTTGAAAAAATAACTCGATTTAAAAGTTACATATATATTTTCAATACAACACATTAACCATAATGAACATGTAATATAAAAATAACTTGATTTAAAAATTACATATATATTTTCAATAGAACACATTAAGCATAATGAACATGTAATAAATGTAATGAATAGTTGGTGTTGTCTGTTGTCTGAGATGGGCTGTCATCGGCTTGTGTGGCTATGGTTGACTCCAATCATTCTATATTATTTTTTTTGTAATACTCATCCAGTACATTTTCGTTATTCTCACATAATTTAACTATATCTTCAGTGAAGAGTTTAGTTTGCGATTCATCAATTTCTATGTCAGTTTTCTTGACATAATACACTTTATTTGTGTAGCCTTTGATATTCAAAATGTTTAGATTATTAGCTACACAATCAATGTTTGATATAAACACAAAGCATGCCTTGTCCTCAAACTTTTCATTTTTATTGCATCTATGATGTTCCTTGAAATTTTTAATGTTGCACATTAATAAATCTAGATGAATGCCCAATCCAAATGGTTCATTCTCCAACGTGCGGTTTGTGTAATTTTGCTATACACTACCCAAATGTGATAGATTTTCCAAGCTAACAAAATTGTATTCACCTTTTGGTGCTGCGCATGATTTGACTACAGTAAGAACTGGCATGCTAAAATTGATCTTGATGCCATCGTAAATTTCTTTTTCATCCTTGCAAATCAACTTTGGTATAACAGCTCGGTACACAATGTGCAACAAATGGTGCAAATTCAGCCGGTACACAATAAGCCATCATTTTACAAAGTTCATACAATTGTGTGTGATTCAAATATTCATTAGTCTTTAAAAATGGATGATAAGCCAACACATCGTTTTTATTTGTACATGAGCATTTAGCATTTGTTGCTTCAGTTCCTTGATTAGAAAGCAGATTCGCATTGCATTTACGTCCAAAGCTAAACAACAAACTACCACTTTGAGAATATGCATGTCCCAATCCAATATGTGGCATCTTGGCATGAACAATTCCACAACTCTTTAAAATTTGCAAATGACTTGTATACAAGAAAATTCAAGCATACAATCATATAAGCATCCAATCCAGGGTAACATTCACACAAATAGGCATATTTTTCAGCATAATAATCGCATATAAAGTTAATCAAATAAATGTTGACTGTAAAAGTTGGCATGTTGCAGTAGAGTTGATCCAAAACTTCAATGTTCTCCACAAGAGTCATAGAACATAAAGTTTCATAGTCATGACAATAGTCCGCTCTAATGGTATTTTCAAAAGCCTCATTATAATTTGTCAGTTTGCTGGCTGGTAGATTAACATTATTGTGTCTTGGATATCCAGCGGCATTATAATATTAATATTATTATTTTATCGGGCAACAAATTCGCAAATGTCTGATACTGTTGTGGATAGTACATTGCCGATGACATCATAGATGGTCCAGACTGAAGTTGTGACGATGATACCAGTTGAGCCATCAGCATCGGCATTGATGCTGAATTGGACACATCGGCCATTGAAGCGTGGTACTGCTGTTTAGGTAGCTGCATTCTTGTAATATCACTATCCATCGTTTTTATGGAAAAAACAATGTGTTGCTTACAAGTCAAGTCTATAAACTAATTTATCATTACAAAGTTGCAAACCTTTATAGGTAAAAAAACAAAACACACTTGTTATTGAAATTTTTTTTTTTTTTTCATAAAAATGCATTACAGCAATATTAATATTATTATATATTTATAATGTTATTATTATAATATATATCATTATTAATATTATACATAAATATTTGTCAACTTGTAGTTATTATATCGAAATGCCCACTATTCAGATCATCCAAAAAGAGTAAGTGTGTGGTATCATCAGCACTATTATTACATGGTTTGTTGAATATGCACATGAATAGGCATCTGTTGCGATAAATATGAAATGATCGATTAAATATACACGCTGTGGCATGCAGTTCACAAGAACTCCTGTATGTTGTCAGTTCCAACATAGAACTGTAATACTGGTCTACATCGGTATAACTATTATCATCAATTAGTGTGCGGTCTAGATCAAAAACTACAATGCTTTCTAGACGATTGTTTGCAAGTGGCATAGATCTAGCCCAATCGATAGCACATTGTAACACACTGAAGAAACCGTACACATAGGTACGATCAAGATAGGTTGCATATATTGGTGTAGGATCTTTCAATGTCTACAATACGTAGTGTGGTGCATGGTTTCTAATGCGATACATATCGATATCACTGTCGAAAGAGTGACTGGTTATCAATAAATCATCTAAGCTCTATAAGAATGTACAAATAGATAAACTAATAATAGAAACACAGTTCATTAAATGCAATCGTCTAAAAAAAATTATTCTAAACACATTATATGAATTTACAATATACAGGCCAATACGTATTTTGATAAATTAAAGTTTGATCATTTATTTTAAATTATTAAATGCTTGCAATCGATTGTTCCAACTCTTTTGCTGCGAGTTTTCTCTGTTCTTGAATACGCACAACATTTTCATCACCGCTACTGCTGTCAACATCTGTTGGTACTAATTCTGATGTTTTGTATGCATTTAATGTGTCAGATGGTCGTTTTGTCGCCACCTTCTTTATGCCACCATTGGCTGCTGGAATTTTATGTCTTGGCGCCGATTTAGGACGGTTAAATCGATTATAGCTACATTGTGTCTTAAATTTCACACTAGTCTCATCTTTCCACATACAATGACTGCCTTCTCCAATGTCGTAAGCGATTGGAGACTTAATTTTGTTATCAACTATCATTTTTAATTTGTTTGTTGTTCAACGGACCGATCTAATCCATAGCCCAGACACAGAAACAACACACCAGTAGAAGTAGTTCATCTTGTATTTTAATAATGCGCTCAGTTGAAGTATGAGCATAAAGCACACACTTTACTCGACTACATTTGTCCTCAGTGTAGACAAAGTGCTGTGGCTGATAACATCATATTATAGTCTGTGCTGAGTTCTTGAACTCTTGCACGTTTAGGGCTTGATCAAATTACGTCATTTTTATGGTCTCTTTTCTTTTCCTCCATTAGGCTATTATATATATGCTCCTTAATATTAATATCACTTACAGCAATAGTGTGACAAACAGTTTGCGCTGTTGGGAAGTAACTCGGCATTTCTGGATCGTAACCATCTACCTTTTTGTTTGACATTTTTAATGAGTTTTTGTTCAAATTTTTAGTTGGCTTGTCAACAGCGTCTGGTTGATTATTACTCTGTGGTCTCATAATCATAATTTCTGTTGTTTCATTATTGATGTCAATCTTGTGTGTCGTAATTTAGTTGTTTTATTATCTTGTGTGCCATTGATTTCTTGCAACCGATTGTTTTATGTATATTGTTAGTTGCGGAGGTTGTCTTTCGTTTCTTTTTCATTGGTTCTGTATACTCTGGTAACATCAGAGCCGACCCTAATGCCTGTACCTCCAGCTCGGCGATGCTCTCCTCATCGCTGGTGTTGTTTATTAGGAATGGCATGTATATTGGATGATCATCATCACTATTCTCACAATAGCTTTCAGCTGCCTTACACTTTTCAATTTGACTACAGTAAGAACTGGCATGCTAAAATTGATCTTGATGCCATCGTAAATTTCTTTTTCATCCTTGCGAATCAACTTTGGTACACAACTTTGTACACAATGTGCAACAAATGGTGCATATTCAGCCGGTACACAATAACCCATCATTTTACCAAGTTCATAATTGTGTGTGAATCAAATATTCGTCAGTCTTTAAAAATGGATGATTAGCCAACACATCGTTTTTATTGGTACACAAGCGTTAAGCATTGGTTGCTTCAGCTCCTCCATTAAACAGCGGATTCGCTTTGCATTTACGTCCAAAGCTAAACAACAAACTACCACTTTGAAAATTTGCACATCCCAATCCAATATGTGACATCTTGGCATGACCAATTCCACAACTCTCTTTAAAATTTGCAAATGACTTGAATACAAGAAAATTCAAGCAAACAATCATATAAGCATCCAATCCAGGGTAACGTTCCCACAAATCTGCATATTTTTCAGCATAACAATCGCATATAAAGTCAATGTTATCCACAAGAGTCATAGAACATAAAGTTTCATAGTCATGACAATAGTCCACTGTAATGGTCTTTTCAAAAGCCTCATTATAATTTGTCAGCTCACTGGCCGGCAGATTAACATTAGCGCGTTTTGGAGATCCAGCGGCATTAGTCATTTTATCGGGCAACAAGTTTGCAACAAACTACTTCTACCGGTGTGTTGTTTCTGTGTCTGGGCTATGGATAAGATCAGTCCAGTTGAACAACAAACAAATAAACAAATTAAAAATGAGGGTTGAAAACAAAATAAAGTCTCCAATCGCTTATGTCATTGGAGAAGGCGGTCGTTGTATGTGGAAAGATGAGACTAGTGTGAAACTTAAGACACGATGTAGCTATAATCGATTTAATCGCCCTAAATCGGCGCCAAGACGTAAAATTCCAGCAGCCAATGGTGGCGTAAAGAAGGTGGCGATGAAACGACCATCTGACACGTTAATTGCGTACAAAACACCAGAATTAGTACAGACTGATGTTGACAGCAGCAGCGGTGATGAAAATGTTGCGTGTATTCGAGAACAGAGAAAACTCGCAGCAAAAGAGTTGGAACAATCAATCGCAAGCATTTTATAATTTAAAATAAATGATCAAACTTTAATTTATCAAAATACATATTGGCATGTGTATTGTAAATTCATATAATGTGTTTAGAATAATTTTTTTTAGACGATTGTATTTAATGAACTGTGTTTCAATTATTAGTTTATCTTTTTGTACATTCTTATAGAG
The DNA here is from genome assembly GCA_948455865.1 of Conomelus anceps. Taxonomy (NCBI): domain Eukaryota; kingdom Metazoa; phylum Arthropoda; class Insecta; order Hemiptera; family Delphacidae; genus Conomelus; species Conomelus anceps. The sequence goes on along the minus strand of OX418227.1, from coordinate 11,353,543 downwards.
CCTATACTCTTCAGATGATTTATTGATAACCAGTCACATTTTTGACAGTGATATCGACATGTATCACATTAGAAACCGTGCACCACGCTGTCTCAAAATCAATAGATTCCTTGTATATCCAACAATAATTATTTTCAACAGACAGATATGATTAATAATTATATGTACCAATTTGAATACAGACAAATGATACACGATATAAGACAATGAATAAATAGAATAATTAATTGCAAAAAGAGCAATATAGATAAATAATTATCATTATGATCAATGTAGGTGAATCGAACAGTGCCGTATTAGGCTTTGTTAACCTTTATAATGACAAACAATATACTGTACAAATAATTAGCAACTCGAAATAACTATTTTCCTGCCAACTCATTTATAATAATAATAGTTTTTCCAACTATCTGGAGTCAGACAGGATATCAAGACACTAGGAGGTATAAATAAATCTAACAGCGCTGACTCCTGCAAAATAAAAAATCCATGAAATTCAACAATAGTATTGGGAAAAACAATATTTTATCAACTTGATTATATTTAGTATTGTATCATTATACTGAACACCATTCCAAAAAAAATAAACTCCAAAACAAAAAAAAAACGACCCCTTAAAAGTAATAATGAAGCATAATTTATAGAGACCCATCAACAATATTAAATATAGTACATTATAATAGGCCTACATAAATATTATGTGTATAGAATGGCAAGGAGGTACAGCAAATAGGCCTACACAAGAAAACCAACATGCATTATTTGGTGGATGGAACACACACACACACACACACACACACACACACACTCACACTGTCATTCCATCATAATATTTTCATTTAACCTTTCTAGGAGTATGTTAGGTTATACTGTAGGTTGCACAGTTGTTGTCAAGTCCGGGATGTTGTTTAGGACTCCGATGTGAACCCTACGTGGCTGCTGCTTGCAGATAAACCGGGCGATAAGATCGCCAAACCCTATCCCAATAAATTATACTATAGTACCGCACTGGAGGAATAAACCTTCACCACCAGTACACCATCATCAATAATATTGGTCGTTATCAATATTATTGTTATTTGACATTTTACCTTCTGCAATTACTAAAGTAGTATCACTCCCCCACCCATTCTGCTTTCCTCTTCAATAATTGATTGGCATTTTACCTTCTTCAATTACTGCAGTAGTATCACTCCCCTCATCCATTCTGCTCTCTTCTTCAATATCAATAATTACATCAGTAAAATTCTTTTTCTGGATTTGAAGAGTCTGCGGCTTCACTCTCTTCTTTACTACACCCCTTTCCCGAATCTTACGTGTTTTCATCAGTCCATCCCCATCAACCCTTTCCCCCCCCCCCCCCCCATTGTTATGACTATCATATACAATAACTATTTCCCCCTCCTCGTTGACAATATTTTTGTCCTTTCCACCTACAACACTTAGGTACTACACTATCAACACTGTCTAAATTATTAGATGTTGGAATATTTAAATCAATTATATATTTTGATGACGATTCATCCCCCACAACACCAACAGAATTGGACGCCATGTTCACACAGTACGGTTACTAACAATATGTAGCCTACACATCATGTACAGGTTTATATATGTCGTGAAAAGATATCATAAAATAGTTAGAAAACTTAATACTTATAAGAGCATTTTATTGGTATTTCTTATCTGTGTATAAGAAAAATAAAATACAATTTGTTAAGAGAAGCGTTCAGATGATAATAATAATTTATGATTTGTTGATTTAGTATTAAAATTTCAAAAAATCAAAATTCCAAAATAATTACATATTTTATTTTAAAATTTCCCAAATAATTAGTTTACTTTATTAAAAACCAGGAATAGAAGCGTGTATCATTGCGTCCTTGCTTGTTTCTTTTTAATACATGGACATTATGTATTAGTATGGATGTCGCACTATTCTTGATCTGAGTTCATAGAGGTCATTATTTTAGAAAATTATAATTCTGTTATTCTATAATGAAGGTAATATTTTCAATTAGATTCAAACAGTAATTTTTTCATTTATCTCAAGCCATTGATGTTTTGATAGACCTTTTCAAACACAATCACTTTCCATATCTTTGTCTTTACATCAATACAGGTTTTCCTGTGGAAGAGCATGTTACCCATAAAATAATAAAATACCCAGAAACTTCCTAAGGCAATCAATAATTGTAATTTCAAAATCATGGCGATTGTTCTGTGTGGCATAAAAACAACTCTGTTGAGCAATGTGTTGCTGTATTATAATACTGTATATATTTCCACAGTATGTATGCACATTCATGTGGTTAAGCAGCTTCTATAGACCCCTCCACATACACAAGGTCACATCTACCCACACCTCTTTCCCCAAGGTGTAATTTTAATTGGTGATGTGACTGCTGGCGAAGTGCATTGTGTACTAAATCACCAATACTGGCAATTGGAGACTACGGATTTAATTCATTGGATTGAAAATTCATTGGACTTGAAAATGGTAACACTCATTCTATCACTAAATAACATTTATGAATTATTTGCAAACATACTAAAGCCCAACCCCAAGAGCAAAGATGGGATCCGTAATCTCCAGGATGCCTGCAATAATTTGCTATACACAGTGGCACGCAGCATAGGGTTGCATATGATACATTATGGTATAATTAATGACGAAAACATAACCATTACGCCAAGTCATTTGGCCAGTTATGTTTCAATACCATTGCACAAACCCTATCCCTCCACCAAACCCAAACCCTCCTCCTCCACCTCCACCTCATTCTCACTTATTCGCAACCTAGTTGCTAGAGAGGGAAGGAATCGAATATTGTCCAATAATGGTGAGGGTGGAGCAATTGTCTCTGGCCAATGCTGATAGGTGTGGGAGGGAGGGAGGAACTCAGTATGTCTTACTATGGCAACAGTATTTTGTTTGCCAATTGGCAAAACCCTGTTTTTGTTGCCCCCTGTTCTTCCTGTCCTGTCCCAACTTTTTTACACGACCATGACCTCTCTCCTCTCTTGGGAACATTACAAGCTGAAATAATATAATTGTTTTTTCTGCAATCAAACATTTACCACCTAGAATACTTGTATGGCAAACATTTGAAATTGTACAAGTATGATGAAAATTGGTTTTCAAAATAAATTTTACAATTACCAACAGTGTTTTTCTTTTTCTTATTCGTCAAACATTGTAAACAGTTTTTTTTTTTCAATTTTTATACATTGTAATACTGTATGTATTACCTATTGGGTGCACAGACATTAAATAACGACTCATATCACTGAATCACGTCCAGTCACAAATTCATAAATGACCTTTCCACATTGTTCTCGAAGTATTACGGCTAAAATTTGATAATCTTTCTGAACATTCACTGACACTTTTTCACCATACTGGGTCTAAACTCTTTGTGCTGTCACCATCCTATACTGAAAGGTCTGGGCTAGAATTTAGACATTTCCATTGAACCAATATATATATAGTATATATAATCTTCTTATCGGGTATAAGGTTGGCATGCGCCCATCTGTAATGTTGGATTTCTGCTTGGAGACAGCTTCAAAAATAGCACATGCTTCTGCAGACATCTGAATCGTTTTTGAAACATTGATTATTTTCAACAATATAAAGGGTTTGCAGTTGTAGAAGTTAGAAGTAGTAAAACACTCACCTAATATGTCTTAGACATAACCATCACCATCTCCATCAATTGTCTCCATGCAATGCATTTCACCAATGCCAGCAAGCTTTCATAGTTCTCGCCCCAGGTGGTAAATTATGATCCAAAGGCTCGAAACCCTCCTAAAAATAGAGTCCATCTCATCTATCTCCATCATCTAACTCATGACCCACGATCAGGTCTCAGACCTATGTGGGTTTCATCCTCCAGAAAAATCTTGAAACATTCTGTATATTATAAATCCAAATTTAATTACACAATTATTCTAACATCTCTAATTTCCTCAATTGACTGTAGGTAACTAACAAGATGTTCCGTGTGCAAATAAAATTAATTGTGTGTGATATTATTACCAAATTATGATACTAAATTAAGAATTGTATTCTATACAAGGTAGATTGTATAGAATGCTTATTATAATCATTTTTAATGGCATGTAGACTCGCCAAAATATATGTCTTGCAAAAACTCAACCTTACTATACAACTTTTCTTAATCAATCTTGTCTCAAATTGGTGTTTGTTTAATTTGAGTGATGTTTAACGAAATATATAACTTCTTGAAGTATTATGCATATTCTCAAGATCTCGGTCGCAGTATCTTTACTAATTTAATTTATTTTAATTATATATCAGTTTGTGTGAGTATATATTATTAAATTCAACAATATATATTATTGTTATAGTTTTTATTTTATTTGTTTTTTAATTTGAAGTAATTTGATCTTGTGTCCTGGCTGGATCAGAGTTGAATAATTGAGTTTAATTACAATTAAAGTGGCAGGAGAAAAATTGAATTATGTAATAGAATTTTATTATAAATAATGTTGTAGATAATGAATTTAATTTATAATGTTACAAAAAGATAGCAAGACTGGCCTTTCTCTGACTGTTGCCAAAGTTCTTATTTTAGAAATGTTTAATCTGTGATAGAATATTGTGTGTGATAGTTTTAGATGAGCTTTTATACAAAATTATTTAATTATGATTTCGAAACAATAGAACTAGTATTTTATAATAGTATTTTAACTTGAATAGAATCTTATGAACATTCTATTCTGAAAAATTTTGTGATGAGCTCATAATGAAATATAATTTCTTTTAACAATTTATATTAACAGTTGTTGACTGTGAACCTTCTTACAAAATTACTTACAACTATGCATTGTAGTTTGATTTTTTTGTCCACATTACTATTTTATTTAGTAAATTAAGTCAACAAATCATGATTGAAATACGGATAAACATGTCCAACATGTGTTATTATCAACTGTATAATGTTGAAACAATTTACCATTATTAAATAATTATTTGTACCAAAATGTAGTTCTATGTTTCTATTACTAAGCTAATTTAATTGTTCTAGCAAAGAATGCAATTTAAGTATAAATCAGGTCCATGTTGTTACCTTCAAATAAATATAGGATTTCTGTAATGACATTTTTTTTAAATATTTTTGTTTGTAATTATTATCAAATGAAAACGACTGTTATTTTATCAAAAACTTTTTTATTTTTAATGAAATAAATAGTATTCTTGGCAGTGATAGATGTAATTTAACAGCATAATTTATTTATTTGTCATGAAATTTCACAAAAGGCGGAGTCATTGTTGCATACGCTTGGCATATGAGAGGAGTTAGTTCTCAGTTCCACTCTAACCTCATTAGAAAAGGTGCTACTATTAAAATGAGATATAGAATAATTTCAGATCATCTATTCAAATTTATGAAATAATTAAATGATTAAAATAATAAATAATTATATATAATATAACTAATAATATAGTTACTAAAAATAATAATAAATGAATTTATTCAATAATTAAATGATGAAAATGAAAAATTACCCGGGCTAATGAGCGGGCACAATAGCTAGTAAATAATAAATTAATTATCTCTATCTATAAAAGGATGATACCCTGACTCACTCATCAACGCAGAGCCAAAACTACTAGGCCTATGAACTTGAAATTTCGTATGAACAATCCTTATAGGATTTCACCGTGCAATAAGAAAGGATTTTTCAAAATTCGCAATTATAGGGGTGTTTTTAGGGGGTTAAAATTTTGCCTATGCAAAGCATGGGAACATGGCTAGCTAGCTTACTAGGATCTTTTAATCATATGGAAAATAATTTGAAATTTTTCGATCTGCTGTACACGCTGTTTCGATGGACAAGCTGTTTGTGTGTTTTGCAGATCATCATTCACCTAACCTACTGAACTTGCCGGCCAAACAGCTTAAAGGAACAGCTGATAGAAGTCAACAGTTTTTAATTATATGGCAGGCACCTTAGCGGCGTTATTTACGCTGTCTGGAACGCAAAGACTTTGCATGTAGGATACCGTGCAGTCGGAGCCTTGCAGTATGTAGGAAACATATGGCTGGGTATGATGAAATGTAATTATGCTGGGTTGATGGCATCTGTTAACCAATGCAGCTAGAAATTTGAAATGTATTCTCAGTAGGAGGTGGCGAATAATAAAATAAAAAACCTAGCTTCTACCCTAATAGTCGTGGAAGGTTTAAATTTGAAATGTTCATTGAGAGGTGGTGAGTAAGGTCTTCCTGTGTAAGAAAACAACGAAGGAGACCTCTCTGATCAGCTGGAAGAGCCCTAGGACTAAATTCTTCCCTAATAGTCCTAGAAGGTTGAAATTTGAAATGTAACCTCAGTGGGAGGTGACAAATAATAAAATCAAGAATTTTTTATGAGAACGCAGCAACGCGCGTCGGGCCAGCTAGTATCCTATATTTTACTCACAGTCACTCGCTCAGTAGGGAAGAGTGGGGCGGGTCATCTGCCGTAGATGTAACCAGCTCCCGTACTCGACACTGACTGTCCCCAGCCACTCGGGAAAATTCATGGCAAATTAATAAATTATAATTAACACAGCATTACCTGAATTTTTAACTTTATCAACTAAGTTTTATTTGAGATTTTACAAAGCCAAAAATAGTTGAATTTGAGTGATTACGTCTTTGAAATTCAGGGTAAGGTTTTCTTAAATGGAAGTTTACTGCATTAATATCACTAAAATAAATGCAAAATATATACAGTCAATTGAAGTATATAGTAGAAATATTACTGATGGAACCAAGCCTTAGAACTATAATTTGATTAACAACTTTTTTTGGTAGCTGATAGCTGATGTTATTTGAAATTTGTTTTGCAATTGAAATACTGTATTTTATTGGATTTTTTTTAATATACTAGTTGAATTGATCTCAAGAGTTATTCTTACAAATAAGTTCTAATGATTTATTAATACAGTAGTACTCTTTTTAATAGATGTTTTATTTAATTTTTTATTGTTAAACATTTTTTTTTTTTTTTATGTTATTGTTGAACATTTTTTATTTATTTTTTGTCTGTGATATGCTGAATATATTGAAAGAAAGTTTAATTTGCATGTAGTACAGTATTCTTGATAATAAAGCTTGGTTTTTCTAGGTCCATGCTTTATGCGGAGCTCACTATTGTGTCCATACGTAAGTTAGAGAATTGTGGGGGATTTGGCTCAATCTTGCCATATGTTTAATTGTTTAGCACAGTAATTTTGAGACAAATTTCCCGCAATTCTTTAGCTTTAGCAATTATTTCACGTTTGCGTGCCACAATTAAGGATAAATTACACCAGCCGTGTAAATTTGATTAAAAAATTAGCTGATGGTTCTAAACATGTCAATGTCTTATGTACTTTTAACATTGTTGAGCTAGGTCAGACGCTCAGCTGATGTGATTTAGCCTAAATTGTGGCTCGCGACCGCGACGGAAGTGGCTCTGTATAATAAAGGGCCTTGGGGCCGTATTTATGACCGATCCTTCAGAGTCTCTTAACTCGAGGAAGTCTTGAAAAGCCTCTATTCTAAATGCATTTCAAGAATTCCTCGAGTCAAGAGACACGAAGGAAAGTTCATAAATACGGCGGCCCTTAGTAGTAAGAAAATTTCTAAACACTTCTTTATTTGTATAATGTAGGTATCAAAAGTTTCTTTTGTAAGAACGATTTGTTAATTTCTCTTTCAACTCGAACTGTCTTGTGATCTCAAATGCTATTTATTCATTAAACGATTGTTTTTTTAATAATTTTGTTATTTACTGATGAAACCATGCACCTTTGAATTAATCATGCTTTCCTACAGCCCAGATGCAGAGAATGTGACGCCCCCCTGCATAATAGCACTCACTTGACACAATTTTATGTCTTGCGTATTTGAAAATGCATGAACTAAACAAAAAATAGTGTCGAAGTTGAGGTTATATACGAGAGGGGTCGTAACAGTTGCTGAAATCTGTGCTGAGGATGGATGATTCAAGGTAAAGTTCTTAAAAGAACACCCTTCACAAGAAATATGGAACTCTAATCAATTAGAAAATTGGTTTGAGAGTGATCAAGTCAAGAGACGCTGAAGGTTCATCCATAAATACATACAGGTAATTGATATAAATGCCAATTTATTTGAAACGCATTTAAAAATCGAGATTGAAATCTATCACTTGAAATAAAACCGCCAAATCTTCTGAAAATGGCGTAAAAATTAAGTTTGAAAAATAAAATTCAAACAGTCCGCCAGTAAATCAGCTGAGAATTGAGAAGAAATAGTTATTAAATTAATTCAAAAACTGGTGGGAATAGCAGAGAAAAGAACAGCTGATTCAAGATGGCGTGGTTTTTTTCTCTGCTATTCCCACCAGTTTTTGAATTAATTTAATAACTATTTCTTCTAAATTCTCAGCTGATGGAGAGGCGGATTGTTTGAATTTGAATTATCTTACTTAATTTTTACGCCATTTTCAGAAGATTTGGCGGTTTTATCTCAATATTTCATGATTGAATGGTCTCAAATCAGTTTTCTACCAAAGTTTGGTTAGAAAATATACCTAGAAATAGTTTTTAAGGTATTGATTGGATGAAATGAATACAAATAGATCATTTTTGATAAGATAACGTTCTTTATTGATTAAATAAAACACTTTACAAAACAATATTGAAAAACATATTGATAATTGGTACATCTAATATCCTTAGGCTAGTTTTTAACGATTTAGGGCCGTAATTATGAACGTTCCTTCAGTGCCTCTTGACTTGAGGAGCTGTTGAAATGCCTATATGAGTAAATGCATTACATTTCAAGAGTGCCTCGAGTCAAGAGATACTGAAGGAACGTTCATAAATATTCTCAAAGTCCTCGGCCACGATAAGAGCGGCAGAGTGGCGCTGCTTGCTGCCTAAAGCTGGCTTTTCCTAGATCCACACTTTTTGCTAAGAGCAGTGCGCACCATTGATGCCAGACGCAAACTAAAGAATTGTGGGGGATTTGGCTCGCCGTACGGTACGGTAGTTTTGAGACAAACCCCCACCATTCATCAGCTTGAGTCTGACATCACTGGTGCGCAATACGTTCCTAAAAAAGTGTGGAGCTAGGAAACCCCAGATTAATCTTGACAACTTTATTCCACTACTTACCGCTAACCACTATTATCGTGGCCAAGGCCTCACAATTATACAACATGGTATATTTCTAACATACAGTACTTTAGCGCAGAGATTCTCAAAGTCAAGGGCCCCAGAAAGAGGACACAAACTTTATCAATTTTTTTCTACATGATGTCTTACATTTTTATTCTTTTCTGAAACCATCAAAAAGGAGGTTACTTTTTCTATAGGCACCAACGATATAATGATTTGTGACCGTATTTATGAACGTTTCTTCAGTGTCTCTCGACTCAAGGGACTGCCTATATTAATACATTACATTTCAAGAGTCCCTTGAGTAAAGAGAAAGTGGAGGAACGTTCATAAATACGGCCTTGTGTCGCGCGATGGATAGGTGAACTCAGTATTTTTGATTCTCTGGTAAATGAATGCAGCTTTTGTTACCAGTGACTGCTCTTGTTAATAACTAATCTATCTTGAGGTACCTTCTTCATCTGTAAGGCCCAAAACCCACATGCAATTGTTTAGGTACCAATACTACACATGTAAGTACAGGCCGCACAATAGCAAGTATAGTGTTTTACAACTGACACAACGAACCAGTCGGATATGGGTTTGGAGTCAAGCTAGGGTATTCCTTCGCACTTTTTGCGATGCTCACTGCAAACCAGTGTGCCAGACACAAGCTAAAGTTTTGTGGAGATTTTGTTCAAAATTACCGTGCATAACAATTAAATGTACGGTAATTACATCACGTAACAATTGAACGTACGGTAATTCCGAGCCGAATCCGCGACAATTCTTTACCTTGTTTCTGGCAACACTGTTGCGCAGTGCGCTAGGAAACCCCCGCTTAAAAGGTGCGATTCCCTAAAGATACAAAAGTGTCATTGCTCTGATGCAACGACCTCTCAAAGGCACAATCTGCATGCACAGATCGTGTGTAGGAATCACTTGAAAATGTTGTGACGTCTTTTCGGCAGCACAGTAAAACTTCTAGGGAATCGTCCGCTTCCGCACTTATGTAACATTGTCCAAGGTACAATATTCTTTCACTTTAAGGCTGTGCGCATGGTTTTTGGTCAGAATTGTTTCAAAAGGTTTCTTGTATTGGATATTATTAAGGTATTTAACTGTTAACTATTACTACAAACAATTTTACGAATTATGTTAACAATTTCATCAATTATTTTGTGAAATATGGGGACTTTCAAGTTGAAATTTTTCGGTTTTGAGGCAACTGAGGAAAATTGTTTTACATCTATAGACAATAGATCTATGACAATAGATAACATTTCAAAGCCTCAATATTATCCAAAACAAGAAATATAAAAAATATGACAAAAACACTGCAGACAGTTTTAAGCATTGGTTAAGTTCATGGGAGTCTTACCGTTTACCGGTAAATGGAATTTACTGGAAACCAAAGCGTCTGTGATTGATCTATTCAAATTTATAGATGTTCAAAATTTGAATAGACTAATCGGACGCCTTAGTTTTTGGTAAAAAAAATTACCGGTAAACAGTAAGGCACCTATGAACTCAACTATTGTTACACACAACAAGTGCAGAAGCGGACAATTCCCTAGCAACACTAAAGTGGCATTTTGCTGCCGAAATGACGTCATAATCTTTCTAAGTGGAATCCTAAACACAAACTGCGCATGCGCAATTGTACAACAGCCAGGCATCACAGGTTACCAATATGTTGAAGCACTGGAAAGTTTCAGCAACTATGCTAACAATAATGCCAATTCTAATCTGACCTCTCTATGCCTTTATAGCCTCTCTATAGCATTTTGCACTCAAAGCTAGTGAAGGCATATATATAGTGGTCAGATTAGAACTACGCGTCATCGTTAAGGATGCACACAGTATTTTTTCGAAGTTTAAAATGTTTCGAAGGTATTAAAATGTTAATGTTTTTGTGGCAAAAATTTCCCCATCAATTATTTTGTGAAATATGGGGATTCAAAGTTGAAATTTTTCGGCTTGAGGGTCAATGGATTTCATGTGTTATTTTAAATTTTTTATGTTTTATTCCCGAGGGTCTTTAATTGTAAAAAAACTAAACCAAACTGTCTCTAGTAATAAAAAATTATCAAAATTTTAAAATAACCCGTATGTATATAGGTACCATAGTCGATTTCGACTGTAGGTGACTCTCAACATTATGTTTCAGTCTAAAGAGCGCACTACACAAACGAGGAGTGAAATAACTCAGTTGAGATAAATTGCAGCCAAGAACAGAAAAATTTCGAAAATTTGAACTACCATACTTCACAAAATTGAAAAAAAATTCTCACGGCAATAGATAACATTACAAGACCATTCAATACAAAAGAAAATTCGAAAAAATCATGACCAAACTACCTGCGCACAGCGTTCACATAATTTTGCTCAAACTCGCTATTACTGGCAATGACACACATTTGTACAAATATGACAGGTTCATCATATACCTGACCTTGAGGCAAATTTTAATTAAAAAATGAATCACATTTGTAACCAAAAACGTCTACCTACCGAGACGTGTGCAGAACGAATATGGACCAGATATGAAACATTTTATATTTTATAGCTCATCAAATCTACTTTTTGTTGAAAGATAGTAATAAAGATGGATTGAGACGATAAATAATTACACATTTTGCATGTTTTAGCAGGATAGCACCAAGGGAGAACTAACTTTGAGAATCTCTGCTACAGCGTACTAACTTAAATATCTAATTTAATCCACAATCAATTATACTGAGGGAGTCAAATGTTTTTGAAATGGCTGTTACTGGGTTATTTTGAATAGGATAGGATTGCAAACATTCATTTCTTCATTGAAAGACTTGAAGTTGTCACAACCACATTTATTGAAAACCGTGAGATACTAGTTTGAGACTTGAGATTGTTTGAGATAGATATGTCAGTTTGTTTGAGACTGATAATGGTGTAACTAGTATCTCACAGTTTTCAATAAATGTGAATAAGACAACTTCGCTTTTTATTCATTATGGATATCTTCCACAATATCACCTTCGCCACTACAAAGAAAATCACTTCTTTGTTTCATGTTTGCAGTTCAACTCTATTTTTTGTAAGCGATAAGTGAAAGTAAAATTTTGTAACAAAAAAAGTTCATCTTTGTGTTTGAGACATGGTTGAGTTCACGGGAGCCTTCTCATTTACCGTTAAATGTTACCAGTAGCATCTGATTGGTCTATTCAAATTTGTAGACGTTAAAAAATTAAAATAAACCATTCAGACGCCACTGGTAACAATTAACGGTAAATGAGAAGGTTCCCATGAACTCAACCATTTCTTAAACCCATGAATTGACAAAGTTAATGAACTTATTTTGTCAAAACATTTTACTTTCACTCACTGTCGCAGAGACATGAATACTAGACGTTTAACACATGATTGTTTAGTTAGAAATTGATAGTATTGTAATTCAATATTACTTTATATGTTTGTTTTGTTGGATAACTAAATGATCTACAGTACACGCCTTTATCTGTCCAAACTAATCTGTCTGAAACTAATGTTAACGAATAGGGGATTGAAGAAGGAAGAAGAGAGGGATAATGAGGTGAAAATGAAGAAGATGGAGAATATGATATGAGGGAGAAGAAAGATAAGACGGAGAAAAATGAAGAGGGATAAAAAAGAGAAGTTGATAAAGAAGAAGGATGAAGAAGAAGTAGGGAGAAGAAGAGGGGGGAGGAGAACAGAAGGAGGAAGGAGAAGACAAGAAGAAGGAGAAGGACAAGGAGAAGATGGGGAGAAGGAGAAGAAAAGGAGGAAGGAGAAGACAAGGAGAAGGATGGGATGAAGGAGAAGGACAATGAGTAGGATGGAGAAGATGGGGAGAAGGAGAAGAAAAGGAGGAAGGAGAAGGAGAAGAAAAGGAGGAAGGAGAAGGACAATGAGTAGGATGGAGAAGATGGGGAGAAGGATAAGAAAAGGAGGAAGGAGAAGACAAGGAGAAGGAGAAGGAGAAGAAAAGGAGGAAGGAGAAGACGAAGGATGGCGAAGAAGAGGGGGAAGGAGAAGACAAGGAGAATAAGGGATTGAAGGAAGAGGAGCGAAAGAAGAATTAAGATTGAGAAAAAAAGAGAAGTTGACGGAACTTATGCAAAAGAATAAGGGATAATGAGGTGAAAAATGAAGAAAAGAAATAGAAGATGGAGAAGAAGAAATAAGTAAATGGAGAAAATGACATGAGGGAGAAAAAAAGGCATAAAGATCAGATGGAGAAAAAAGAGAAATTGATTATGAAGAAGGCATGAGGAGCAGTTGGTGGAGAAGAGGAGGAAGGAGAAGACGCAGCTGAACGAAAGAAGAATGCGGAGAAAAATGAAGAAGATGGACAAAAAAGAGAAGTTGATGACGAAACTAACGCTGGAGAATAAGGGATTGAAGGAAGTGGACAGGGATGAGATGAAAAATGAAGAAAAGTGGAAGATGGAGAAGAAATAAAGAGAATATGACATGAGGAGGAGGTGACGATGAAGAAGGTGATGTAGGAGCAAAAGAAGAAAAGTAAGACGAAGGAGAAGAAGACATGAGCAGTTTTGGACTTGTCTGTTGCATTTTGACACGATGCAATTTTGTCACAATAAATAAATATAAAAAATTTGGATAAATGGGTTGATGCCTAGTGACAGCCATTTCGGAACCACTTGCTAACTCACGTAATATTATAAAGTTTCAAAAGTATATTATTACTATTATCATTAAAATTAGTAGTGTGTGGGCCAAACTACGATAACGCTAATACTAACCTGAAAACTCTATACATCTGCCTGCTCTATAGCATTTTGCTTTTAGAGCACGCAGATGCATAGTGTTGAAGACTTCAAGTCTTGTTATTACGATTAATAAAGTTGGTGATAAAGAAAATTCACTTTTCTTATAATGAAGAAAATAAATAAATAAGATGAGAATCTTTGATCCATGAAATATTTCATTAATCTTCTATTATATAAAGTAAAGTAAATGCGTATGGCTTTTATTGGTGAGAAGACCCTTAGGGGTAGTGCCAACGATTGGTTACCAGTTGCCCTACTCGTTAGTTGCCCTACCCAACCATTTGACCGACCAAAACAAACTTTAACCTTACCTAACCTGACAAGGCACGCTTTCCAATTTTCGTAAAGTTTGTTTTGGTCTGTCAACTGGTAGGGTCGTGCAACTGACAGGTGCGGCTCTAGTAACCCGCCAGTGCCATCTCGCCGTTTGAGCCATGTTATTGGAAACATGGTGGGCCTAAAATTTTAGGTGGGTTCCGAACCACCGGGAAGTGATTTTACATAAGAAAACTGAGTCTTCTTTGCTGGCCAATCCGATCGGTCACCCTCACAGAGAGGGCCCAGGAGAGCGATGCTTATCTAATCAGATTGAACAGATACCTGCTACGGCTCACGGCTATCACTTATTTTACACGAGGGAGATATATTTGAATAAGGTTAACTCCATTAAAATTAAAGTTTAACAATTACACTAAAATAAATTAGGGTTCTTAAATTGATGAAAAAGTATTTTAAATATATTTAATTTAATTAAAGAGATTTAAAGTCATGTTTGGGTTGGTTATGGGCCCACCATTTTTAATTAGCAAATTCTTTTAGAAAATGTTTAGCAAAAATAATTTTGATTTCTTAGGTACTAGTTTAATCTAGTTTTTAACAACCTGAACTCTATATGCATCTGCCTGCTCTATAGCATCCAGCTTTAGATGCTTAGTGTTGAGGTTAGTATTAGCGTTATCGCAATTTTACCCAACTCTCTAATTTAAGAGTATTTGCCGTGTTTGAGAAACACATTTCTATTGAAACATCCCAATATTTTATGATATGAAAGTGAACCTGATTTAAACGCAGGGTGCAAAGAAATAAAGAAATACAATAAATCCTCTAGCGGCAAAAAGGGAACAATTACCTCGGCACAACATAATTACGAAAACGAATACTGAGTACGAAAGATAGTCTGGATTTCACTCTAGGAGTTGCAGTTCAGTTGACACCAAATGCTGATGTGCTTTCGTCGCTAGCACCGTTGAATTCGTTCACAGCACCCGCTTCACCTGTGAAAACAAAAGTTTTTATCAAATATGATAATAACAGTAGTTGTTCGAAATTCAATACTATGTTATTTTACGGCATTCAATTTAAATTGGTGTAAACCTCCGGAAGAAAGTAAATAAACGGCTGGATACAGTCTTGTCTAAAACTAGATGAAAATATCAAAAAGGCTCTTTATAATTTAAGAAGTACTCTCTTTCTGATTACATGATTGTGTAACTTGAGATTGGGCGTTTAATAATTAAAAAAAGAGAGACTAAACTTTCATAATTATCAATTGCTCATCTTACACTTCAGTTGTTCATAGTAGCATAGATAGTTCCAGAGCACTTATTACACGTTTCAAGGCAGGAGAGAAACAAAATCTTCCTCACAGCAACCTAGGCTCTTCCTACAATTAGGGTGCTTGAACAGTGGAGCGTCCAATGCTTGATGATAATCACTATCTCGAAATCAAACACATGCTGTGGAATAGGGAAATGCACACTGGGATTGGTATAATAACCCAACGCCATAATAAATACCCAAAACAAGGATATTTTCAATTGTTAAGCTTAATACACGACTTTTTTATATTTCGGTCAAGTCTACCAAAATATCCCATAAATACCCGGGCTAACTCTAGATTTTCTGTAGCTTTTACTGGGGCGTTTGAGTTTGCAACAAGCATTTCGAGTGGAGGAAGACTGTATTCCATCCATTTACTGCCTAAGACGACCAAATTATACAGTCTTGTATTGAGTTTAAAAAATGAAAATACGCTTGTTTTGGGTATTTATAACGCCATTAGGTAGATACTCGTAGGTGTCTTTCATAAATTAAAATACCCTACCCAGTCCGTAGTGACCCAGACTACATCACTAACTCAGCAACATGTGGAGATTACTCCACTGTGCAAGCACCCTTATTCTAGCAAGTGACTAGCAAAGTGATTACTTTCTGAGAGCGCTCTGTGACAACATGTATCTCGATTTAGACCGGCATCGATTGTAGAATCTATAATTTACTTCCTACATAAAACAAATTGAAGCAACTATTCAATGTTTCACGTACCTTTTCTAAATGAATATCATTTTCCTTCGGTGTAGAGCCTTCTCATCACCAGTTAAGGATGCGAAGCAACAAGCTTCTTGAAGTTGTCCATGTGTAGAATAAGTGAATGATGACTTTGAAACTCTGCAGTCAGCTTCCCCGTCGATGTTCTCTGGAAGATCCTGAAAAATATACGGAATATTCAGAAATAAATAAGCATCTTATCATGAAATTTAATTAGTACTTTTAAATTAAGTAAATTTATGATGTTTCGAAATAACGAAATAAGTAACGTTGATGATGAAATACTTGATCTAAATAAAACTTTGGAAGTGAGATGCATTCCTCCCATATAAGTGAGTAAAAATCATAATTTTAATGGAAATACAGTGTCAGTTTTGATATTAAATTGTTAATGAAATGGATAGATAAATCCGCCAGCCATTTATCCATCTCTCACTGCCGATGCCTGCTGTTGCAGGCTCCCAGAACTCACCCAATAAATGCATTATAATTCAAGTAAGTTGGATTTGCCCTTAAAACGTAAGTGCAGCCATTTTGTAACACTAAACATGTTATGGGTTTCAACAAATTCGATGAAAAGATGCATTTCTTCAAAAATCAGAAAGCTCTCGTTTTACTAAAACATAGTCATGTCATAGTCATAAAACATACGCACTAACATACATTACGACTGCAACGTGTAACCTATATCAATTTTACAAACTTAACAACGAGATTTAAAATATAAATACAATTACAGATTATGCAGGGTTGTAATAATTCAAAATAATAATTTACTTACTGAGATCTGAACACCAACCACAACTACCATACCAACTCTTGCATGATGCACGTAGCGTTTAGCCACTACCCATTCACAGTAGTAGTGCGTACTAGTGATGTGCGTATCGATACATATCGTATCGAATATCGATACAACGGGGGAAAATATCGATCTTTTTGTATCGATACACGAGGGCATATCGATACACCCATATCGATACAAGGAGACCTGTATTGTATCGTTTCGTATCTTCTGATTCTCTTCTGGTTTTAATGCTGATATTCATTGGGCGATTTCTATGTTTTTATACTTTTTATATCTATTTTATATACTTTGTAAAATAAAATTACAACATTCTATTTTGATATGAATGTTTGTTTTCCTGCCTAAACAGTCAGTCTTAGCTGAAGAATAAGGTTTGTCTTATGGTACCTTAAAAACTTAAAAAATAGTCCTTGAAAAAACCTCAAGGCCATAGAAAGACTGAGATGAATACAACAATCATCAAATCAAATTATGAAGCATGCAAGGAGTCTACTTCAGGTTTGTAAATAACAAAGAGTTTAATTGGTCACTGTGGAAAATTTGATATTATTTTAATTTAACATTATATTCAATAATAATTTTACATTCCCTAGAAGACACGTTTGCTGTACATAATAATTGAATAAAGCCCAATGATGCCAATGAATGTTTCTTTCAAGCATTATTGGAATATTGGGCCATATTCTATTCTAATTTAACCTTTCTTGCTTTCTACTAAAGTACATAAAATCATTCTTAGTTTGTTTTAGATAGATTTGATATTTTTTCATCTTTCTTGCTTTCTATGATTGCTCTTAAGTTCATAAAATCATTCATTGTTCATTTCATATTGATAATATTCAATATTGACTTGATACGATATTTTCATCCGATACGAGTGAATATCGATACAAACCTATACGATACGATACGCGTATCGATACAATGGATTCCGATACGTATCGATACGCCGTATCGATACACCGGCCTGTATCGCCCATCACTAGTGCGTACTTTTTTGCAAGGGACAAGCGTCGGCGAGACGACATAGCCACGGCCATTTTGATCAGCTGATTCATCTCACTGATATTGAGCTCTATTTTATTCACATAGATTATTTTTGAATATTTTTATATGACATATGAATATTTTCAATTGCATATACAATAAATTGATATTGAAAATAAAATTATGAATTGGTGAATGAATTTGCTACGCATTTTATGAAAACTATTTTGTCACTGATATCTTAGCTATCCCCACCATTAGCTGAGACTGAACAAAGCGCCAACATTTAAATGAAGTGACAGAAAACTACTTCTAGAGCGTTTCAAAGATGTTAATTATTTATTGATTTTTATTCTTAAATTTTCAAGAATAAAAAGTGAATTTTATTGTACTGTAATTCGAGTTTGTGTCAATTTAAAGAAATAGGCTACTCTTATGTAGGATATGGTGGCAGGAAATATTATGTAATGTAATACATAAAGAAAGTTCTTGGATTTCTTGTTCCATAACGATCTGCGATGTTAATATTAAATTCTTGATGTAAATTTAACAACTTGCAGTATATATTCACAATATAATACTGACTGCAAAATGCTAAATTTACAACATAAAGAAATAATAGAATGGATAAATGAAAGACAATAATTTTCTTACCAACAGTCATAAATCATTTATTCTGTCACATGCATACAGTATACATCTCTAGCTTTTACTACCATAATTCAATAGTTCGAGATAAAGATCACATTTAAATATCAACATTAATAAGTTCATTAGAAGAATACTGAATTTCATTGCAAATATTTTTCAGTTTACAATAACAATATATATACGATTAACCGAAGCATGCTCTTTATGAACGTCTATTTATGCGCTACTAGGTGTTATTGATTTGAATAAAGTACAATATAATGTAGAAAATAGGACTGACATTTTTAATAGCGATGGAAACTCAGGCATTCGACATTTTGGAATCAGTGATATGATTAGTCATTAGAGAGTTTGGACAAAACTATGTTGATAACGTTACTGCTAACCTGAACACTCTATGCATCTACCTGCTCTATAGCATCTTGCTTATAGAGCAGACAGATGCTTAAAGTGTTCAGTTTAGCATTAGCGTTAACATAGTTTTGCCCAGACTATTTACTTAATTTTATTTTTTCCATTCAACATTTTGTATACATAGAATTCAAATAAATTGAATATAAGTACTTTACTGTAATACATCACTTTAAAAATATTACTATTTAGCGTTATACACAATGTCTTATGAAAAAATCTATAATCATAAGTGTAATGCTAGAAAAAAAGGAAGGCTTGCCCTAAGGAAAAGGCAATAAAGTTATAATGCTTGATCATGTAGTTGAAACTATGTGAATTGAAAATAAATAAATATAAATATGATTTTTTTAATCGAATATCAATCAATTAAAAAGCCTAACACGGCTATTTTATGAGCGACGGTTCTAGAAAGAAAAACAGAAAAAAGTAAGCTTTGATGTGAAAGTGTGAATGATGAAAAACATCCACGGCTGAATGAGATTCGTACTCAATACTGCCGGAATACGAAGCCAGCCAGAAGCTTATCTAATCACAGACAAGCACTCCAACCAACTGCGCCACGTGAGCCGCAAATTAAATGTGCCGCTATATGAATTTAAAGAAATAATTTTAGATAGTAGCTACTTTTTTGAGCGAAGATTCTACAAAGAAAAACTGAGAAAAGTAAGATGTATAAATTCATAAACCAAAATAATTTTTCAAAAATTGTAGATAAATAAACATTAATGGCAAAATATATTGGACAGCAATCGAATGAGAAAAATTTGAAGAGGTAATTAAAGATTGGAAATAAAAGTTTTAAAGAATTGATTAAGTAAAGAATTTTAGATTACAGTATACTAATGTATATGTAGATAAAATACTTATCTAGTTGAAAATATGGCGATAATGATGGGACATTTCAAGTGTCGATATGTAGTTAAAAACGTCTAATAATATTGGTCAAACAGTTGTACCTTCAGTTTTTACTTTTTGTGAAATCTATTACTGAAAAAATCAAGAAATTTGTCGATATTTTGTTGAACTTCCCCAACTTTGTACTACATTATAACTATTCTATAATAGTATCAAATATATCAACAATTTACTGCATTAATGGTAAGACAGTCGAAACTCTGAATAACGAAATCAATGATTATACAGACAAAAATTTTGTTCTGGAAAAGTTTTCTTTATTTAAAGGTTATTTTGGTATGATTTCAATGCCTGGAGACATTATGAAAACACTTGAAAAGGACTTCGTTACTCGGAAGTTTGTTATATAGAGGTTTGACAGCCATCTTCTATGTAAACAATCTTTACGGTTTCCATTGACATTTAAATCATGGAAAGACAACTTCCCATTAACGAATACCTCCCTAGAACGGATTATTGCCTAGACTTCGTTTTACAGAGGTTAATTGTAATTGATTACAAATCTCTAGCCACATTCATTAATATAAACACTACACAAACATGCATTTTTCTTATAGTTATGACTTGTTTTAAAACTACACATAAAATTATATTCTTGTAATATTTAATATAGTGGATAACGCTTTACATCTTTATCACACCAATCATTACAATCAACCAATAATCATTAATAATATTAATAGTCATAAATCAATAATCAGCGAATTCTGATTAATCACTACCAGAAAAATATTTTATAATACATGCAGTCTAGAACTTTACACATAGATGACAGATATTTAAGCTCAGACAAAATTTATTTAAATCTATGGAAGAAATATGGAGTAGAGGCTTGTATAATTTGAGACATTCATTGACATCTTTAGCGCTCTCCTAGAGCAATCTATACTCTTGCTAGATCAGCAAATCCTGTTGATGGTTCGGAACCCATATAAAGCTGTAGGTTCAACTCATCAATCACTCATTACTCATGCACAGGTCTCAGACCTATGTGGGCTTTACCCTTCAAAAAAAAAAAAAAAAAAATAGACTTGTGTAGCAAGAGTCTAGAAAAGTGTAGACTTGTGTAGCAAGAGTCTAGAAAAGTGTAGACTTGTGTAGCAAGAGTCTAGAAAAGTGTAGACTTGTGTAGCAAGAGTCTAGAAAAGTGTAGACTTGTGTGGCAAGAGTCTAGAAAAGTGTAGACTCATGTAACAAGAGTCTAGAAAAGTGTAGACTTGTGTAGCAAGAGTCTAGAAAAGTGTAGACTTGTGTAGCAAGAGTCTAGTAAAGTGTAGACTTGTGCTGCAAATGTCCAGATTGCTCTATGACAGCGCTCAACGCAATAAGTGTCTCCATTTGAACCAAAGACATTGTATCAATAGAAGCGTTTCACACTTGACCAATTTTTGAAATTATAAAACACATTGTAATAATTTATGCCCGGTAAACAACACCAGTTACCCGATTCCAGTTATGTGTGAAACAAGCCTTATGTGGTAACCCACTACAGTCCTTGTACATTGTTGAAGATTAAGAATAGACAATGTTTATACATTTAAATATATAGGTACAATACAGGATTATACATTTTCAATTGATTGATGGTATAAAATATAAGATTATAGATTCCAAATTGACTATCAATATTTAAAGCAAATAATGTAAAATTAAGAACCAATATGATGGAACCTAAAATGGTAGCATGGTTCAAAATAACAACACTTGTTATTCTTGTATTCAAAACACAGATTTTTTTAATTTAATCTAGAATTTATATTTTCTATGTAAGTAAATGAATAAAATATAGAAACCTATTTTGTGTATAACTGTCTAGTTTGAACCATTAAGTGGCAGCATTTTGATGTTGATTTAGTTTCTATTTATCTATTTATTAATTTCTATTTACATGTAAAAGCTTGCAAAACACTCAACGACAAGCAGCATGGTGCTGCTATTATTCTCATTGGAAGTCCACAAAAAAGGAGAAGTGATAAAGAAGTAGATAAAGAATAGCAAAAAGAAATTAGAGAAAACCGGTGAAAAAAAAAATATTTTAAAGACGGTGATTCTTTTTTGTACATTTTTCTTCAAAGATTATTTTTATACAATAGTGAGTTTTTTCATGTGATTGTAGAACAAGAAAAACTGTAGCGTGTTGAATTAAAAAGGACAGAAATCTTATATTTAGCAGAATTTTTTATGAAAGAAAAAAATCTATTTGGTTTTCAATGATTACCCTAAAGCAGACTCCTTGAAAAATGAATTTATCGATAATAATTCCCAAAAATAAAATCGTCAACTACAAGTTATTTTACTATTATTCAGAGGAATAATATCCTATTATTGAGCAAAACCAAATATCAGAGCTGAACTACATAGTATATTATGTTCTACACGATTTATTTTCATGCTAATATGTTTATCAAATACTTGATAAACATGAAAAAATTTAATTTGTACCTGACAAAAATGATATTATTTATGAAGTATTTACACAACAATAATTGATTAAAAGAAAATAACATTTGAAAATTGGGAAAAAATGTTATTACTCAACAGTTATGAGTATTCTCAAAATATGTTTATGAATAAAATAAAATTTCTGTTAGAAGATTAATCATTCAATTGTTCCTTATTATTTACACATGAATTGGTACAAATTCTGAATGAATATTATTAGTTCAATAACGTACTTATTTACATGTCCAAGTAACTAATATTTGTTTGTTTCTTTGAACATTACAGTTAATGTACCTAATTTTTAATATTTACAAGAAATGTAGATGAATGGATTATTTTCCATGAAAATAAATTGTATATTTCATTGGGTTAATAGATAATCTTTTGTAGTTTCTAAAATTTCAACTTCGAGCTTTATCCAAGTTGGATACTTCTTTTTTTTATCAAAGAAGATGATTTTATAAAAATAAATAAATTTTTACAATAATTGAGAAGCGAATTAATTGAAAAAAGAGAAAAACTCAAGAAATATAGAAAATTTACACCATATTTCTAGTAATTTTATCTTAACAAATGGATAACTGTAATGCATTATTGTCTCAGTTTCCTACCAGCAATCTAATAAGCATAAAAAGTAAAAATATTTTTTGTTTTTTTTTAATATTTAAGACGACTTTATTTACTTATCTCAACTTTGAGGTAATCATTTATTTACAAATATTTCCAACACGGCATTAGAATAGATTTCTAGAAAAATAAATTCTGTTCCTCAAAACCATTAACCGCAGAAAATAATAAAAAAGTTGATTATATTTTGATTTGTACACATAAGTTTCAAATGATGTCAACATTTATGTATTTGTACCTAATTACTTTTTATCGGTTTACAATTTCAATTTAAACATCATAATAATTTTTAACAGCTTAGCAACAATTTAAAATACCATGCTAAGATATTTTTTGAATAGTTAAAGTTATTAAAACTCACAGTTGAAACTTGGTAGTTTCTTTACAAAAACGGACGAATCACATAACATAAATCTTTTTAACAAAAAAGAATTGTACAAACTTCAAATAAAATATTCTTGACAAAAAATATCTGACAATTTTTAATGTTTCTCCAGAATAACGTTATTCTCTTTTAAAACGTTATACTCTTTTAAAACGTTATGCTCTTATAAAGTTTAATACAAATTAAACCTTAACCAAATGTATAAATCTAGTAATTGAAACTTAGAAAAAAACATATTTCAGTCAACATTTAAGAAATTCTATACAGTGCACTTACTTCCTTTCTGGAGCTATAAAGCTATGGAAATATAATTCTTCATTACATTCAAAAAATTATCCATACTTTGATAAAAAAATACCGTATGTATTTGTAACAAAAAATATCAATTTTTATCAAATAACAAAACATTCCAGTTCAAGCATCCTTTTTGATTGAATTGTAAATATATTAGCCAAAATATCTTATTGAATCATTTTTTCTAAAATATAATCAGACATTACAAACACAAGGTTTGTAAACGTAATTTTTTAAGAAAAGTAGTTGAGTAAATGTATGAATCAATGGTTAAGTTCATCAAAGCCTTACTGGTAAATATAATTTTACTGGATATCAAGGTGTCTGATTGGCCTATTCAAATTCATAGACGTTCAAAAATTCAAATACATCAATGCTCAAGTTCCTGGGAGCTTTACCGGTAACTGGTAAATGTTACTGATGGCGTCTGACTGGTCTAAACAAATTTATAAATGTTAAAAATTTTCAATAAATCTATCAGATGCCACCGGTAGCATTTACCAGTTACTGGTAAGGCTCCAAGGAACTATAAATCACCCATTCAGATGCATTAGTTTCCAGTAAAATTACATTTACCGGTAAACGGGAAGGTTCCCATGAACTCAACCATTTACTATCTCCAATTACCTTTATACTTGGTTTTCAAATCGGCAACACAATCAATAAATTGCATTTATGTTACAGAAACAAAAATAAATGGTAGTTGAATAATTTTTTTTTCAAATTATTCCATATTAACTTATATCTAATGGTTTAAACATTGATTTCCAAATTTTCAATGAAATAAATGTATGCATTAATATATGAAAATCAATAATATATAAATTGAATGAAAATGTCCAAACTATTACCTACCATATCTTAAGACCTTTACACTGATTTTCAATGCAAACTTGAATTGATTTTCCGTAAAATATAAACCTACTTACTTTCACAACGATAATTACGTATATAATTATATAACTTACACATATACGTATTTAACAATAAGTAAACGTCTTCTAAACTTACTAACTGAAATATCCTCATAAATTCTATCAATTTGAAACAAGTCTTTTCCTATTTGAAAAAATAAAGTCTCTGACCCGTAATTATGAAGCTAATTTGAGGCTTCCAAAGCTCAAGGTAGACTTTAAAAGCTCTCTCTCTCTTTCTCTCTCTCTAGTCCGAAACAATAAGCCTACCTTGAGGCTTCCTTAAATCGAGGGAGACTTGAAAAGCCTTGGAGTGGATGTTTTTCAAGTCTTCCTTGAAATGAGGGAGCCTCAATGTAGGTTCCAAGTGCCTGAGTTTATGAACCTTCGTTAAGTTTCTCTTGACTCGAGGGACACTTGAAATGTAATGTATTTTACGTATTCCAAGGGTTATTTGAGTCAAGAGGAGCTTAATTGACTCAAGGAACCCTTGAAATTCGTATATAAATACATTACATTTCATGAGTCCTTCAAGTCAAGAGATACTGAAGGATCGTTTATAAATACGGGCATATAACTTAGTTCTCTCCTTCAACTCAAGGAAGACATGAAGCTAGTAGAGAGAAGGCTTTTCAAGTAAGCCTTGAGATAAGGAAGCCTTAAAATCGGTTCATAAATGCGGGTCTAAATCTTATTCACACGTAACTATCACTTGAGGAGACCTTCCTCTTGATTCGAAATTTTCCTCCTTTCCGTTTTCCCTCGTGGAAATGAATTTGATTTTTCTTTTCAATTTTCCGAGTTGCTTTTCACCGAAACGGGATCCTCTTCAGTGACATCACTCTCAGAGTCGTTATCATGGCAGGGGCCGACTTTCAGCCTATTATAAGATTTGCTTTCTTCGCCTGTTTTACGAAAACTGATCAGCGGTTTCAGAGCGGCACGAAGCGACAAAAACAGTTTGGGAAACAGAATCTCCTGCTGGGCTAGAAGTTGTTTTGTTCTGTGGCGCTCCTGTAACAATAAAAACAACAATTCAGAACACTGTCTCACTCAAAAATTAAAAACAATTCATATTATTTTAAACACTTGTAATAGTTATTTATGTATTAAGAGCGTGAAACGCGACTTTCTCGCTCGAGCAGTAAAGTACTTTTTTCGTTCGTCAGCTGACTTTACCGCTCGCTGATCAGTAAAGAGGTATTTTACAATCAGTTTTCAGTACGTAAAGAAATACTTTACGAGCAGTTGTAGGAAAAAGTAATATCGATGAGATACAGATATTTCAAAATAAAGTATTAAGGAACATGGTTAATGCACCTTGGTACAGTACTCGAGGAATAGGATGAGCTATGACCTTGAGATGGCAGGTTGTGACAGCGGAGGGGGAAGCTCCGGACTCAGTCACTCGCCAGAAGTCTCTCTGTTTCTCTCTGTCTCTCCAACAGGCAGTTGCTTCTGCTCTCGCACAACTCACAGCTCATCCTATACCTCCCGTACTGTACAACAGAAACTGTGACCTGCACAGGGATCTACACATTCCATATGTATCTAGCGAGATAAGTCGATTTGCTGCCCATCATGAATCCAGACTTCACCACCATAGCAACCCTCAGGCAACTCAGCTGTTTGGTAATCAAGGAATTACCTTCCTCTTGATAATTAAGAAGTATGGCGGAAGAGGACAAAGCCCTTTGAATTATTGATTAGAGATTAGAAAATTGACATGCGATAGCATGAACCATAATATATGGTGCTCTCTTTTTTTCCCTTTTTTTCAGAGGATGAAGCCCACATAGGCCTGAGACCTGTGCGTGGGTAATGAATTGTATGGTGGTGATTTGATGAGTTGGACCTACAGTTTTAGGTGAGTTCCGAACCACCGGGAAGTGATTTTAAAGCAGAGAACAGAGTCTTTTTTGCTGGGCAATCCAATCGGTCACCCTTACAAGAGTGCCCAGGAGTTTCGTAGCTTATCTCTGATTGAACAGATACCTGCTACGGCACTCGGCTATCACTTTCCCTAGAACTGTTTTCGTCATCAATGGGTGAACTGGAGTTGATTCAATAATTTAAATTTAAGAAGTTAATGGTTAGTCTTCAAGACTAGTTTTAATGACATGAATATTAAAAAAAAACACAGAATGCGGGCGAGAGCAATGAGACAAAACAATAAATAAATGAGAAGAGCTAATAATAGTTCGACAACTGAGGACAGGTATCAATTTCAAATAACTGAATTAGAATAGAATTAGAGTAGAATTTATTGCCATTATCATAAAAATAAACATTCTCCTTATTAGACAGAGCCACTGCAGTCGCCGTCGCGCGCCACAAGGCTTGCCACAGCAGTCGCCTGTGCAAGCGACTACAGTCGTCTATGTAAGCCACAGCTGTGGCGCATTCAAGCCACAGCATCGCTCTGAATTCAAAACGTCATCAATTTAATAAAAACTGCAACATATCTTCCTAAATAACTTGACGGTGATCTATATCAACTGTTATTTATAACCTGAAACTTATCACATACCGTAACAACATTAGCCTACAAACAAACATAACCTCCAAATGATGACAAGCTAGTACAGAACTGTCATGGCCGACTATAAAAAGGGGTGAAACTGTGACGCTCGTTGGCGACAAGAGTGGTCCAATATAATAAGCGTCATAGCAAAGACCAGCTTTTCAATGAATTCGGTGTGCTGGATGCAAGACAACTTTACTCCCAGCTGTTTGGTAATCAAGGAATTACCTTCCTCTTGATAATTAAGAAGTATGGCGGAAGAGGACAAAGCCCTTTGAATTATTGATTAGAGATTAGAAAATTGATATGCGATAGCATGAACCATAATATATGGTGCTCTCTTTTTCCCCCTTTTTTTTCAGAGGATGAAGCCCACATAGGCCTGAGACCTATAATTTGGAGGAAATAATTTGCAGACTTCACAAGAATACAGAAAACTTCCAACATAGGAACCATAGCCACGACACAAGGAATAGAAACCTTCTTCTAACTAGTGTTGCTAGGAAAGCACTATATCAGACACTTCAACCACCTAGCACCAAAATTTCACAATCTGCTTCCCGTAAATATCAAGGACATAACACACCCAAGGAAATTCAAATCACTGGTTCAAAAATGGATAATAAATACAGGAAGACATCGCATAGAGAACATTATTTCAAATAATATGTGAGCTCACTTACCCAAGATATTTGCACTCTCACCCAACTTTTGCTCACACCTACACTAGTACATGGGTTACCATAGTTGAGTAGGTTAATTTCCATATACTTCTTACTCTTTCTAGATATCTGTGGTTTTTTTTTGTTTTTTTTTTGTTTTGTAGTTAATATTTTATACGCATGTAATTCTTGGTTATTTTGAGTTTTGAAGGAAGGAAATAAAAATTTATTTATTTATCTATTTATTTAATGGTCGGCTGACAAGGCGACAGTCGCACGGGCTTGCCACTAGAAGCGAGGGTAGGCGACTCGAGTAGCCTGTGGCCACGACTAAAGGGGGCGTGGCCTAATCTGTGGCTCAGTATAATAAGCTCCATATACATTACATGTATCGCTTGTCTGAGCATTTGCGGCGGTCGCGCGCGACGGCGATTGAAGTGGCTCTGTATAATAAGGCTCTTAAACAGATTACAATTCATATAAGTTAGTATATATGATAGTAAAATTACATCATAAAAAATAATGAACACCTATATAAAATTGTCACACTATTTTTCCTAAACCCTCATCAGAAAAGCACAAAGCTTGTGTTTTAGGAGGGTGACTGAGAAGGGAGAAGGAGGGAGGGACTGAACTAAGGCCTGTCAGTTCACATTCCTATTTATATCACTTGCTTTACTTTTTTTGAGCTTTCTCAATGTATCAATTGTTTTTAAGTTCCATCTATTATTCAAATAATCTGAGTGTCATATTTTTGTATGAGTATATCTATATTTAAGTTACTATTGAACTGTTTATAACTGATTATGAATTGAGTTAAATATTAAACTGTTTCGTATTTAACTGTTTCATTAGAAAATAAATAGCATAAATTTCTATTTTATAAAGTTGATGTTGAGCTGATAGAATTTGATCATTATTTCAAATTCAAATTTCAATTTTTCAAATTCAAATTATTTTTATTGCATGAAAGAAAATTTATAAAAGAAAATATCATTCACAAATTGGATCATAATAATAAAACAAATACTTACAGATCAATTACATAACATAATATATAAACCAAAAAACATATCCAAGTATATAAACATGTGAAATAATTAATTATTCATGCGACTCATCCACGAATTTATTTTGTTATTATAAACGAAATGAGGAATAAAGAATTTTTTGAGTTTGAGTTGAGTTGAGGAGTTAGTGACTTTTTTGTAGTGCGCTATAGCAGAACAGACAGATATACGTTATAACCAATAGATGTATTTGACAATATAGATAGATATACAACCAAACAAGAGCAAAATCAAAATAAAGGAGTGCATATATGGAATATATTAAAACCCCGAAGACAAGCATATACACCAGAAGAAAGAAAAGAAGGGGGAGGAGGAGGAGGAGGGAGAGGCTGAGGAGGAGAAGGTTGATGATGAGGAGGAGGAGGAGGAAGAGGAGGGAAGGGAAGGAGGAAGAGGAGGGAAAGGAAGGAAGAGGAGAAGGAAGAGGAGGAAGAGGAGAAGGAGGAGGAGGAGGCTGAGGAGGAGAAGGATGAGAAGGAGGAGGAAGAGGCTGAGGAGGAGGAGGAGAAAGAGGCTGAGGAGGAGAAGGAGGAGGAGGAGGAGGAGGAGGAGGAGGAGGAAGAGGCTGTGGAGGAGAAGTAGGACAAGTTATAGGTTAACTTCCTACTTATTATTGAAACCAAATTATCTTTGATAAAAATTGAATTTTCTTTTCTTTTTACTAAAGAATTTGACTTGATTTGATCTATATAATATAATTAGTCGAATTTATTATCATATTATGCTATCATAAACAATATTTTGAAAGCAAATTGAGTTCATGCATTTTGTAGTGTATGCGGCCCTGTCCGCTGCCCATTTAGTCCACATCCGTCCGCTGCCCATTTAGTCCACATCCGCGTTCAAGGAAACCTAAGCTTTAACTAGAACTCAATGTGTGAATAAAATTGAGTCAGACTCAAATTTTTGACTCAATGCTTGGGATTCTTATTATTTATAAATTGTTAATAAATTATTTAATGAAAGTTAATAAATTGGAAAATTGAAAAAAAAAATTAATGTGAATAAAAATCGAGTGTTTCTCACGCCTTCCGATTGGACTCCAGTCGACTCAATTGATCATCAGTCGACTCCAGTCACTCAACAGAGTCCAAAAATAGAAGCATTACTCACATTAGGTGCTTCAAAACAAGCGGGACAATTCTCAGGCCTTCCGATTGGACTCCCGTCGACTCAACCGATCAACAGTCGACTATAGTCACTCAACCGAGTTCAAAACTAGGGGCTTTACTCACCTTAGGTGCCTCAAAACAAGCGGGACAATTCTCAGGAATGACGGGTAGATTGCGACTCTCGGCAAACTGCCTCAGCGATTTTTCTCTGACGTAGACAAACGGCCTGATGACGCGCAAATCCTGTTCCCTGATCAGATAGTGGGCCTTCATCGAACGCAGTCGGCCATTGTGGAAGGTGGACATGAGAAAGCTTTCGGCCAGATCGTCGAGATGCTGACCCAGCGCCAGCACGTTGTAGCCGTTGTCACGCGCAGCAGCGTACAACCGCCCACGCTTCATGCGACTGCAGAAACTGCAGATCGACTTGCACTCGGCTGCCTTGCTCGCTTGCTCCAGGATTGCTGTAACATGGCCCAGAACGGACGATATAAAAAAGATGTGCACAAGTATATAATAAAGACAAAAGGTCGGTGCC
This sequence comes from Conomelus anceps, assembly GCA_948455865.1. NCBI lineage: Eukaryota > Metazoa > Arthropoda > Insecta > Hemiptera > Delphacidae > Conomelus > Conomelus anceps. The sequence goes on along the minus strand of OX418227.1, from coordinate 11,322,934 downwards.
TGGAATCGCTACAAATGAAAAAGTTTACAGTAATATTGAAATCTTATTTTCCTTTGTCGTTTTGATCTCAAAATCAACCTTCACAGGTTTTGAAAGTAAAGTATTTTTTTTTTTGCAAGGTCACAGGGTCATCAGAAGTTTTTGATATAATATATTTGATGTCCTATACAAATGAGTGAATTAAAGATATATGACTCACTGCTAGCGCACAAGCTTAAGCTTATGCTAGCTTCATCTCATTAAGATAGACTTGGATGTATGTTTTTGCTTTTTTGTATATTGTATTACTCTAAGTTTATTGAAAATTAGAAAGATATTTAATTTTGTGAAATTGCTGAAGAATGAGAATAAATTGAATTGAATTGAATATAGAGCCAATTATCAGCGTCATGAAGAAACGAAGAATTTCCCATTTTTTCCACATACTCAGGATGCCCGATAGCAGACCACCAAAGGAGGCACCTTAAAACAATTAGTCATTAGGAATATTAATAGAAAAACCCAAGGTATTTATGTTTCACAAATTTTAAAGGATCTTCAAGAAATTGGTCTGAGAATTGAAGATGCTCCAGATAAAATAAAAATTAACAAAATTTTATGAACAAATAAGTTTAACATTGAAAGAGCAGAAAGACAAAGGACAGTGGAGGTTTCAGAGGAGATCAGAAAACAACAATGTGATAGAATGAAGGAATATTGGAGAAAGAGATTAGAATCTAGGCCGATGCGAGGACGTAGAAATTACTGAAATATTGACTAAAGTGGTCTATTTTCCTCAAAATAGAAAAAAAGAGAAAAAAAAACAATATTAAATAAACCTAGGTTATATCCAAGTGAATCTCTATTTTTTGGTTTCAACGTTATGACAGTAAGGCAACTCTATTTCAAAAGACTTTTCAAACATATATTTAAAAATAGAGATAAATTCTGTAGGATTGATAAACCTTTTTACAACTTTAGACCAGACACTTCGCTAAGATATGTTGTTCACGATTCTAAGTTGAGCTTGATAAGAAAAACAGTTTATGTATATGATCACTAGATTCGAGTGAAGGTTTTTAGCAAATCTTAAATTTTTAGTCTGCATTAACCTCAATGTTTTGGACAATGTAACATATTCAAAATTTTTGAAGGGAGCAGTTTTGGACTTCAGTCTGTTGCGCCTTCACATTCGTTGTAAATTTGTCACAATAAATAAATAAACATAATTATTTTTGATATTCAACAAAGAATTGATATGAAACTTGGATTAAGGAAACATATTTCTTTTCTCTGGCAGCTGAATGTTGGTAATATATTTTTGACTGTTTATGCCTTACTCTCTACTCTCTCTTTGTTGTTTGAGCATGGTAATATTAGTATGTCTATTTATTTTATGTATTTCCTTTCAAAAAGTATTTTTATTTTGTTTTTCTCTCAAACGAATTTTTTTATGTTTTGTTATTTGTATCTATACAGTGTAATACAATAGGATTGGTTCATTCTCTATTTAATTCTGTAAGTTGAATGGCTAAACTTCCAATACCAAAATTGTTATTTTGAATGTCATTTGAATCGGACTTTTTGCGACTCCCACCAGCAGTCAAAGTCTTTTCTTTTGCTGGTGGTGCCTGAAGCAAAATTTGAGTTTTTTTCTTTCTGGTTAGTTAGGTTTTTTATTTCCTTTATGTTAATTTGTAACTTTAAATTATTGTGTTGTAAAGTTGTGGCAATAAACGATTGAATTGGTTAGATAAAAATACTTTATGTTTAAATGTTGATAAAACTAATTACATAACGTTTTCAGTGAATAGAATAGGGCAACCCATCGATAATCAGGCATTGAAAATCCACTCCAGGTGCAATTCTAACTCCAATAATTGTGATTGTCCCTCAATAAAAAAAGTCACTAATATTAAATACTTGGGAATTATAATTGATGATCACCTTAAGTGGGATGTTCATATTAAATCCGTCTGTAAAAGAATCAGATACTTATCTTTCAAGTTTTACCAATTAAATAGAATTCTTAATAAAAAACACTTAAAAATGATATATCATGCTCTGGTGAAATCAATTCTGCAGTACGGCATAATTGTTTGGGGGGGCTGTTTCAATTGTCACATTAATGAATTATTTGTAACGCAAAAACTGATAATTAAAATCATTCTAAATAAACCTAGATTGTACCCAACCGATATGGTTTTTAGCGATTTTGAGGTAATGACAATAAGACAATTGTATATAAAATATGTAATTAAATACATAATAAAATATAAATCCGAATTTCCGCTTACTTTGAACTCCATAAGTAATAACTATAATTTAAGGGGCACTGCTAACAAATATTTAACCTACAACACTAATATTGAATGTATAAGGAGGCAGTTGATATTCATTAGTACTAAATTAATAAACCTTATCCCGGACCACTTCCTCATCAACTCAAAAATTAGTAAAAAAACAGAACTTGATATAAAAAACTGGACCTACAGTAATTTTTTCTTCTATATAGATATGCGAGACCTAGGATTTCTGCTCTTACTTTGAATGCTATGTTTTCTGTAGCTTTGTGTTTTTCAAGTTTCAGTGGACTCGCTTACCATTTTTTATTTTTTCTTCCTTTTTCGCTTATCTTCTCTTTCTCCTCCTTGCTTTCCCCGTTTTTCACTCCCTTTCACTCCTTTCTTATTGCCCTCTACCTGCCTATTACATGGGAAACCATAGTTGGCTAGGTATTTCTCCTCCTTTCTTTTTTTCGGCACACCCCACCATATAGCCATTTGTTTTTGTATTTGTGTTTCTGTTTTGTATATTATACTATTGTACTGTTGTATTGTAAATTTGTTTTCTGTTGTATTTTGTGTGTGTTTGAATAAAATTTGAATTTGAATTTTGAAAAAAAAAATTGAATTGAAATTTAATGACAATAACATAATCAACAACTAAACAACAATCAGTGGCGTCTGTTCCGGGTGTACAAGTCGTGCGCCAACGCCCAAATAAAATTGAGGAGCAATATGATCATTCTCCTTGTTATTGTGAACATGGTATTCCTACTATTTTAGGTGAGTTCCGAACTACTGGGTAAGTGATAATAAAGCTTATATAATCAAGTCATTGAAGCACGGTGACCCATCCAAGCGCGGTCTTGGGCGCTCGTAACTGAACATCACGATCGCATAAACACAACACTCACCACGTGACCAACCACCACCCTATAATACAATACACTATACTCTGTTCACGCAAACGAGAGACAAACCAAAACAAAAGTTTGCATTTGTGTGAGTGAAAAAGTGATGACTCATATCAGCTGTAGACCAATCGATAAATTTCTACCAGTCCACACTGAGTTCAGTATCACATTCGCTGTCACAGTTACCGGTTCACTTATATACTGCGCGTTAATAATTGTACTTCTGTAGTTAATTTTGAATCGGCCTTGTTGTTCGAAGATACACTCTCGCACGCGCATCGTTGTTTACATCGTCTCCCCTTTTCGTGAACGGAGTATAGTAATGTGAATATTAGTATTATTTTAGGTTTAGTTTTGACTTTTGTAATAGATATTACACATTTTGCCTCATGTGCTTCTGTAATAAAATACTCATTTATTTATACGTTGTATCGGTTCATTAATTATGAAAAAAATCAGCTGCAATTAAACGAAGAATGTAGAAAAAACGTAGCTGTATGGTAAACATGGAAATTTTGAGTTCCAAAGGTATCTCCAAATTTTAATATATTATACCTTTCTCAAAACTTGTTTTGCACCAAATATCAGACAATGATGTGGAACTCCTTCAAATGTGTATCTTCCGAGTGAAAATCTTGAATGTGAATTTTCAATGTGAATAAGAAGATATTTTTTAGTTTATTGAAAGATATTTTCAGTCCAGGGTCCCACTTCTGACCGAAAATTTTTACCTCGGGCCACTCCCGTGTTTCGGAGGACACGTTAAGCTGTCGGTCCCGGCTGCCTAAAAACAGTCGTTAAGTCACGTCAGAGGCCCTGAACTTATTCAGGTGCGACCTGATAACTCTGACACCAGACCTGAGCCAGCCAGGTCACACGATATTATTATTATTATTATTATTAGTCCAGGGTAAAGTTATTTGGTTAAGCGAATCACCACCTCAGCACAAGCTTGGCTTAGAGAGGGGTGAACAATTTTTTTTTTCATTCTAAAATCATTATTAGTTTAATATCCTATATTTATTTTGAGTTGAATATTCTATAATTTTATATTTTTCATCTATTTATGGGATCATTTATTTGCTTATTTAATTTAAAAAAGTTAAAGTTTATTTATTTTATTGTATACTTACATATTTTGCATCTTGGAATGTCATTGTGTTTTATATGAAAATGTATTGTACATTTTGATTGGTTAAATAAAAAAATTATTTATTTTATTTCAATTTAGCCTGAACATAACCAAAAGCATTAGGTGTAAAGCTAGTTCGTTTCCTAGGTGCACTCTGTGTAACTTGATGCAAAATGAGCTGGAAAATATGGCTCAATGGATCTCCTCGCCTGACTTTGTTGCCAAACGATTAATAACAACAATAAGTGTTGAACAATTTTCACTCACATTGCTCCTCATACAGATAGTGGACGCCAAGCGCCTGCATATAGGGAATGAGGGGGCGCGGGTCGTAGGCAGAACTGCCCGGGTCCACAGTGGCGGCACCCAGCTGAAAGTGAATGCCCTTGGCCTGTGCGTAGTACTGGTACTGGTGCAGCGTGTGCAGCAGCGACAGTGAGTCCTTGCCCCCGCTCAGGCACACCATCACCCGGTCCCCGTCTTCCACCATGCCAAACTCCTTGATTGCCTTCAAAACAAAAAGAATTGGAAATAAAAAAGCCGAAACTATACCCTGCGGTACTGCTATGCCGAAAACTAAAAATACTAACGCATCACAAACAACAGGAGAAACTTGATCATTATGGTGTACATGGTATTTCACTTGACCTTATCAAGAGCTATTTGGATGATAGGGTTTGTCATGGAAAATAGCAGCGAAAACCTATTAATTTTCGGCCTACCCCAAGGAACAGTTTTATCCCCTATTCTCTACCTTATTTATGTAAATAACATTTTCAAAATTAATATGAAAACTCCTCGAGTAGAAATATTATTTATTCACAATTAAAATTGACTGCAAGTCGTTGAATTTACTATAAAAAGTTAACATTAACAACGCAGATCATTATGGAACAAGAAATCCAAGAATTTATTAAGAAATTTGATTATACTGATTTGATTCATTTTTCTTTGACTTCCATATAATTATTGTAACGCCAAGTCAACTATTATAGTTGTGCTGTTGAGTGTCTATATGTTAAAAATTTTTATTTTTATGAAGTATACTAAAAGGAAATTCGATGGAGAATTTTTTTTTTTTTTTGAGGATGAAGCCCACATAGGTCTGAGACCTGTGCGTGGGTAATGAGTTGGATGATGGTGATTTATGAGTTGGACCTACAGTTTTAGGTGGGTTCCGAACCACCGGGAAGTGATTTTCAGCAGAGAACAGTGTCTTTTTTGCTGGCCAATCTAATCGGTCACCGTTACAAACAGGACCTACGAGAACGCAGCTTATCTATCTGATTGAACAGATACCTGCTAAGGCTCGCGGCTATCACTTCCCTAATAGTATCAGCGCACAAGCTTGCTTTTCTGATGCATGTTTAAATTAATTACACGCTATATAGTAATGTTTCAAGTCGAAGATATGTATATCTGTGAATTTATTTATTGTATTTTTTTTAGTAAAAAATAAATTTCATTGAAAAATATAATAGTAGTTTAAGCAACTATTTTATTTTGACCCTTATTAAAGCACGAGTTAGATGTAAGTTATAACACGAGCAAATGCGAGTGTTATAAATATCTCACGAGTGCTTTAATGGCCAAATAAAATCGTTGCATACACTATTTTATCTACGACCACTAGTATACATTTAATTAAAACAATTTCATTTTACCTGTGACTGTCAGAGATACCTAACCTCTCATCTCAAATACGAGAAGTTATAGTAGATTGTTAGGTTAAAGCAGTTTGATCAAATCAGCTGATAGTTTCACAATATTGAATTACGATATTGATTCCATCAAAAATGCTTCTGATTGGTCCAGAACCCGTGTTATAATGTAGAACCTGTACTATAATGAGCTCTTTATGCAACGGGTCTCAAAAAGAATTTCGAAAAGACAGCTGTTTTGGCATCAATTGTGAAACTGTAATGTATACATTATGACATGGTCGTAGATAAAACATTTTAAAATATTTGTTTACCTATAGCTACGTTATAAAGTAGGTATAATAGGTTAGAAAGTGATATAGAAACCATTCTGTCAAAACAAGACATGTATTAATAGTGAAGCCATAATACACTGTGAAATTGCGTTCTTTCTTTGTAGTTCGTGATCTATTTGAAATGTTATTGTGAATGCGTATAGTTTATGGAATAAAATGAATTGAAAATTTTGCGCTCATAGCCTGAATTACCGTTAAATAAGCGCAAGCTCTGCTAAAACTCTCCAATAATTAGTATACACTAATCTTCTTTTGCTCACCTCAGTCGTAGGCTTCCATATATTTTTCGGCGGACAATGCCACTGGTACTTATTTTTTCTAGTCTTTGCTTCAAACGAGATTCCGTCCACTTTATCATCGTCGTCGCCCACTGATTGAGACTTGTCACCTTCTGTCGCTGTCAGTTGTTGTCGTCTTGATCTGTGCGGCTGCAAGTCACACACCATGCCTGCGCCACTACGCATCGATGAGTCACTAGGCGACACTGAAGAGTCTCTGTCGTGATAGTTCATGTTTATGCCTGCAAAAATAATCGAAATTATAGTAATTCACAGAAGAAAAAACAACAAAACCACAGACACATTTATCATAAATCACAATCATACAACTCATTACCCACGCACAGGTCTCAGACCTATGTGGGCTTCATCCTCAAAAAAAATCATGTCAGGTTGGAGCAGAACTAACGTTCGAATTCACTCATCTAAAAAATAAAATATTATTGGTGATGAAGAATTAATACATAAAACATGTTTCAAATCTGTCAGTTCCAACTGGAATATTACTAAGAGGTAAGAGGCAAAGACTTCTAAAGCTTTTAAAATCATATGCTTCCAAATAATATAATTCTTTATTGCCAATATAATAATAGTTACATTTTTTTTTTTTTGTAGATTACGTCTTGGAGACTCCAGTTAAGGAGTATAAGACAAGTCAGATCAACAATATTATACACTAGATACCATAATTACTTCAATTAGTTGAGGCGAGGCTTAATTTTGATGTGAAAGGAACTCTTGTATACTATAAAAAGCTTTATCAACTAAATATTTCTTCAATTGTTTTTTAAATATTTCTATATTTTCAAGACTCTTAAAAAACTGCGGTAGCTTGTTGTATAGTTTCCTACCAATATAACTAGGTTTTTGTTTGAATAAGCTACTATTGTGACTCACCAAGTGATAATCTCCTCGGCGTCTTGTATTATAATCATGTACATCAAGATTTTGGTTAATATCATTCGTTTTTACATATAGAGTAGCTTCATACACATATAAGCAGGGTACAGTTAGGAGACCAAGTCTCTTGAACAACGGCCTACATGAATCTAATCTATTTACTCTTTCTATACACCTAACCGCTTTCTTTTGGATCTTAAACACCCTATCAAGGTTTTGTTTTGATGAATTACCCCATACTAAGAAATCACATATCATATCCAATATTGGCGTATCTAGAATAAGAAAGCCTTGTGCTATAGCCATATTATTATAGATTGTTTTATATATACATAGTACCATAGCCGATTTCGACTGTAGGTGCTTCTTCAGACCGTAACATTATGTTTCAGTCCAAAAAGCTTACTACACAAACGAGGAGTGAGGTAGTTTGTGATTGCTTTCCTCACTGAGCCACCAGAACTGTATCAGAATTCCAAGCCCACCGACACAAATTCTGAAGCTCATTATTGATAGTCCACTCCCACCTTTACACATGGCCTGGCTGCACAGGTGAGTGTGCGTACTGTTCACCGGCCATCAATGGATAGAGACATTTGGAAAGCAACACAATAAATTGATATAGCTTTTTTTTGTATGTGAGATGAACAAAACGTAATTCATCTCAAACCACAATAAGGCATTTGTCTATTATTATAGATAAAAAGAGTTTTTTTCTACTACTAAACGGCAGGGTCTCTTCGCTCGCCTTGGGGGGGGGGGGCTCAATTAAAACTTTTGTCTGTTGATAAACTGTTTTCATGACTGTGAGAACAGTCAATGAGTTCAAATCTCCATGTTCTGAAATCGTTTATTTTGGCCAAATTTTTCAAGACATTTTAAAATTCTTCCTAAGCACGCATCTAGGGCCTCAACTGGACATGCATACCAAATTTCAACCTTGTAGTTCTCGAGAAACGGTGATAAATAAGTCAGTCAGTGAGCCAGTGGCGTTTGGCTTCTATTATATTATATATATAGATGAAGTGTTAGGATTTGCTGGAGGATTTCTGAAGGATTTCAACGGGAAGGACAGGATAGAAGCATTAAAAATATAAATAGTACAAATTATAGGTAAAAAGGATCTAGGAGGTCAGAAGGAATATTTCAAATACTCCAAAATCAAGGAAATATCATGATATTTCCAAGTTAGTTTATTTAGAAATATTTCAAAAGCGTTATTTAATAATCTTTCAATATTATTTTGGTAGTGCTAAACCTAAAGTTTTTCCATTAATATATGCAGTAGTATTCTATTGATTAACAAGAGTCACTCAGTAGAGAAAACGTACGTTTCTCCTGCTCCAAAATGTAAAATCAACATGAAATATATTTTTCTAAAAATGCAAAAAGTAGTGGGAATAACACAATAATGGAGCGTAATTGTTTTGCACGTTTGATATTTCATCTATTATGATTCATTGTTAAATAGCTTAGAATTTATTTGTACACTCAAGTTAAATTGGAGTAGTTTATCATTTTTTACGAGTTTTTATTAAATTTATTAGTTTATTTTGCTATAATTGACTCAGTGACGTAGCCAAGATTTTGAAATGGGGGGGGTCGACTGACCCGGGGGGGGGGGTCTGGGGGTACTTCCCCGGAAAATTTTTGAAAAATAGAGGCCGTAGAACAGTCTTTTTTAGCTCTCCTGATGGCATTGAAAATTAACACCAACATCAGTGCTTTGTCTTATTTTACGTTTAATTTAATGGAAAATTATATAAAATTTAGGACCGGAAGGGGGGGTCCGGACCCCCAGGACCCCCCCCCTGGCTACGTCACTGATTGACTGCTAAAGGGTACAATTCATTTGTTCCTATAGTAGTCCTTTGCTAAATAATAAATAAAATGAAAACCTCTCATCTCATGGACACAAAAGGAGATGGAATAAATGTGCATTAGATACAATTATTATTGTAGTGCATCAAAAAATTTTGAAAATGAAGAACTGAACTGAATTATTTTCTACAATATTTTATTATTAGTTATAATTTACGCTAAATAGCAATATTGTTTAATTTATTTATGAATGTATAAATATTTATGAATTTCTTAATATTTATGAATATATTAATGTCCACACTACTAATAAAATTGGTTCATTTTTTCTTCCTAAACATGTAAACTTATGTTTACTGTATGATTTTTCTGATGGAAACAAATTTATAGTATTATTATTAATTAAATGGTTAGATAATTTGAAAAATAAAACAAAATCATCAAATTCTACTCACATTTATAATAAGAAAACTAAACAATAGAATGGTTTCGCTACTCTTGGCGGCACCATCATCAGCTGAGCTGAGTCACGAGAGCTCTCTTGACACGCCTCTGACGACAGCGCAGCATTGAGTAATGCATTATGATAGATGGAAGTATGCACACTCACCGTTACAGCCAGACCCTGCGGTGAGAGTACTGTCAATTTTAGAAATTTTGGCATGCTTTCAGGAGGGCTTTACAACACTCACTAGAGTATGATGTTTTGAGGCTGCAGAAAAACAACTTAGAATGGGTTTCCATTAGAATATAAGGTTTTGGTTAATAATTAAGATAATTTCCATTATAAAATAATAGAAATGTCTAGATAATCTAAAATATAGAAACTAAAGGTATCTTTATAACGAAATAATTTCAAATAATCATGCAAAAAAAATATATATTTTGGTTGATTTTATTTTATTTTTTTATTAAATTATTAATATGAGAAAATTAATAAGAGCCTAAAATATATTTTAAACACTTTATAGAAGCCCTACGGTGATGTAATTTCAAGAACTAAAATACTAACAATAAGAAAATGAATAAAATTTAAAAATTTATATTCAATAGACGAGAACACAAAAGTAATTTTGTGCTGAACCAGTTACAGCAATAAAATTTTTGTACAAATTGATAGATACAACAACTACATTACCAAAAATTTCATATGCAGGTTACATAACAACTGAGATGCATAGAATTATCAAAATTTTTCTAAAAGATACAACAGACCTAAGAACGTAATGACTGCAGAAAACTGTATAACCAGCAATTTATTTTTCAAATTAAAATTAGTGATTATTATTATTATTATTATTATTATTATTAATTATCTATTGTTATTATTATAATTATTATTATTTATATCCATTGAGCTTTATTTACGTGATGGTCACCAGCAAACAGGCAAGTGCTTATTGTTACATGATTTTATGGTTATATGAACCATTCTTTTTGTTGTTATTCTCCATTTTTTTCTTCTCCCTTTTCTCCTCCTCCTCCTCTTTTTCCTCCTCCTCCTCCTCCTCCTCCTCCTTCTCCTTCTTATTTGTCTTCTTGTTCTCCTCCGCCATGTGTGTTTATTCTATTTGATTTTAACCAAAAATCGGCTGGAAGTGATTTCTATATTCAGGGAACCATGCAGATTATTGTAGAAACAGTAATAGATTCTATTTTTTACAAAATTAATCAAAACTATGAGCCATAGGCTAACTCCGAGCGAAGCTGGCCCCTGATATTTCTATATTTGTAGTTTGTGATATATTTTTAAATAGAATTGTGGATGTGAAAAAGTTGAATAGAATCTAAATAAATGGTATACACAGAATGAAATAATTTGAAATTAAAATAAATTACAGACAATACTAATAATTGAGGAGTACCATATACCAATGACACATTTCAATAGTTTTGATATCAAAACAATTTTGAGCAGAATATCAATAAGCCTGAAGAAGTTTGAGAGCCAGGTTACACGTACCCTTTATAAGGAACTGAATTTGTCTACAGACTATGTCTATAGTACAGAAAAACAAAGTTTCATGTCCTGGATGCTCAAGGTGAGAGCGGAATTATTTGATTGAAAAAAAAAAAAAAAAAAAATTAGTCTATCTGAATAGGTACTCATTTACTGCTAGCCAAATGTCATGCTCCCTGAGGGAAGAAGAGGATGTCTATTACTTCATTGCTGTGTGCCCTGTCTTAGCAGAAATCCGCAAGAACATTTTTGGTAGTGCTACACTCAGCCGAGCCCAGCTGATAGATTTTCTCAATGGGAAAGACTGGTTGGCGGTGAGCCGTTACTGTAAGATGGCATGGCGGTACAGATATGAGCTGGTCCAGGAGTTTAATTATTGAACAGTTTTTCAATTGAAATTAGTGTATGATTGCCAACACCTCAGACGGTCAAAAGACCATGAGCTTTGTCTGCGGAAATGTATAATGAACTATGTAATCTATAAAATTAAAAACAAAAAAAATATTGTAATGATTCATTTCCAAAGAAATATAACGTTATATTGTATTTGTTGTTTATCAATAAAGACACTTTTCTATTTATCTATCTACTAATAATTCAAAGCATACTGTTGTCAACTCACCACTATCCTGTGAGCTGATACTGTTCATGGTGGATCGGCGCATCTCCTTCAACGTGGGATGACCGTACTTGAGCAGTTCTTCGCCGGTGATATTCTCAGAGATGACCTTGAGGCCGTCGGGACCACCGCAAAAAGTGTTGCCAACATTAGCGCCGCTTCCTCCATCAATCGATCCATTGCGTTTCACCGAATGACTGCAGCACTTGGTTCCATTTTTCGCACCCGATCCTCCATTAGTTTCTCCATCTCCATTTTCGCTGACTGACGATGAACGGGCATCGGGCGAAATTAGGCCATCGACTGCGCTCACCTACACAGCAAAATTTATCATGATTTTTTATTTATTTATTTCTCACCAAAGTCATTCATTACAACTGACAACATACATTAAGAAAATACAATAAAATATAAAAACTCTAAAACACAAAATAACAGTAACATATGAAGTGAGAAATGACCTATCCAACTATGGTTACATGTACTAGGATAGGTCAAGTTGGGGAATTGGTAAGGATAAGGATGGGATCAGAAAGGTCAACATATTTACAGCCGTTTTATGGGATATTAGTAAACCAAAGTTATAGACGAGTTATTGACTTTAGGGAAGTGATAGCCGTGAGCAGGTATCTGTTCATCCAGATAAAGATAAAGATTATGTTCGTCTTTTTTGTTTTCAAATAAAGCGAAATTTCAATATCAATGATTCATTTTTTCCTGAGTAATTTACACGACTCTTTTCAGAATTAAATTTTCTACAAATATAATTATGAATAATTACAACTTTATTTAACATTTATGGAAGTAATCTTACGTTAACCACAATATTGTGTTATTTCTTTGTACCAATTCTTGTTTTTTACGTAAAATATCTCTAAAAGTATTGCATTTACAGCTCTGGAACCAATTTTATTCAATTTTTATTTATTTATTTTCTCATAGCATCCATTGACCTCCCATAAAAGGGGTATTTGGAATTGTCAAATTTTAAGTTTTCATAATATTTATATAAAACCTAACTTATTGATCTGTTGTTTTGCAACTCACAATGTGCCCTAAATTCTTCACTCAAATATGCACAAACATGCAGTAGCTCTTTCTTAAGCTGAGCTCTGAATTGTTCATCCCTCATTTCCTTGAGCCGTGATGGTAACAAATTATACAACCGAACTCTTTACACCACGTTCATACAAAGCTGTATGATGTAGGTCATCTATTAGGTTTCGCCTGAATCTAGTTCCATAATTATGAAACAGCTCTCCGGTGTTGAATTTATGTTCATTTCTTTTTATGAAACATATCGTTTCGAGAATATATAGACTCGGAAGAGGAAGGATTTGTAGCTGCTTAAAAATTGGTTGGCAACTTGTTCGGATAGCCTCTCCCGCCATCACTCTCAATGCCCACTTCTGTAATCTAAATATTTCTATTACGCGGCTTGAGTTGCCCCAGAAGGCTATTCCATAAGTCAAGAGTGAGTGAAAAAGTGCAAAATATACACCTAGAATTTTCAGATAAAATAACATACAAACAATCGTATTTGTATCTCTATAACCACCATAAACATTTTTATACGGCCTTACTTCACTCTCCAATGCCAATCACTCTCAATGCCCACTTCTGTAATCTAAATATTTCTATTACGCGGCTTGAGTTGCCCCAGAAGGCTATTCCATAAGTCAAGAGGGAGTGAAAAAGCGCAAAATATACACCTAGAATTTTCAGATAAAATAACATACAAACAATCGTATTTGTATCTCTATAACCACCATAAACATTTTTATACGGCCTTACTTCACCGAGGGTACTGAGTTCTAGGTGAAATTTTCCGCTAGCCGTAACTCGCTAACGAAGCGTTTTCATGCATATGTTTATATGAACTTCTTTCTCATTTTTAGATATAGAATGAACTCCCAAGAGACTGTCGTATAGTTTTGAATCAACCTGTATATCGTTCCTCGCGTAACTATGGGGGGGGGGGGGGGGTGGATCAGGGGATAGATCCCCCAGAGACAAAAAATAAATTGGAACTTCAACAAGCAAGCCTTGAGACAATTTTTGACAAAAAAAAGTAAAAGAAGAGGTCTGATTTCCCTAAAACTGTAGTTTTAGAGAGATTATTTATTACATGTTGTTTTATTACATTACCCATTATCAAGTGACATTTCTAAGAACAGTACTATTTGGTACCCGGATCAAGATATGCACGGCATCAAAAATGGCAGTGTAAATAGTTTCAAGTACGAATGACTCATTTTTTTTTTAAACAATGAGTGTCCGGATCAGGGGATCACCTATTGACAATGACGCCAGAGCTAAATAAAATCTATTTTGGCATAAAATGGGTTTCAATTGATTAATTCATGCCTAGAATCGCTTAAAATGTTGTTCCAGAGGGATTGTTCTTCTAACTTCACAGAGGATTAGAATAGACTATCTTTTGTAATTCACAAATTATGCATATGAAAGATTAAAAACAAAATTATCAACATCACATAGATACTATATTAAACTCGGATAATGCTATTTTTATAGTGCAAGATATTATGTACAATGATCTCATTTGTATGATCTTAATGATTTGGTGACGACAATCTAAGTGATGCAATCACATGAAATGGCGAAGTTGGACAAAGATTCGTCCATTCTTTACACTTAACCAGTATATTTCAAGAGAGAGTAATTCTATTTGTATTTAGTTGCAGTTACTTTTGTAAATAATAAGGAGAGTACCCCTAAACAACCCCTTTTATAAGAAGTAGGACATGGCATATGTTATGTCTTCATAAATTGTTAGAGGTCTATTTCTTCTTTCCTTTTTTATGTGCTGCCTAGAGCTAGAACCTATATCCACCATCACACTACATCAATGTTCCTAAGAGGTTATGCCACTGGTTCCTAGAAGAATCAGGTAAAAAAGAACTCTCAATTTCACTCACGCACTCACCATTTCCCGGAACTCGGACTTGAGTTCCGACTTGAGATCGGATACTACTTCCGATGTGAGTTCGGCTAAATACTCGGCCACATGCTCGGACATCAGCGACACCGAATCAGCGCTGTTGGTGTGCATCAGGGTGGGGGTGGGGGTGGGCCCCCCTCCACTCTGCTGCTGCTGTTGTTGTTGTTGGTGACCCACATTAAAAGATGGCGGCGCGGTGGTCAACTGTTGGTAAGTTACCTGAAATTGCCAGAAAAACCAAGTCCAATTAAAATACAAAAAGCGATACTTGTCAGTGATAGCCGTGAGCTGCAGGAGGTAAATGTTTAATCAGATAGAGATAAGCTACAAACTTCTGGGCCCTCCATGTAAGGGTGACCGATTAGATTGGCCAGCAAAAAGACTCTATTCTCTGCTATAAAATCACTTCCGGGTTGCTCGGAGCCCACCTAGAACTGTAGGTCCAACTGATAAATCACCATCGTCCAATTTATCTAATTCATAGGTCTCAGACCTATGTGGCTTTCATCCTCAAAAACAAACAAAAATATAATATTCAAATCAATGAAATATAAAGGGCAATTTTCGCTGACTACGCCCATCTGTAAATTGTTTATTTTGCATAAAGAGCACTAGTTTTCATTTCTCGAGAGTTTTAAAGCCGAACGATTGAATAATCACGCATAAGTGAAGTTATATAACCAATTAAATATTATAATGTTGATTTATCAAATTTATTAATTTGATTAATCTAGATTATAATTATCATAATTCATAGCAACAGCCAGTACCATTTATGTACTATCATGATTTTATGGCTGCACCTGGAATGAATTTATTTCCCTCGCATTTGTAAAAGACAAAACATAGTACATAAAAAGCTTTGTACCTAAAAACAACCAAACAAATCTAGGTTCCCATTTGAATTGATTGCCGAATCAATATTGAACAGATTATTTCAAGTTTCTAAAAGTTCATTTTTTAGTTTTAAGTGGCATAAAAATCATGTAGTGAAATAAAGACTTGAAATAGGGAAAATTTCTTCTATTTAACCAGCTGCACTAGAGGAATTGGAAGGATCAATCTGGTCTGGAATAGAGTTTACTGAATACTAAACAATCTTGAGTAGACTGGTCAAAACGTAAAAAAATTTCAATTTTTATCTCCTATAAAACTGACGCTGTATTTCATGATTAGTTGACTTCATGATTGTATTTTCACTCCAGATGAGCTTCATTAACTGATGGAAAGCAAGAAATACCTCCAAGTGATACAGAGTAAGTTTTCAAAAAAGATTATTCAATAAGGTAAGTATTTATTTGTGAAAAACTTGGTATATTAGAACAAGCCTAATTTCACTTAATATAGAGTTTGGGTATTACTACATTAATACTAACCTGACCATGCATCTGCCTGCTCTGAAAGGAAAATGATATAAATCAAGCAGATGCATAGAGTTGTCAGGTTAGCACTAGCGTTATTGTTAATGTATAGTTGTGCCCAAACTCTATATTAGGTATGCATCTGCCTGCTCTCTATTCTACGTATCTGCCGGTTTGAAAACAAGATGCTATATAGCAGGCAGATGCATAGAGTGTTGAGGTTAGCATTAGCGATACCCGTGAACGTAGCTTTGCCCAGACTCTATATTGACATTTTTTTGTGTTATTTACCTGGTTGGGTATGGCCACCATGAACTGATTACCGTCGGGAGAACTGAACAGCGAATAAGTGCCAGGTTGGTAGGACTGCTGCTGCTGTTGTTGTTGCTGCTGCTGTTGTAGTGGCAGCATTGGCTGGCCATTGAAATCGACACTGTAGCGCTTGCCACCGTCCGCCATGTGGCACGAGCCATTCGTCTCAAGCGAGTCGACACTCTCCGAAAGAACATCCTCAACTTTATTAATCACCTCGCGAATTTCTGATTTAATTTCGGTGGCCAGCTCCTTTGTCACCTCCTCTACGTAGGCCTGTGAACAACAATTATTAATAGATAGCACAGTAGTTAGACATTTCAAATGTTCATAAGATTAAAAATAAAAATGAGAATTTATTTTCCCGCCAAAGAGAAATGAGAAATTAGAATTGAATTTGACAAGGCTATATCCAGTAGTGCAAAAGACATAACAATGCAATCGGAAACATCATTACATATACAATACAAATCATTTAGTATTCATAAACCCAATAAACAACAAAGACATATGATGAATAATAAGACGAAATTGTCACAACCACATTTATTAAAACTTCGAGAAACTAGTTTCGGTTGTTACACCATTATCAATCTCAATCAAACTGAAAACTGAAGTACAGAGAAGCCTTATATATATACTGTGCATGGAATGATACTATTGGCTAAGAGGGAAAGAGGCTGACCTTAATCGGACGTTGTGATTGGTTGTCAAGTCACGCCCCCTGGTGGGAGGAGTAACAAGCAAAAATACGAGTCAAATCAATAACTAAACACTGTGAAAATCAAGAAAGTAACAAAAATTGTAATAAGGCTGGAATTTAATCAAACTAAAATTAAAAAATTAGAAGCTCACTGAAGTGCAATCAAGGTCAACTGAGAAATACACATAAGAACTGCTTTTTAAAAATAGGCTGGAATTATAATGAAACCAAGTTAGTTGTATTGAATTGGTTAAAATAAATTTGGTCATTTAAATTAGTTATGGAATCGTTATGACGTCCGATTAAGGTCAGCCTCTTTCCATCTTAGCCAATAGTATCATTCCATGCACAGTATATATAAGGCTTCTCTGTACTTCAGTTTTCAGTTTGATTGAGATTGATAATGGTGTAACAACCGAAACTAGTTTCTCGAAGTTTTAATAAATGTGGTTGTGACAATTTCGTCTTATTATTCATTATGGATACCTTCCACAATATCACCTTCGCCATTACTAAGAAAGTTAAAGTCATATGAGTCAAAATAAATGTTCTGGCTCAAGAAAATTCAAAATAATGTCTACTTTTTTTGGACGATTGGACTGTGTTGAACTTCTTTTACAAAGTGTAATTCTAAATTAATATTCTAGAATTGGAAAAAATTGATCATTGTACTTTAAAGTGGAATTCCTTGTGAAAATTTGACATAACCTACCATTTGGTTTCTTTGGCGTTGAAAATTTGTGAAGAAAGCAGTTGTGGGCGAAAGCCTGTTGTATCTTTGCTTTATTCTATTTTGTCATGAATAAATAAATAAAACGGATTCACAATGATTGAAATACATTTCATCACAGTCATTTTAATAAAAAATAACTAAAAATAACTAATCCCTACTGAAGGAGGCGACTGGAGGAATTCGGTCATTGAATATAGAAGGATGGTCCAATAAAAGACTCCTTAAATTCAGTTTGAATGTGGAAAAAGATAGATTTCTAGCCAAAG
This sequence comes from Conomelus anceps, assembly GCA_948455865.1. Taxonomy (NCBI): domain Eukaryota; kingdom Metazoa; phylum Arthropoda; class Insecta; order Hemiptera; family Delphacidae; genus Conomelus; species Conomelus anceps. The sequence goes on along the minus strand of OX418227.1, from coordinate 11,304,713 downwards.
AAGGGAGCAAAGTTTACAGGATAAATGACTAGGGTTCGTGAATATCCATTTGTATTTTATTGATGCAAAAATAAGGATTTTATTATCTTCTTCTTTAGCTTCAATCGTACGATTGGTGGGCAGCTTTCCATCTTTTTCTGTCCAGAGCAAGACTCTTCAGTTCGATATAGCTCTGAACCCCAAGATTCTTGGTTATTTGTTTTAGGTATTGCTTCCACGAGCCCTTTGTCCATTTACTAATCCTTCCAGTATACTTAACGTGAATTCGTTGTGTCTTATTATATGTCCAATCCAAGAATGCCGTCTGTCCTTGAGAATTTTCATCAGAGATCGTTTCTCCTCAGCCCTTTCGAATACTTCCTCATTTGTGACTTTATCGGTCCATTTAAGCCTGAGCATTCGCCTCCAACACCACACTTCAAATGCATTTATTGCTCTTTCTTCCACCTTACCAATAGTCCATGTTTCTGAGCCATAGAGTGCAATACTCCAAATGCAGCTTTTTATCAGTCTCTTTCTCATTTCTAACTTGAGACTATTGGAGGAAAACACATGCCGCTTACTAATAAAAATGGCCTTAGCTTCTCTTATACGGCGCTTTATGTCATCTCTGTCTTTTCCATCCTCTGATATAATGCTACCCAAGTACTTAAATTTTTTCACTTGCTTTTATTATAAGAAAGTGAAATAAAAGTATTACTTTCTTTAAAGAATTGGGAATTCATCTTATAATTAAGTTATTTTGTGATTAGAATTATTTTCAAGATATTGTGTGAAACCGTGACTAATGCTTCTGGAGCTGCTGCAATACAATTTATTTTTATTTATTCAATTTTTGACAATAAAGAATTCAAATTTTCAAATAAAAATTTATTCAAAAACAAATTTAAAATTAAATCAATCAATAACAAAATAAAATTGAAGAAAATAAGAAATTAGAATTGAATTTGACAAGGCTGTTACCTGAATCTGTTCAGCATTCTCAGACATGGAAGTGGGGGGCGTGCCTCCCCTGGACTCTGTATCCCCCTCGTTGCCACTTTGTGAGAGATCGGTCTGACTGCCGCAGCTGATCTGACGCTGGCGTCGGCCACTGAACGGCAACAGCGCCAGTGGCGAGGAGCATTGGGCCGAGTGAGTTCCCGAGTGGTGTGAGGGCAAGTTGACGGTCAACTTGTTGTTGGAGTCGAGACTGTAGCAGCGCTCGCGCATCAGACCGCCGTTAAACTGGATTTGGGGACTGCTGCCCGATGGGTGAAGGCTTACTGGGCTTTGGCTGTCCAATCTGTAACACAGAGAAAACAATTTAAAAAAAGAAAATGAAATTTATTCTACAATTACATAACACAGCATATTATACACAGATAGTTTAAACAGAATTTATTAATTTCGAATTCCTTTAGGTGCTATTAGTTTATACTGAAGACTACCGCAATGGCGGATGTTGACAACAGTATTCAACAGCTGATGGAAATCGATGAATGCTACTGTACAAAAATATCAGTCACCACCGGGAATCGAACCACGGACCTCCCAATTGCCGGTCGGGCGCCTTAACCACTGTATGAGTGCTTAACCAGTAAAAATGAGTGCTGCTGTGCAGAAAGGTCTCCATAGTCTAGTGGTTAAGGCGCCCGACCGGCAATTGGGAGGTCCGTGGTTCGATTCCCGGTGGTGACTGATATTTTTGTACAGTAGCATTCATCGATTTCCATCAGCTGTTGAATACTGTTGTCAATATCCGCCATTGCGGAAGTCTTCAGTATAAACTAATAGCACCTAAAGGAATTCGAAATTAATAAATTCTGTTTAAGTAAATTTGTCAGTTTGTTCAATTGTCAGTAACTTCGAACTTTCTTGACAGATAGTTTGTTGAGAATTTCAATTCAATTTTTATTTCCCAGACAAAAATCAACATGACAATTTACAGATAAACTTAAGCTATTAGGAAAATATAATCCTATTTCTAGTGACAGAAAAATTATCTTTGCGACTAACCAGCAAGGAAATCCTGTCCACTGGGAGTGAGCATCATATTAGTTATTCTAAAAAAATAACAAACTATGAGTTGATAGTACAAAAGGTTGAGTAAAATAATGAATAATAATACGAAATTGTCACAACCACATTTATTAAAAAATATTGAGAAACTAGTTTCGGTTGTTATACCATTATCAATCATTTTAATTATATTTTTTAATAAATGTGGTTGTGACAATTTCGTCTTATTATTACTCATTATGGATACCTTCCACAATATCACCTTCGCCACTACAAAGAAAGTTGAGTAAAATATTATAATACAATAATAATAATAAAATATTATAATAGTGAACTGTTAATATCAAAGAAAAAGGTCTCAACTATCCAATCAATCTATCTGTCTCCCAATCTTTGGTCTCCTCAATTGGATAAATCAGTCCATTGGGAACGAGATTCCCAATAATGTTAAATTAGTGTGGTTGATGTTATAAAATAATGTTATGTGAGTGTAATCTAAAATTATATAAGGCAAAACTATTATTACTAGGAATCTATCTTTATTCTTTCGTATATAGGGGAGAAGTTTTTTTATGTATAGCTGGCGTATTACCTTGAATTCATCGAAAGTATCTTTACTGGAATGAGTTCTTGGTTTATTTAGGATAGTTTTTATTGTCATTTTTTGAACAAAAACCCTATCCATCGGATAATCATAAGCTCCTCCCCATACTCCATTTTTTTTATAGATACTGCCAGTTCTATTATTTTAATTTTTTATGGTAAATTCAACGACTTACAGTCAACTTTAATTGAGAATGAATAATATTTTTACTCACTTTAAAAAAATACTCTCAATTAAAATTGAATTTACCATAAAAAGTTAATATTAACAACGCAGATTGTTATTGAACATGAAATCCAGGAATTCTATTATTTATCTTGCTTTTACGGCCTCTTTGGACCACTTAAGTCAATCATTTCCTGGTCCTCCTTGATAAGTTCTCGTTTCGCATTGTCCAGTACTTTTTCATTCCTTCTGATCTTCTCTGTCGTTCTTCATCTGTAAATGTAGGCTACAGGCTGTCGGTTGTCTATTTTTGGTTTGAATCTTGTTTTTATTTCATTAAGTTTCTTTAGATTGTCGGCTTTGTTTTTCAAAAATAATCCAGGGTTAATTCCAGTTCATTCAAATCCACTTTAACATCCCTAATCCATCCTACTTGTTGCTCTCAGTCGATTATGTCACTGGTCTACATACGGAACTGCAGCCATTGAATTGTATAGACCAGTCTTTGAGGTCAATGAGGATTGTTTTGGCTTTAAGATGCAAGCCTCTATTGGTTGTGAATGTGCTTGTATTATATTGTATTTGACACTGTTCTTCTCTGCTGTAAAATCACTTCCCGGTGGTTCGGAACCCACCTAAAACTGTAGGTCCAGCTCATCAATCACCATCATCCAACTTATTACCCCCGCACAGGTCTCAGACCTATGTGGGCTTCATCCTCAAAAAATATATATATATATTTACATAAATAAATAGGTAAAGAAATTATAAGTACACTTAAGAAATTTGTTGAAAGATGAAAATAGAAGATTCCAAGAACATCCTTCAGCTAGAAGAGGTACTGTCGTATCAGAAGAGAGAAGAAAGATAACATTGGAGAGAATGAAGGAATACTGGAAGAAGCGGAAAAAGCATCCATGAAGAAGTAATTGATTCAACCTAACCTAAAAAGTGGGTGATCCGAATTTTTTTTTAAATAAATAGATACGGCCCTTCGCCTAGAGGCATAGGGGTGTAGTAAACGTAATTAGTAAAAACAATTATATAATTAATTAATCTGCGTAATTAATAAAATGATTAAGATAATACTGAACTGACCTGTCCCTAGCCCTCCTAGCCTTGATATCCAGCGCCGACAGACTGTTATGGCGGGCGAAGGGGCTGACACAATGGGTGGGTGTGGAGGGGGGCGACACCCCTCCCCTCGATCCGTGATACTCGCGGGGCATGAAGGGCACACTCTGGCGCACATTGCCCACATTGCCCAGCAGCAGATCTTGCGCCTCGCTCGGCAGCATGAACCAGCGCAGAGGCGAGGTTCGCTCGTCAAACATCACACACTGATCGGCCAGCGGGTAGCGTTGGGCCATCTGGGTAAATAAAAATAGAACTTCAAATTGATTTACCAGTGGGGTTCAAAGGGGGGAGGGGTGGCTTAAGCTTCCTTCTCCTCCTCTCCCCCCCCCCTCCCCAACAAGAACATGAAGTCTTCATCAAAATGTTGATGTATTTCAAGCAAAGTGACTGACTCATGCAAAATCAAAAATCAGTTTATTAGATTCTTCTAATCTTAAATATATAGACAGTATATGCATTAAAAAAAAATAAACAAATCAAGAATCTATAATACCTGCAAGGCGAATCCTGTGCGCAGGTATAAGTTGCAATACTACAATAAATCAAATGATTTTACAAAAATTGAGGGGGAAAACTATGCCAGGCATAACTATTATTATGGCTAGAACACTAGACAAAGAGTGAGGAGTAGATAGGAAGAGAAGAAAGGTAAAGAGAAAGAAGAAGAAAATAATAATAATAATAATAACAATAATTAAAAAATCAGACAGATGTGGGGCCAAAATCAAGTGTTTACAATACCTATAGTGATTTCTTCAACTGCTGTAATTACGATATACCTACATAAATATATCAAGGATCTTGATCTTCCACCTAATATTTACATTGCCCTGCAGAAATCAATAGTATTGGATACATGCGCGATAACAAGAAAATTTTTAAGCATATAAAAAAGTGTACATGGTAGTGTATATGGTATTATGTGTATGTATATGTATATGTGCATGTTAGTGTATATGGTATAGTAATGATAAAGTGAGATAAGTGAGAAAAAAGTGAGACAAAAAAACTACCTGTAAACACAGAAAACAGAAAAATGTAACTGTATAGTAATTGTGTGACTAAATGTATATGAGCACCTTAGCAGCTTGAGAAACAATATCAGGAAACTACTTTTACAATACTTAGTGGGTACATACTTGATCAATGATCCGTATGTACTCTTAATACCAGCCATTAGGCTGTGAGGTCGGCAATAATAATAATATATCATTTATTCAATAAATTATCATTATATAATTCTCATTGCCATCTTTTACATCTCAATACAATTTTGATATTTTGATCTATTCTATTCATTTATTATAAAAAATTATTTCTTGTATTCCATTGTCTGTAGGCTAAGTAAAATTCTATTTCAACTTTTTGCTGTATTTTTGCTATAGATGCTGTAATTTTGCTATAGATGATACTAACACTCGCAACCGTTGTTCACCATTACCATTGCTCATAATACTTCAATTTTCAATTACCTTGTATTTTTTAATTTCTCTTTATTTTACTACTTCATATTTTGCTAATTAATCCATACCGTAGTGTATTTTTGTTTTTTCATAAATTTTTACAACTCATACCCTCGCTCAGACTCTGTGTCTTGTGGGTATTTTATTTTCTCTTTCCATTGAATTGAACCATTGTATAACTTCTGCATCAATACTATTAAATTTAGTATATTTCAGATGTATTTTTATGTTTCTGATGTTTATATGATTCTTTGTTATGAAAGATGAATAAAGATGAAAGAAGAGAGAAAAGAAAAAAGGAAGAGAAGAGATACTGGCAAACACAACAGTGAAATAAAATGAGTAGATGGCAATAGATGTCTATTCGAACAGTCTTTATTGAATTTTATTTGTAATTGTCCATGTATGTATTCCAGCAAAACGTGTAGGTACAATTCATGATTTCACACTTGCTCAAATAGAATAATATTCATAAACTATCGTTAAATTAGATTATCGTAACACTTCCAAGACTATACTTAGGAATACCAAGGACGGAAATAGGTTGAGTAGCTTAACAGCATCAAACATCCGCCAAAAATTGTTTTTATTCATAATGGTGAATTAAATGGGTTTAATGACAAGAGTTGAAAAAATTGTTACAGGTCTCCAACTACCATAGTTATTGAGATATACATTAAAATCTGCTAAAATGAGGGCCAAGTTGTTCGAGAGATAGCTAAAAATCGCTTAATTGCAAAAAATCTCCAAATAACAAGATCCATTGGTTGAAGATTTTTCATAGTATCACTTGAGAGCAATCTTTGTGTGGATTATCTATTTTGCTGTGCAGAGGCTCAACTCTATAACTTTTTTAATAATTTTTATGATGTCCTTTGATATTGCAACCAAGACAGACTCTCATTAACGAATACTTCTTCAAGACGAATGTATTTATTCTATTTCGTATACATACATGTATTTCGTTAAACAGATATTCAACTGTAAACAATAAAAACTCAAGTGTTTTTCAAGTTTTTATTATATAGTGGAAACAATATGGATCTTCAACATCACAACTGTAAATCTTTAATGTATCTCTTTAGTTTAATACCATGATTTTGGGGTAAATACGTGACTTGAAGGGTCATATTATAAAATAAGGTGTCAATTACCTTGCGAGCTTTATTGAATATGTTTCTAGCGGTGTGAAGGCAGTCATTATGGTCGGCCGGACAGGCAGCCACGCCCGAAATTCGTCTCTCATGGACGCTCATCTTGCCATCCACATAGCGAATTGAACCCAGCCACTTACGATCTTTGAATACCTGAAAATTAAAAAAAATAAACCAACATCTACAAATAGATTTATCAAATGTAGATAACTTTACAGTTGAGTACAGAATCAGTGAACTTGGACAACCAAGATAAGAACAAGAAGTACAAAGAGAGAAAAACACTACATTTTTTTTTTTAATTTTTCAACTCCCAAGGTAATTTTTATCGATTTTTATCAGCTATTCAATGCTGTTGTCAATATCCTCCAGTGCGGAAGACTTCAGTATAAATAGCTCTTTGAGGAATTCAAAATTAATAAATTCTGTTTCTGAATATTTGTCGGTTTGTTAAATTGTCAGTTACTTCAAACTAACTTGTGACATTTATTCAACTAAAATAATTTTTTTTTTTTGGAGGATGAAGCCCACATAGGTCTGAGACCTGTGCGTGGGTAATGGGTTGGATGATGGTGATTTATGAGTTGGACCTACAGTTTTAGGTGGGTTCCGAACCACCGGGAAGTGATTTTACAGCAGAGAACAATGTCTTTTTTGCTGGCCAATCTAATCGGTCACCGTTACGAACAGGACTTACGAGAACGCAGCTTATCTATCTGATTGAACAGATACCTGCTACGGCTCGCGGCTATCACTTCCCAAATCACTTGAGTCTGTTGCGCCTTCACATTCATTGTAATTTTGTCTCAATAAATAAATGGCTGCAGTTCGATATCCCATCCAGTAAAATAATCGCACGAGTTTCGATACTTCATACCATCTATTGGAATTGTTTAATATCAAACTAGCTGGCCCAACGCGCGTTGCTGCATTCTCATAAAAATTCTCCTTGATTTTATTATTTGCCACCTCCCGCTGAGGTTACATTTAAAATTAGGAAAGAAGTTAGTCCTAGGGCTCTTCCAGCTGATCATAGAGGCTTCGTTGTTTTCTTAATCACCACCTCTGAATGAAGAAACATTTCAAATTTAAACCTCCTATGACTATAAGGGTAGAAGCTAGGTTTTTTATTTTATTATTCGCCACCTCCCGCTGAGGCTGCATTTCAAATTTCTAGCTGCATTGGTTAACAGATGTCATCAACCTGGCATAATTACATTTCATCATACCCAGTCGTATGTTTCCTACATATTGCAAGGCTCCAACTGCACGGTAGCCTACATGCAAAGTGCAAAGTCTTTTGCTGTTCAAATACAGCGTAAATAACGCCACTAAGGGGCCTGCCATATGATTAAAAACTGTTGACTTATATCAGCTGTTCCTTTAAGCTGTTTGGCTGGCAAGTTCAGTAGGTTAGGTCTATAAAATGGTTTAATTAATAATAATTATTATTAGCTCCCCTATTGAAATTTATGGTCAGAAACCATCCCCAATATTCACACAACATATTCCCAAAGTTTCATGCCGATCTGTCAAGTAGTTTTGGAGTCTATAGGGAACACACATACATACATACATACATACATACAGACAGGCATTCATTTTTATATATAGAGATGTTTTGCGTATCAAAGTGTCAGTATGAAAAAGCATTTTATCGCATTAATTGATGTCTGGATCATGAACCAAATGTAGTTTATTATTGTTAACTCCACAATATTATAAACAGAAAAATAAAACATCTAACAAAACTTTAATAGAGAATAAATAAATATTTACTCAAATAGGCTGAAACGTGATTTGTTCATTTTCAACAGCTATCTGGATCAGTAGTGTTTTCTTTGTTGTGGGTTAGGTTGGCTTTGGTTAGTTAAGGGTCGATTACATTGGGATAGTCACTAGCTAAGCAAGTAGCGAATAGAAACTTTACAGACCGACCGTGCTACAGCATCTTTTCTGCTCATAATGATTGTGATATTTGTTATCACCATCAAAAACACTAACATGAGACAAAAAAAGGTGGAAAAATCGTAGGCTTTTATTCGATACCTTTACCCCTAAGCATTCCTAAAACTGTTTTTATTAACATATCATTATTTTTGTGTGTTGTACTAGTCCTCAAAGTGTAAATGTGTCGTTAAAACGCAACGTATCAAGTTATCAGCTTTTTTGTATCATTCGGATGATACAGACAGGAGTGTTGTTAAGTAAGACAGTATCGATACTTCCATTCAGTATCGAAACTCCTGCGATTATTTCACTGGATGGGATATCGAAATGCAACCAAATAATTTAATGAATGACTGAGAAACCGGGCATGAATAAATGAACAGCTACATGAACCGTGATGGCGAAATAGATTAATATTGAATCTAGTACAAATTACAAATCAATAAGTTTCCATTTCAATTTATTGATAGTAGAATCACCAAATCCGTTATTCATCTCATAGATGAATCAGTGGCGGATCCACGGGGGGGGGGGGGAAATCCCCCCCCCCAAACGCAGAAGAAGAAGAAGAAGAAAAAGAGAGAAGGAAAAAAGAAGAAAAGAGGAACAAATGGAAATGATAGAAAACTGCGAAGAAGTGGAAAAGAGATGACAAGAAGTAAAAATATAGAAATTGGTAGGAGGAGAAAGATGAAAATGAAAAATACGAAAAAGGGTAAAAAAGAGTGGAAAATAAGGATAAAATAAAAAGTAGAAGAAAATGAGAGTTCTAAAAGTTGCAGACAAGGGAGAAAATTAAGACAGCAATACCTGACCAACAATTAATTTTCTATTGAAAATATTGCGTACTAAAGTACTTGGTCTGAAAATGATGCCAGTTCTGGAAGGTTTTTCTGGATTACTATTTTCTGTTTTTTTTTTTTTTTTTTTTTTTTTTTGAGAACTGCTATGGCTTATTACTAGCTAGCTTATTACTATAAGCTGACTTATTTTACTAGCACTGCTTTACATTCACTCATATAATCACCCTAGAGCCTAGACCCTGAATCTTAAAAAAATGTTGGGATATTTCAGCTGAATGGATAGTTTTTCATTGCAAATAATGTAAGTAATTTTTCTTGTAAATTTCATTTTTCATTAACAGTTTATGCTAGTGGTGTAAGTATGGGAAGGAATCAGGGGGACATCCTTCCCCCCTATACAAAGGGAATTTGGAATTTTAGAAGGCCATTGTGAGAGAATTTATTTTGGCAAGATTAAAAGAAGACTCATAAAGCCCATATAAATGTGGTTTTGTAGGGATTTTATTTGAAAAACGTTTCCAAGGAGTACCACTCAATTTTTCAATTTTATTGAAATAAATTTTCAAGTAGCCTGCGGCACTGTATTGTGTCCCAATCAGAAGCAGTGAGGGATCAAATATAGAAAAGTGGAAGTTTACAGTAAGGTCCGGATCTCCCATTGACAATAACACAAGAACTAGATAATATTTCCTTTGACACATTACGTGGGTTGAAGTGTAATGTTAAAAGAATTAATGCCTAGAATCACTTGAACTGTGGTTTTAGAGAGGTGATTTTTTGAAATTTTCTCAGGGAGTACCCCAAGCCCCCGTTTTGGAATAAAAAGCCATGCATATGTTGTATATTGCTTCAATTTATCGTTAGAGATATACTACTCCAAATTACAATTTACTATTGTAGTTATTGTACCGAGAGTCTAACCCTCCCAGCATCATCATTGGTCATCCCCCCCCCCCCAGACTGACCATGCACTGCTTTGTGTGATGTAACGATACACATTAAAAGTTTATTGAAATTTGTGTTACATTATTTTTATACTTTCTAGAGACAAGTACCTCATAATGTAATTATTTTTCTAATAAATCTCTATTTTTTATTGAACAATAGTTTTATAGCAGACAGTAGACAGTCAAGAGTCCAACAGTTTTGGACTAACGATTTAGGGTGATCAATGATTGTGATATCTGGGTGAATGTAAAGCAGGGCTAAAAAGGGAACAATGGTTGTCCGTGGAAACAAGAACTCTGTCCAAAGATAAGTTTAAAAAGAGGATGAGGGGATTTTTTAGAAATAAATCTTCTGTGTGAAATCTAGTCAGCTCCCAGGATTCATATTATCTATTTAAAAAATATATTTTAAGTCAATTGATAGCTGCTGTCTCAACCAATAACATATTTTTTTGTAGTTAAGTTCATATTATGAACATCTCAATGTGATATTCCCACTTGATGTTTATGTGAGATACAAACATTGAATGATTATGGTTTGAAATTAAATTTTTTGCTACATTAATTATTTATTATTCTATTTACATTCAGAAATTATATTCTATTTACACCCATTAGTTAAAGTTTCGGGTTGCCTGGCAGTATAGGACGTGAATGCATTGAATTTTATCATGATTCATTTCGTATTAACAGTATAATATTACATCATCACAGGAAAATAGGTGAACAATTGAATTTGAAAAGTTTCAATTGAAAATAACCTTAAATTGCTTCAAAACTCACTATTTTAGGTCTAAAAACGCCCGGGACACCCCCCCCCCCCCCCTGGTGATAGCCATACCCACTCAGGTATTTCCCCCCCCCCCCCCCAAAAAAAATCTGCTGCTGGATCCGCCCCTGAGATGAATAGATAATAAAAAATGTGTATTTCAAATTATTCACTTCTATTTTGTTTGTATGAAATATAAATCATTTTATCATTAATATGAATGTAACACATTTATTAGTTTGTTCAATGTTTAATTTATTTAGTTTTATGAACTCACTGCTAGCGCTCAAGAATGTTTAGCTAGTAGTGCCAATTTAGTAGTTTTATTCCTTATAGTTTGCATTTTATTTTAGTATTTTTCATTAATGACTTTTGTTTCTTTATATTTTTTGTTTTGTAATTTTATTGTAAATAAAATTACTATTATTATCTTACCGAATTTGTGTGGTGGCGCCATTCGGCCGTCTCCGGATTGAGCAGATACTGGGGCAACAGCTTCCACCCCTCGGTGGCCACCATTTTGACTGCCTCCAGGACATAGGTGACTTCGGCGTCTGCCATGAAGTAGGGCAGCGAGATGCGCGTGAAGCCGGGACGCAGCATCTCGAACGACGAGTGCTCCTCCTTGCGACGCAGCTGGCGTCTATCCAGGCGTCTAAAAAAAAGAAGAGAAAATAAAGAGAGATTATCACTTATGCTACTATGAGTCACAATAGTAGCTTATTCAAACAAAACCCTAGTTATATTGGTAGGAAACTCTACAAGAAGCTACCGCATTTTTTAAAGTGTCTTCAAAATTTAGAAACATTTGAAAAAATATTTAGTTGATAGAGCTTTTTATAGTACACAAGAGTTACTTTCACATCGCAATTAAGCCTAACCTCAACTAATTGATTTATAATATTATATAATAATTGTTGATCTGACTTGTCTTATAGTCCTTAACTGGAGTTTCCTTATTATTATTATTATTATTATTATTATTGAAACTTCTTAGAATATAAATATAAAAAATGAAGTATAATTTTTGTATGTGGAAGGTAGCACAGACCAATAATTTTGACTGTTGGACAGAAAAAGTTTGCCAAGTCAGCTTGTAAGATTAATCAAACAAAATAATAAAATAATACTTAGACTTTGCCATGTATTTATGAACCTATCTTGAGGTTTCCTCACCTCAAGAACTTGAAAAACATTTAGCGGATGGAATGAGGAAGCCTTAAAAACTGTACTTGAATACTGGCCTAAGCATTTCAGTTAATTAGCTCTCCTGGTCTATTAGGCCCATATTTAAGAGCGTACCTTGACGCTTCCTTAACTCAAAGGAGCCTTAAAAGCATTCAGTGATTTTTCAAGTCTCCCTTGAGATAATGCCGCCTTAAGGTCGGTTCTTAAACACGTGCCTTAGCACATTCAAACAATTCAAATTCAGGTTTATTTCAAACAACAAATAATATGTACAACGTTAAAAAAGTAACATTGGTAACATTAAAAAAGGATCACTAACATAAAAAATAAATACAATCTACTGCCACTAAAAACAATGATAAATTCAATAATTATGATAATTATATTACTCACGAGTCCTCCATAAGGACATCCTCGTACTCGGCGGCCAAATCCTGATCGATGCCCAACAAATCCTGTGCGTAGGGACCGGCGCACGCGCATCCACCGCGCGCCTGCACGCCGAACACGTCGTTCAAGATGGCGCACACGAAGTTGTGATGGAGGAAGGAGCCACGCGGGTGCCTCACCATGAAAGAGAATACGGCTAGGCGCTTGGAGCTGATGGACCCGTTTCCCAACACCAACACCTCGGGAATGTTGCGAAGGTGAGATAGGACCATCCTTTATTGACAAAAATTAACAAAATTATGATCATAATATGTACTTTAACTACAGTAGTCCTGTGAACAGTGACTAAGAATAAGGGTGCTTGCACAGAGCAACATACTCGATGTATTCAATGATAATCACCATCTCAAAATTGAACACAATCATCAGATCTGACCCTTGGCGGGCCGCTTAGTGCAGTTGGTTGAGGCGTCGTAACTTTAGCTTGCTGTCGGTTCGAAACCCGCTCCTCCGTCTGGCATCTATGTGTTTCATTCACCTCATTACCCACTCACAAGTCTCGGACTTGTGTGGGCATCATCAGCATTAAAAGAAATTTGCGTAGTCTATTTTATGTATGTTTTCCACTCTGTATCAAATCATCAAAGCAGTGTTTCTATTTTATACTTAAAGTTAATAACAAATCCAAACAAAACCATTTATACGGCACTACTGCCAGCAGTGAGTACAACATTTAGGTAAGTTCAGAAAGCAAGAAAGTGAACAAATTAGACAGAAAATGCATGAAAAGGAAGGGAGACATGTTATTAAGAATACGGTACATTAAGCTATTTTGTAGTAAATGTTAGTTTTTATCCATTCATCTATTTCATTGCTGAGTTTCTTAGTAAATCTACTATTTATGAAGTGATTGTGGACTTTATTGGCAAAGTACTCCATGTAATATGTGAATTGGCTTCTATTTATAGTTAATCTGGTGAATGATGTATTATAAGCATTGAATGCAGATGGACGTATATTGTGTAAGTTAGTATTTAATTTGAGAAGATCTTTAACTATTACCAGTGATCAGCTATCAAACTGTAATCAACGTAAGTGCAACGTGCAACTAGCTGATACACTATTTAAATTTTAATAAATTACGGAATATTAACAACATAACAAATGTCGGCTCAATTCAGTGGATAAACACTTTCTTGAAAATTTCTTTGTAGTGGGGAAGGTGATATTGTGGAAGATATCCATAATGAATAATAAGACAAAGTTGTCACAAACACATTTATTAAAAATATAGAGATACTAGTTCCGGATGTTACTCCATTATCAATCTCAAACAAACTAGCAGTTTCTTTGAGATTGATAATGGGAGTAACATCCGAAACTAGTATCTCTATATTTTTAATAAATGTGGTTGTGACAACTTCATTCATTATGGATACCTTCCACAATATCACCTTTTCCACTACAAATAAAGTGAATTCTATCTGATGCTTGAGTCATAGCCGATATTTTGGACCCGGATAAACTCTTTTAATACAAGCTTTTTAGCTTGTTCAACAAGATCCACATAAATTTGTAAGTTTAATTTACCAACTCAAACTGACATGCACAATTAAATAGACTTGCATATGAAACCTAGGTCTCATACCTTCAGGTCTATTTTCTTGAAACGCAGCTGTAGTGCTAACAGAATTAGATTAGATTGCTTTATTCATGGTAAATTTACAAATTTTTTCAAATGTGCGCGTACATACAATATTTTAACATCACATAGAAAGTAGGCCTGGTTGATACTATTTACATTTTGTTGGAAATATTAAAAGTGATCTAATTGGTCAGGTGATCAGGTGATCTAAAAGCGATCAGGATGGGATACTAATAAAGAAGGAGATGAATCAATAAGATTCAGTTATTATAAATATAGTTAGCAGGTGTCTGTTCAATCAGAGATAAGCTACGAAACTCCTGGGCGCTCTTTGTAAGGGCGACCGATTGGATTGGCCAGCAAAAAAGACTCTGTTCTCTGCTGTAAAATCACTTCCCGGTGGTTCGGAACCCACCTAAAACTGTAGGTCCAACTCATCAATCACCATCATCCAACTCATTACCCACACACAGGTCTCAGACCTATGTGGGCTTCATCCTCCGAAAAAACTGAGAAATTTGAAAGTGAACTTACTTGGTGATCTTCTCCTCCCTGTTGAGTATGGCGGCCACACCCAGAGTCTGCTTCAGCTGCATGGCGAGTCCCAGTCTAATGGACTCCACTATTCCCGCCGTTCCCCCCTCCTCACGCATTTCCGTGTCCTTCAGGTAGCAGTGCGCATTATGCCTACAAAATCAGAAAAACAAATCAAATTCGTAACAATATGAATACAATGAAAACAAGAGACAGAATAAAATTAACGGTAAGCAGACACCAACTTTTTTATTATAGTAACTTTCTTATAAATAAGATTCCAGTCTCATTTATTGACAGCAAAATTGCAAAAACTCTATCCCTACAAATACATAACTGGGTTCGTCAAAATGTATATATCAGCCTATCAATATAGCTCTTGTGGCCATTTTAAACCACCATAATTCTCTCTTTATTTTTTGGTTTCTGTATATTTTTTCTCTGTTGTAATATAAATATAATATAATATTATTAAATTTAGTTTTTTCATTCAATCCTGGATGAACTCGCGACTAGCACACAAGCTATGCTTATGCTAGTCATGCTATATCAGTAAAAAATATATTTCTTCTTGTTATTAAATTGTCATTGTAATTTCATATTATTATAAAATTTAATAACCTTAATCTTTATAGTTTTTCTATATTTAATGAATGTGTATTGTCGAATAGTTATGAAATTTACTTTGTATATATTTGAATTGTATTAAAGTTTGTGGAAATAATTTCAATTTCAATAAAGATCAATAAAAAAAAATCAAATAAATCAATAGAAAATAGAAAATAAATAAAATAGAAATATCAAAATAGAAATAAATCAAAAATAATTGTATACACAGCATTGAAATTACCGAACGCATAGAATAGTTGTTTTATATCATTTTGTCAAATACACTAGTATCACTAAATATATTTCCCTTGAACAGAGCATTTCAATCAATCAAATACAAAGCATAATGTAAATAAAAATTATAATGCAAATCAATCATAGTGCGCATTGTGTCTACAAAAATCAGAAATACAAATCAAATTCATTCAGATTCGTAACAATATAAATACAATAAAAACAAAAAGTACAAATAAATAAAACATAATTGTACACACGGCGTTGGAATTATTGAACGTATAGAATAGTTGTAGTTGTTTTATATCATTTTGTCAAATACACTAGTATCACTAAATATATTGGAATAATATATTATTTGGACTCTTGTAAACATTTAGTTATAGAGACAGTTTTGGGCTAAAAGCCTGTTGTTTCTTTACAATAAGTTGCATTTTGACTGTATAAATAAATAAATATTTCCCTTGAACTGAACACGCAAATCAATCAAATACTTGAAAATCATAATGCAAATCTAATACCCCCACATAGACAAAAGTCTGTATGTATTGAAAGAGTTTAAAAAAATATGTAAATCTTGGAGCAACCTTGAAATCTTCCTAATTACTGTTGTTCTATCAAAATAACAGATAGTTGTCAAAGTAATTTAGAATTATTATGGCTTATAAGAGTCGGCTTGGAGTCTCCAAGACGTAATCTACAAAAAAAAAAATGAAAAATAAAAAACGAATTTGCTACAAGATTGCATTAATGCAAAAAACACTTTCAAGTACCAAATTTACTTATCGTCTTTATCCCCTGCTTTGAGTGCTAGAAGCATTGAAAATCAAATCATACGTATAACTATTTACAAATTTTTAATTTTATTTCTAAATTATGATTAATTTGGTTCAGAGTCTAATACATTTGATTACACAGACACAGTGTTAATCAACAAAATACCAGTTTTTTGCAACTTCGTGAGACAAAGGATAACCCAGACTACATTGATAGATATCGGGCAGTGGGTCAAAAGTAACATATATTTTAAATAACCATAAAATTAAATTATTAGTCAACTTTTTCCTGTTTGTTCTTCCCTTATGAATTATTCATGAGATTGGTTGAAGGTTTGATTGCAACCTACATTCAAGTAAAACTTTGAGTTATTTCATTTGTCATTTTTTTTTTTTAATTTTAAGTAATTTCCATTTTTTGGCCTATAATTTGTTTAGAACTCGTTGTTAGCGAACAAGTTATGCTTGACTAATGGCGCCAAATACAAAATTGAGAATTTTGTAATTTTTTGCAATAAAAAAATTGTTTGATTTTTACCTGACAAAAAACACAGTTCCTCCTCCGCATCCGTTGGGCACTGGGTTCTTGAACAGTTCCTTTTTGGCGACCAGCACTCCCGGCGTCTGCACACCACCTACAAATTTATGGCCCGAAAAGAAAATGGCGTCCTTGTGCACCGACTTCTCGTCCATGCCTGGTAGAATAGGGTTCATGTCTAACTGCACGTAGGGTGCTGCAAAATTAAACAAAAAATATTTCATAAAACAGAAACTGCATCTCTTTAAAGTATTTACTCTACTTTAAACAATCGTATGAAAAATATAAATTCGCTACTAGATAGGAACTTCATCAGCTGATCATCAAGATGGATGATGGATTACTGCTGTATTATACAGGTATATGTTTTATTATAACATATTTTTTAATTATGTATTTCGTAATTCACTGCCTATCCTGGAAAAGGGTGATGTATTTTAAATTCCGATTAAATAAATTCGAATTTGTTTCTTGAGGTGGGAATCAACAGCATTATGTGTTTAAAAACTGCGTTACAGTGTTTACACACGGAGCATTCAATACTCCTTCCAAGGCTTTAGGCCTAGCACTTTCTCAAAGTCTTGTGCAGTGTGGACGTGTTCATAGGCTCGAGTCTACGTGCACGTTTTAAGGTCGGCACCTTCAAAGCAATCCTTAAAACTTCAAGGGCAGTATTTATGAACGTCCCATCAGCTTCTCTTGACTCGAAGGATTCTTGAATTTATAAAGGCATTTCAAGAGCCCCTCCAGTCAAGGGATACTTAAGGAACGTTCATACATCAGGCTACAAGGCCTAGTGTGAACGAGCCTGATTTAAGCTGACTCGACTTCCTGTACACATGCATACACAAACAAATGCCATCAGAAAAGCCTTGAATAGTGTGGACTTCGTCAAAACTTACAACATTGTCTTCAATCCTTCACTTTCAAGGCCTGCATCAGATAAGCCTGGCTGTGTGCAGGGTTTTTGGACATAATTTTTTTTCAAGTTTCTTGTATTGAATATTAATAGGGCTTTGAAATGTTATCTATTGCTGTGTGGAAAAATCTTTTTCATTGATTATTTTGTGAAATGTGGGGGTTCAAAGTAAAAATTTTTCGGTTTTGGGGGCGATTAATCTCACTTGCAATGATTTCAGACTTTCGATAAATACCACTAAAAGACCCAATGAGGAATAAAATAACATATTTTTCACTCCGATCAAGCAATTAGTTATTCAAAATACATTTACAAAAAATTATTATAAATTATAATAAATTACTCGTTTAATACAATGGGATATCTATAGACAAAATCTCCTATGTGGGGATCAATTATTCACAAATTTCACCTATTCAATTATTTTAGTTGTAAATATCAATTTTGTAGATAAATTGATGGAGTAAGTGCAAAGTGCACTCTACTGTTGCACTGACCTGCAGTTGCATAATCCCAGAATGCAAGTGCATCGTACTGGTGCAGTAGGAGTGTGGTGGCCACATCGTCGGCCAGAATGCCCGTAATGTTGGAAGCGGCCGAAAAACAGCCGATCAGCTGACGCTCGCTGCCCTCCAGCTGTCGGTGAAGCTGCAGCTGATTCTCAAGGTCAACCAAATCCAGGAAGCCTTCTTTCGTCTCCGATATCCTCACAACCTGAAAAATAACAAAATAGTTATTTGTGTAACTATCACATAAAGTAGCACATTGCTGCAATCGAGGAACTATTCCGCACTCAACTGCGGCTCATGTTATTTATCTTGTGAATATTTTCCTACAGTTAGTTGACAGTTGTCAAGTTGGAGAGCGAAAAAGTCAGCTGGAGTGCGGAAAAGTAAAAGAGTGCAGGAATCAGCTGTTGCGTGTTATAATGAGTGCATGAATAGCTGCTTATTTTGGTAAACGTAGGAAAAAGTAATTAATAAGTGAGATACGGACAACACAAAAATTAATCATATGATTACATTTCATTCATATTGATCCACTTGCATTGACAATAATAAATGAGACCAAAAATACCAATAAAATCGTACTAGAAATGTAATTAATTACATTATTGCATTTCATTCATATTAACTCATAGCATAGCTTTCTTTGTAGTGGTGAAGGTGATTTTGTGGAAGATATCCATAATGAATAATAAGACGAAGTTGTCACAACCACATTCATTAAAAATGAGATACTAGTTTCGGTTGTTATACAATTATCAATCT
Organism: Conomelus anceps; assembly: GCA_948455865.1. Lineage (NCBI taxonomy): Eukaryota > Metazoa > Arthropoda > Insecta > Hemiptera > Delphacidae > Conomelus > Conomelus anceps. Next base: position 11,285,616 of record OX418227.1, on the reverse strand, counting down.
CAAACAAACTAAAACTAAAGTAAGCCTACAGAGTAGCTTAATATATACTAAACATGATACTATTGGCTCAGGGATAGGCTACCCTCCCTCCATTGGTTTGTGATTGGCTGAAGGCCATAGTCACGCCCACTGGTGGGAGGAGCAACAAGCAAAATTAACAATCAAATCAAGAACTAAAAATCGTGAGCATCTAGAAAGTAACAAAGAAGAACAACACAATTAGGCTAGAATTGAATCAATTTTAAATTAAAAAATTCAACACAATTAGGCTAGAATTGAATCAATTTTAAATTAAAAAATTGAAGTTCACTGAAATGCAGTCAAGGCCAACCGAGAATGACACGAAAGTGCCGTTATTAAAATGTAGACCAGAATTATAATGAAACCAAGTTAGTTGTATTGAATTGTTTAAAAAAAAATTGATCATTTGAAGTAGTATTGGAATCGTTGTTACCAATCTAGTTATCTCCAATAGTATTATTCTGTGTTTAGTATATATTAAGCTACTCTGTACTTTAGTTTTAGTTTGTTTGAGATTGATAGTGGTATAACAACCAAAACTAGTATCATTATTTTTAATAAATGTGGTAGTGAACTTCGTCTTATTATTCATCATAACATAGCCTCTACACATAGTTTTATAATGGGATTTATATAAGAGATTTTTATGAAAAAATATTCTGTCTAAATTAAGTTTAACATACAGATTTTATAACTTTATTTGATTCGATTTGATAATGAAGCACTTGTTTTCCATATTCTCCTCTCATATACAGTGGAGTGGTGGATTTCACGCCGCCACAAACCATTCCTCAGTAGAATATGTTTGATTTTGCAATAGTAATCAACGAGCATTGGATGCTCCACTGTGCAAGCACCATTAGAATAAATTCATAAGTTGATGAAGCTCTCCCTCTAATAAAATCAGCTTTTCACTTCTAAATCATTTCTTCAATTAAGAATCTGTTAATTCTCAATATAATGTGATATTTTGCTAGCTGCTTTATTAAGGACAGCTCGCTAGATTAAAGGACAAAAAGTTACTTTTTACAGCTTACTATGGGCTGTCACATATTAGATATGCTATCTTAGTATGGGGTATAATTCATCAAAACAAAACCTTGATAAAAAAACAAGCGGTTGATTCTTTACATAACTTAATGTAATTGTATTGCCAGGTCTTATAAGACCCATTGCATACAGATCATTCAAGAACATTCATTCAACTATACAATGGTAGAGATAGAACAGAAGCAATAATAAATAAACACAATCAGTAAATGGTTGGCAAATTGAACAATAAAATTTAAGTTTTAAATTGTAAATTTATTATCTTATTTATTATCTACTATTTTATTACCTACCCTTTTATTTTATTAAATTAATATTCTATTGCATTGTATTTCCAATAATAATGGTTCAAACTTACATCATTATTAGTTTTATCCAATGCTGTTTTTCTAATGATGAAAATTGTACTGTCTGTATTTTTTTTAAGGATGAAGGTTCAAGGACTGATGAGTTGAACCTCCAGTTTTAGGTGGGATCCGAACAACCGGGAAGTGCTTTTACAGCAGATAAGGGTCTTTTTTGCTGGCCAATCCAATCGGTTACCCTTACAGAGAGGGCCCAGGAGAGCATTGCTTATCTAATCTGATTTAACAGATACCTGCTACGGTTCACGGCTATCCCTATCGACCTATATAATGTTAATAATATTTTGAATTTACATCTAATCTAATCTTTCACTAATTGTTTAAAGATTACATCTTAAAGACTCTAGTTATTGAATATAAATACCTAATTCACTTTAGTTTTCCATTGATGACAGAAACAAATTCCTCGAAATAATTTTAATTTTCTTTGGCAAACAAAAGTAGGTTTTTTTTTTAAATTTCAATAGAAAAAACCTATCAAGAAAAATTAATTCAACGGCTCACGGCTATCACTTCCCTATTACTTATGGATTTACACTAGGTCTATTGACAAAATTAATACCAGAATTGTAAATACCAAATAAAATATGAACACAAAATTATCTAGGTGTAAAATGAATTAATTTTAATTGAATAAAACGTTCAATTTTCTCAAGTTGATTCCATACGTTTTCTAAAGTTACAAATTAACATTAGACTAGTCGAGAAAAAATATTGGAAATTCACAACAAATTACTAAATTAATAAAAAGATCATTTATTTTAAATAAGATACTTCAACACTACATAAGTTGCTAGAATATATGTCAAGGTAATATTGAATAGGCAGAGTTATTGAACAATATTTAAGTTGACAAACATGAAGCTGCACATAGAATTATATTACGAAGAGATGCTCTCGGCTCTAAACAATATTGAAGGTCGCTTTTTATCAGTAATGTAACAGCGATAGTTATAATCTCACATGTGGAATGCTCTCATAGTGCATAATACGAGTAACAGTAGAAACTAGCATTAAACATTTCTAGATAGTCAAGGAATAAGATTAGATAAACGAGAAGGCTGAGAAAAATGGAAAAGAAGGGGAAAGAAATGCAACAAGGAAACGCGTTCAATGATGAACGTGTTAACGTGTTGGTTTGCATCATAATTAGACCTTAAATCGTGATGATAGATTTTCTTTCTTGTTCTACTGTTTGTTTGTTTTGGACTATTTTTTTTATTGGTTGGATGCTTGATTAAGTGAATTATTGATGAACATTCCAGTGTAATTTTGGGTAGTAAAGAGGAATAATTTTCATTTGTAATAAAGGAGAACTCGTCGTTAGCGAACAAGCTATGCTTTGCTGATGGCGCCAAAAAAAAAAATGTATCAATTGTGTGTGATTGATTGTTATTTACAAGAGTTTGGCAATAAATAATTTTTGAATTAAATTTTGAATCAAATAAAAAATTTAAAATTCAGGGTATCTTTGCCATTGTAAAATCTAGAGCATAGTTATTACTCATAATACATAACCGTAGGCTTTTATTGGTGGTTAGACCCTTACGAGTAGTTAGGAACTAGCTACCGCAGTTTTTAAAGAGTCTTGAAAATATAGAAATATTTAAAACACAACTGAAAAAATATTTAGTTGATAAAGCTTTTTATAGTGTACAAGATTTCCTTTCGCATCAAAATTAAGCCTCACCTCAACTAATTGATATAGTAAATAGTGTTATAAGATTGTATAATTGTATCTGACTTGTCTTATACTCCTTAACTGGAGTCTCCAAGACGTAATCTACAAAAAAAGTTCTACCTCATCATTTGAGCAATGTTATGGAAAACTTTCTTAGTAATGGCGAGGGTGATATTGTGGAAGGTATCCATAATGAAAAATAAGACGAAATTGTCACAACCACATTTATTAAAACTTCGAGAAACTAGTTTCGGTTGTTACACCATTATCAACCTCAATCAAACTCTAAACAGTTTGATTGAGATTGATAATGGTGTAACAACCGAAACTAGTTTCTCGAAGTTTTAATAAATGTGGTTGTGACAATTTCGTCTTATTTTTCATTGTTATGGAAAACATGGTGGACCTACTACTTTAGATGGGTTCCGAACCACTGGGAAAGTGTAATAAAGCTTATAACATCAAGTCATTGAAGCACATTTACGATCCTAAATTCTTAAAGAGTATGATAGGATAAAAAGGAAGGTATTAAAAAATTGGGGAAAATGCATTAAGGAAATTATTTTTTAACTATGTTGAGCCTTGATAAATGCATCATATTATTACAGCTTTTTTTTGAGGATGAAAAAAATTAAATTTAATAAATTAAAATTTTTAGATAGGTTATTACTAAATCCCGATGGATTAATTAGAAATCCAGATTCAATTCGGGAAGTGATAGCCGTGAGCCGTAGCAGGTACCTGTCAATCAGATAGAGATAAGCTGCGTTCTCCTGGTCGCTCTTTGTAAGGGTGACCAATTAGATTGGCCAGCCAAAAACACTGTTCTCTGCTGTAAAATCACTTCCCGGTGGTTTGGAACCCACATAAAACTGTAGGTTCAGCTCATCAATCACCATCATCCAACTCATTACCCACGCACAAGTCTCAGACTAATGTGAGCTTCATACTCAAAAAAAAAAAATTGATTTGGTCAACCTGCTAGTAATATTATAAACAAAGATAACCTCATATCTTCAACATTATAACAATACCATAATGCAGGTATGATAAAGAATAAGATAATTCGTTAAAGGAAAGCCTTTTTCATTGGTGTTAGTGATGTTCTCTTTACTAAATATACAAGTTTTTAATAGCTTTTAGTTTTTTCATTAATTTTCAATGTAGGCCTACAATGCTACCAATTGATCTAAGCAAATCAGGACTGAGGGAAAGAGAGGGCCTAACTCCTAACTTCGTCCTTATTAGAGGCAATTATTCAATCAATTTCAAAATCAAGCCCAATCGGATTCAAAATGTCTTCCATCTTACTTTTTCTTAATGTCCACTTTTACTTACAAGAAAAATCAATCATACGAGATTACATTTCTATATATAGTGAACTAAAGATATGAATAAAAAAGACAGAGCAATCGATAGTTAAGTCATTCATGACCTTTGTAATGAATGGCTTCTCGAAAGTTGAACCTGTTGACTTGGATACAGGAAATTTGAATAAATCTAATCAAACTAGGACAACTGAGATAATATTAATCCCACAAACATGGGAAACACTCAGAATAACAAAACAGTAGCTCTTTGAAAATATGAATTACAAGTGAAATTTAATAGGAAATCTTGCTAGTAACAGAAGATATAGAAATACCTTAAAATACGATATAAAAAATTTAAGTTAGTTTTGAAGTAACTGACAATTTAACAAACTATACAGGAACAAAATTTAATAAATTCGAATTCCTCAAGGGGCTATTAATTTATAAGACTTCCGCAATGACGCCATGAATCTATAAATTAATAGCACTAATAAATTCGAAATTTAAAAAAAAATTAACAATTGCAGGGCACAGGAATTGATAGAAAATACTAAATTACTTAAATATCTCATTTCAAGAATTAGAAAAGAATGTATTGTTATGGGGTTCAGTTGTAATACTCTATGGGTGGGCTTCAAATGCTTAATCCAAGCATTAAATACTATACATAGGGTATTTTTCTAAAAGAAATTATAATTATATATTAATACCATTAATTAATATCAAATAGATACAATATATTTTCGCTAGATTGACATTCTCTCAACATAAATTCGTTACTGTACTTACTGTATGTGCACAGTAAATTAACAAAATTCCAACCAACTTTTGAGACAATGATAACATAGCGTAAAAAAAATCATTGACTACATTGAGGGATTAGGGGAATGGGTCAAAAGGAGCCCTATAAGTCACCTTATAGTAGTTTATGCAACGATTTTATTTTGACCCTTATTAAGGCATAAATATCGTAAGGTTATAAATATCTCACGAGTGCTTTAATGACCAAATAAAATCGTTGCATACACTATTTTATCTACGACCACTAGTATACATTTAATTAAAACAATTTCATTTTACCTGTGACTGTCAGAGATACCTAACCTCTCATCTCAAATACGAGAAGTTATAGTAGATTGTTAGGTTGAAGCAGCTGGTGTAGCAGTCTGATCAAATCAGCTGATAGTTTCACAATATTAAATTACGATATTGATTCCATCAAAAATGCTTCCGATTGGTCCAGAACCCGTGTTATAATGTAGAACCTGTACTATAATGAGCTCATTATGCAACGGGTTTCAAAAAGCATTTCGAAAAGACAGCTGTTTTGGCATCAATTGTGAAACTGTAATGTATACATTATGACATGGTCGTAGATAAACATAATAAACGTACGCTTTTCCTGGTTGTTCTTTGATGTTTTGTTTCCATAAAATAAAATTATTTCACCTTATTCATTCATTTAAGATACATAAAAAGGCTCACAGACAATGCCACTATAAATGTATAGCCTACTTATTCCTGGCGGTTCTCCACTGTTTGATAGATTGGTTGAATGTTTGAATGCAACTTTAATAGGGCCTAAAATTGAACTGTGAAGTTATTTCATCTGACATTTTTGTTAATTTCAAGTAATTTTCATTTGTAAATTATATAGCACTTGTCATATGCTTGGCTAATGGCGTCAAATGAAAAATTAAGAATTAAAATTGCATTGCGATTATAATTTTGGCAATTTAATAATAATAATATTAATAATACTAATAAAATAATTTGATTAATAGATTTAATCATGAGAATGAGATAATCTCTTTGAAAGAAAGCTTACAATAATTAGTAATATTATCAAAATAAATTTAAGGAATATCTTCCAAGTTATGATCTTTCAAATCTTCCTTACATCACGGCCGCCAGCCCGAACGACTATAAATATTTTCAAGTTGTACAACATTACTTTCCTTTTTCCTCTTCATTTCTTATCCTATTTCTTTATTTTCGAATTATTTTCTTTGATAGGATTGTATCTTTTTCTTTATATCTCAGTTCTCTATTTACAGTGTGTATTTTTTACTTATATCACTACATTCTTTTGCAATTTATTTCTTCATTAACTAATCTCTATTTTTTCTTTATAATATTAAAATATAAGTGAATCTGTTTCTTTGTTGCAATAATTTGAAGATTTGCACCTGCTGAAAAACCTACGGGTTTAGCAGGACCCTAAAATGTTTGTAAATTTTGTGAATAAATTTAATTGATTGAATGAGGATCCCTGATACAATAATTTCCAGCACAAAATAAATTTTCAAACAAACTATTAATAAGGGAGTGACATTTTCATAACTAGTCCACATCTATTAATATTAATATTTCAGAAGTTTAAAACAAAAAATCACGGTAGCTACTCTTCTGTCAGCAAAAAATGAATACCTCAACACGCGACAAATATCACTTACCTATTACTCACTTTCTACATAACTTTTTGCAATAGATAACTGGAAGTAGATAGAACTTGATCTGTTATAAAACTATTGATTTACACCAACATAAAAACCAAATGAATATTTTATTTATTGCCAAGAAATCGTGATTGTAGTAATAAAACGAGCATAACTCTTGAGTGCATGAGATGAATATAATATTGTATCTTTTCCGCCTTATAACCTTGACATACTTGTACGAGTGTATGAATGAGACTATTCTAAACAGTATTCTAAAGCTCTAACATTATCTAATTGGACAATTCATACAGATTCATTTGAATACGAATCATTGACGTTTTTGTGACGAAGGTTGACATTTTTACATTAAAGTACTGTTAGAAAACAACTCAACCTGAATAAAAACGTCATTATTCAATTAGCTTCAACTTGAATCCCAAAATTGAATGAAATTCTTAATCACAATGATTTGAGAAAACTAGCTTTCTCTCTGTGATTTCCATGTTAATTTTATATTATTTATATTTGGCTATGGTTAAAAGGAGTTATTAGAGAAGACTTTATAGTCTTAACCCCGCCTAATAAGAATTTTATTCATTTCATGATAAAGAAAAGAGCACTCATAAAATTCAGTAACAATACGGAATTTTTACTGTAAAAAAACAATAAAAATAAATTAATATATTCACTTAACATCTATTCAATATTCCTCTCTGTTTCCTCGTTATATTTTTGTAACAAAATTCCTGAAAATTCTCACATCTTGCTCCTTGATTCTACACCCGTATTTGAAGCCTCATATTTTGGTGTGTTGGTGCACACATTAGTATTGAGACTTGTGCGCAAGTAATGAGATAAATGATTGCACAAAACATTCAAGGCTGAACGAGATTCGCACTCGTGACCGCTGGAGTAGCAGCCAGCTAGTCTTATCTAATCAGAGACAAGTACTCCAACTGCGCTACTACGGCCGCCAAAGAAAAATTATCGAGATTATCGTAGAATTACCAAAGGGAATTCTAGAATTTATTCTAATTTTATTTGTTCAATCCTAGTGGAACAATCATTAATGGAAGCATATTTTTTTGAGGATTAAGCACACGTAGGTCTGAGACCTGTGCGTGGGTAATGAGTTAGATGATTGTGATTGTTGATTTGAACCTACAGTTTTTTAGGTGGGTTCCGAACCACCGGGAAATGATTGCCCTTTTTTGCAAAACTAGGAGCTTCCTTGCACAGTGATGTTTGCCCCAAAGAATAAGGGAAGTGATAGCCGCGAGCCGTAGCAGGTATCTGTTCAATCAGAGATAAGCTGCGTTCTCATGGGCGCTCTTTGTAAGGATGACCGATTAGATTTGCCAGCAAAAAATACACTGTTCTCTGCTGTAAAATCACTTCCCGGTGGTTCGGAACCCACCTAAAACTGTTGGTCCAACTCATCAATCACCATCATCCAACTCATTACCCACGCACAGGTCTCAGACGTATGTGGGCTTCATCCTACAAAAAAAAGAATTATACCGTAAGACAGGTGACATATATGAGTGATATTAACCAAAATCTTGACCTACACGATTATAATGCAAAAAGCCGAGGAGATTATCACTTGGAGAGTCACAATAGTACCTTATTTAAACAAAAACCTAGTTATATTGGTAGGAAACTCTACAACAAGCTACCGCAGTTTTTGAAGTCTTGAAAAAATAGAAATATTTAAAAACAATTATTGGAAAAATATTTAGTTGATAAAGCGTTTTATAGTATACAAGAGTTCCTTTCACATCAAAATTAAGCCTTACCTCAACTAATTGAAATAGTAATTATGGTAACTAGTGTATAAGATTGAATGATTATTGTTGATCTGACTTATACTCCTGGAGTCTCCAAGACGTAATATACAAAAAAAATAGACAGTGAGTAGAAACTGAGATATACACAATGTGAGCCCTCTCAACATAAAAATAGACAGTGAGAAGAAACTGAGATATACACAATGTGAGCCCTCTTAACATAAAAATACCGTCAATAGCTCTCTATTGAAGACCTACCTTAGCCTGTATCTCTCTCCAGGGCAGCAGGTTAGAATGGTGTTCGCATGGTCCAACGAAGACCACGGGAGGCTCGTTCAGTGACAGCGAGTGAATCAGCTTGTGGACGGCAGCCGTGCAGCCATGGCCCGCAAAGATCACCACATCATCCTCCGATGCATGAACTGCGTTGCGAATTATGTCTCTTGCTTCATGCCTGTAAAAAAAATGGAATAAACCACAAATAAATACAATAAGTAGTTTTATCTACGACCATGTCATAATGTCATAAATCACCATCATCCAACTCATTACCCACGCACAGGTCTCAGACCTATGTGGGCTTCATCCTAAAAAAAAAAAAAAAAAAAATGTATACATTACAGTTTTCGAAATGCTTTTTGAAACCCGTTGCATAAACAGCTCATTATAGTACAGGTTCTACATTATAACACGGGTTCTGGACCAATCAGAAGCATTTTTGATGGAATCAATATCGTAATTCAATATTGTGAAACTATCAGCTGATTTGATCAAACTGCTACACCAGCTGCTTTAACCTAACAATCTACTATAACTTCTCATATTTGAGATGAGAGGTTAGGTATCTCTGACCGTCACAGGTAAAATGACATTGTTTTAATTAAATGTATACTAGTGGTCGTAGATAAAATAGTGTATGCAACGATTTTATTTGGCCATTAAGGCACTCGTGAGATATTTATAACACTCGCATTCCCTCGTGTTATAACTTACATCTAACTCGTGCCTTAATAAGGGTCAAAATAAAATCGTTGCATAAACTACTATTATTCAATACAGGACAGCACTATGAGTTAAGTTAATGCGTATGGCTTTTATTGGTGGGGAGACTCTTACGGATAGCTCCACCCCGCTGTTTAGCCATGTTATGGGTAACAAGGTGATCTGTTTTAACAAATGTTCCGTTTTGAATAAAATTTGTATTTTCTTTGTTGTGGCGAAGGTGATATTGTGGAAGGTATCCATAATGAATAATAAGAAATGAAGTTGCCACAACCACATTTATTAAAAATATTGAGAAACTAGTTTCGGTTGTTATACCATTAAAAATCGAAAACAAACTAAAACTAAAGTATTGAGTAGCTTAATATATACTAAACATGAAATGATACTATTGGCTAAGCGAGAAAGAGGCTGACCTTCAATGGAAGTTGTGATTGGCTGAAGGCCATAACAAGTCACGCCCCCTGGTGGGAGGAGTAACAAGCAAAAATAAGAGACAAATCAAGATCCAAAAACCGTGAACATCTAGAAAGCAACAAAGGAGAAAAATACACAATAAGGCTAGAATTGAATCAAATTAAAATTAAAAAATTAGAAGCTCACTGAAATGCAGTCAAGGACAACGGAGAATGACACAAAAGAACCGTTTTTTAAATGTAGGCTGGAATTAGCCTACTATTACCCTAATAAAATATGTTTAGTATATATTAAGCGACTCTGTACTTTAGTTTTAGTTCGTTTGAGATTGATAATGGTATAACAACCGAAACTAGTTTCTCAATATTTTTAATAGTTGTGGTTGTTACAATTTCGTCTTATTATTCAAAATTTTTATTGATTAAAAACTGGGTAAAATTAGTGTGTTTTGATGCAATAAAAGCCGACTTTATGAAATCTAGGTGTTTTTTATTGCTATTAGATAACTCGAAATTTTTTCTTGTAACGATGCATCCTCAAACGTGAAACAAATTCACAATATAGTCCAATTTATTTCATAGTGCCAGCTCAAAAGACTCCACTTTCCAAGACGTAGAAAATAAGATCAAAAGAAAAAGCTTCCCAAGAAAGGAAGAAAGGCGAATAAAGGCAGTAGCAGAGTAACGACCTCTTCATTCTCTGTCTCAAGTGGATGTTGTTTAATGAATAAGATGAAATTCACACAAGTACATTCTTAGCTGCTGCAGTGCAAATACAACGCAGGCTTGGTGCCGTCACTTTTAGTAAAGCACTAAAATAAATTAGACCTCAAACTCGACTCTGTTTGCGCACTACTATTCATTTATGTGCAACACAAAAAGCCATGTCACGTCACTAAGCCTGATGATGTAAAATGAATGAGGTGTAATTTACAAAATGCACTCTTAGTTAAGGCAGAAAAATAGAAAAGCAGGCTTGGTGACGTGGCTTTATGTAAGGTAAAAATATAAATAAGACCTATACTCGAGCATTTTTGGGCAGTCCTGTTCATTTATGTGCAACACAAAAAGTCACTATGTGTCACGTCACGAAGCCTGCTGATGTAAAATGAATGAGGTGTAATTTACAAAAAATTTACTCTTAGTACGACATAAAAATTAGTAACGTGACGTGACTATCTGTAAAACACAAAAAAAAAATTAGACATCATCCTAGTTTCTGTTTGAACACTGCTATTCATTTATGAGTAACACAAAAAAACATCAAGCCTGCGTTCCAATTTGCGCCGGGCCTTACCTGAGCAGTGTCGACTGCATTGATGTTATACTAGTTGTTGTGTGAGTGTTACCATAGACCGGCAGTACTTCTCTGATTATATAATCCTCAATGAACTGCAGCGCCCTACCCGAGGCGGCGTAGTCGCAATAAACCACTGGAAAAAGAAAAAAGATAAAGTTAATGAAAGAAACCACTAATAAAAAAGGATATGAATAGAATTATTAATGGATGAATCGATGACAGTAAATACGACAATTTTTATCTAGGTGTTCTTCATTTAAACAATTGAAATATAACATGATGGTGAATTTAATTCTTACTTTTTTCTGATAAATGTAATTAAAACTAGTCTTGAAGATTAACCATTAACTTACCATTCATTTCTTCAATTTAAATTATTAAATTAACTCCAGTTCACCCATTGATGACTAAAGTAAATCTAGAGAATATATTACAGTCTATCCTATCGCACATTAAATTTTCTAATCCCCAATCACTAATTCAAAAGTCTGGTCCTGTTTGTAACGGTGACCGTTTGATTGGCCAGCAAAAAAGACACGTTCTCTGCTGTAAAATCACTTGCGGGTGCTTCGGAACCCACCTAAAACTGTAGGTCCAACTCATCAATCACCATCATCCAACTCATTACCCATGCACAGGTCTCAGACCTATGAGGGCTTCATCCTCAAAAAAAAAGGCTTTATTCTCTTCAGCCTTCTGGTAATTTATTGATTATCAATCAGCTGATTTGCCTCAGGGTTGACATGGTGGTGAAGTCTGGATTCATGACGGGCAGCAAATCGACTTATCTTGCTAGATACATATGGAATGTTTAGATCCCTGTGCACGTTACTGTTTAAAGTGGATTAACCAAGCAAGTTCCGTGATACTTTATTTTGAAATTAATTCATACTTGATTAATTTAAAATGAATATGTATTAAAAAACGACTAGCATATTAACTAATTTGAAATAATAATAGGCAAAGCATATAGATTAGTAACATTTACCGGTAAATGAAAAGGCTCCCATGAACTCAACCATTGTGCCATCATTCTCCTCATTACCCACGCACAAGTTTCAGACTTTGGGATTCATCAGAAAAAATATATATATCATAGCAGCTTGGTTTTATACGTATATTTTGATTATCTTCTCTATAACTATATATTATTGTCTATACACTCTCTTTCTTCCCCTTTACTTTTATTATTTTTATTTTTATTTTTGTAATAATTTCTACAATAATTTTTGTTCACAATTAAGTTTTGAGAACTGTGTGATTTTAGATTAAATAGTTTAAGATAATTTATCAGAATCATATTGCTTTCGAGAATGTACAGTCAACAGTGGAATAAAATTTTTGATACAAATTATTCAATCCAAACTTTGATGGAATTAAATCAAAATTGATATTTCAATGAAAATAGTTGAAACCAACGTTCGATGAAAATTGTATGATTTGAAATACTGTTTCAAACAATTCTATCTATAAATAAATAAATTTATTTTCATAAAGCTCATATCTATGAACAGTTTAAAAAATAAAATCCTTTAAAAGAATTATATCAGCACTGAAAATTTACAAGATTTATATCATTACTGAGAAATAAATCATTCAAGACTTCAAAGTTAAATCAAAATTGCTGCAAAAATTATATTATCACTATAAAATAATTAAAATCACAAATTTTATAAAATTTACATAATTCATAACATTACAAAAAAACGTATCATTCATGATAGTTGCAAAGTTAGATCATTACAACATTATGAAAAATTACATCATTATAAAAAAATGTCATGTAAAATATTCAAAATAAAATAGAATATAGATCTGTGGAATAGGCTACTTCTGAGGGTTGAATTAACCCTGAATTGAAGCAGCCACACAATTTAATTGAAATTATATGAAAGAAAAACGAGTCTGTACAACGAGCGCTAAAAAAATATAATTTTATAAAAAATTGATAAAGCCAATCAAACTAATGGAAAATAATTAATTATTGCTAGTCTCATCATTTAATCTACTCACAGCGACTAGAAATTCACTTATCTCTTTAGTGGAAACTGACTTAGTTTATTTCGGTCAAATAATACAGAACATGATTAATGAGTGCAGCAATCAGTACAGTAGAAACAATTAGTCTGGGCGCACGGCCGTTTGGTAGTCAGTCATGGCGAGGGGAGTGTTTATCGCTCATTTCTAAAAACATGTGGCCCGTGCGACGCTGCAATGTCTTCAAGGTCAACTAGTCAACTTTTAACAGGACGGCTAGTAGTGAAACCAGAGCCACGCGCCCATACTAATTGTTCCTACTGTACATCAGAGGGAATTTGAAATTCACTCATTTTTTGGGAGAGCTAACTAAAATATTATCAAGATAAATACAACATGAGTTGTATTTTTGTTTGTATTATATTACATTAATAATATTAATAATTGATAATTAATAATAATAATAATAATAATAATAATAAATAATAATAATAATACTAATGGAAGTGCAGTAATAACATACAGTACATCAGAAGATAACCAGACTCGATTTATATCTGCATTTGTACTGAGACATTCTTGGCAAGCCTAGCACATATTCAAGAGGAATAAGTGTTTACCAAACCTTAAAATGCTCTCAAAAAAACGACACTCAAGACCCACATTACAAATCCAACTTTAAGATCATAATATACTGAAAAATTGTAAAAATACAACTACACACACAAAAAAAAATATACGTATTCTATACGAAGATCATATCTACTCAAAATACAAAACTAACTACACACAACAGACTGAAACATAGACAAGAATTTCGTTTTAAACTAATAAATTAAAGTGTATCAACAGCAGGACATTACCATAGGATACCGGTTAGACTTTCCGTTGATTTACAACTATTTTTACAACACAAACATCACAAAAAAATATAAATTTATTGCAAAAAACAACTTTATTCGCAGTTAGAAACTCAGGAGACGTATCCAAGTTCTTGGCTAGTGTTTGATTCCTGACAGTTTTGGCACACTGTATCAGGTGTTAATTGATGACAAGTTTTAACAGTTTTTCCACCATCTCACTTTACGTCCTTCTTTCATTTTCACTCATGCAATAAAACTTGATGCTTGAGATGACTCAAACGTCTAAATGTGAAATGTTTTGGAGTTTCTTCAATTTTATTTGCGATTTTCGACGGAATTTTTGGGATTTTACTAGCGATTTAGTTTTAAAGTTCAAGATTTATTGGAGTCAAATTCTCTTTCCCAACTACTTGGCTTAATATTTGTGGAATAAAATGGGAGAATGGGAGGAGGTGGTGGAGGAAGAAGTAGAGGTGAAGGAAAAGGAGAAAAGGAAGTGGAGGAGAAGGAGAAGAAAGAGGAGGAGGAAAAGGAGGAGTAAGAGGATGAGGAGGAGGAGGAGTAGAAATAGGTAGTGTTAAGGAACAGGAGGAGGTGGAAGAGTTGGTGGAGAAGGAGGAGAATGTTGAGGAAGAGGAGGAGAATAAGATAGTGGTGGACGACGAGGAAGGGGAGGGGGGGAGGAGGAGGAGGAGGAGGTTATGAAGAAGAAGAAGAAGAAGAAGAAACAGAGACTACTGAATTAAAAGTGTAGATAGATTATTACACATTCGAGAATGCCATATTCAACTGAATCGGGGATCCTGCTAGTACTCTATACTCGACTCTTTCTTAATTACTGAATAAGAACTCAACTAAAAAACCACACAACTAAATCCCTTGGGCTTTATTCATGCCCCATGGTTCACGTGCTCAAATCATGTAACCCCAACTAACAGAGCATGAAAACATGTACAAAAACTTACTAGACTACATAGAGATAATTTTATACATGTAGTAGCACTGAACATAGATCTATCAAGTTACAATATAACCTGCTATTCTTTCAAGCTCTTTTCATCATTTTAATTAGAGCATACTGTAGCTACTCTTCTTGACAGCAGCTGTGCTCAACATAGCGTACTTTGAACAGGTGTTAAAAAATTGTAAAGCTCATTGTAAAATACAGTTAGAGATCATATTGCCAATTGCATTGACCTATTATATTATCTCTTGTAACTTGTAACATCAACTTCACAAGAGAACTATTAGAGCAATTACACCAATTAGCTGACAAACAACACAGAAGTCTGCAAAAACAGTGTCAAAAAATCTGAATTAAACTAAAATGATCAATAAAATCTGAATTAAACTAAAATAATCAATAAAATGTCTCGATTACTAATGACAATAGATGCTAGATGTGAAAGAGTAGCGATAAATAATAATGTTTAATTTAATTTAAGGGAAGTAATAGCCGTGAGCCGTAGCAGATATCTGTTCTTAAGATAAGCTACCAACTCCTTGCCCCTCTTTGTAAGGGTGACCGATTAGATTGGCCAGCGAAAAAGACACTGTTCTCTGCTATAAAATCACTTCCCGGTGGTTCGGAACCCACCTAAAACTGTAGATCCAGCCCATCAATCACAATCATCCAACTAATTACCCACACACAGGTCTCAGACCTATGTGCGCTTCATCCTCAAATTTTTTTTAAATATTTGATGGATGTTTTCAACGATTACAAGCTTGTATTTACAACAGCACCTATATAATATATTGTTTTATGTGTATTTCATGAGTTGTATCACTATGTCTATGAGTTTATCACTGAGCCACAATAGTAGCTTGTCCAAACCAAAACCTAGTTATATTGATAGGAAACTATACAGCAAGCTTCCGCATATTTTAAAGAGTTTTGAAAATATGGAAGTATTTAAAAAATAATTGAAAAAATATTTAGTTGATAAAGCGTTTTATATGTTCCTTTCACATCAAAATTAAGCCTCACCTCAACTAATTGATTATAGTAAATATGGTAACTAGAGTATAATTGTTGATCTGACTTGTCTTATACTCCTTAACTGGAGTCTCCAAGACGTAATCTCAAAAAAAATGTAGGCTAAGTGTTTTTATGATTATTGATTACTGAATAGGGTGGTTATAGTTGTACTCATCTTGAACTGAACAGAAGGAAAAGACATTATTTGAAAAAAACTCAAAATTTGTGTCAAAAATCTTAATATTTGACATAAAACTGCTTGAATCGATATAACCATTCCGATAAGATAACTAATAACTTGTATTATTTTTCATATTAATTTAGTAATGTGAATCTATAGCCACTTTGGAATGAGAAATTTTCGAGAGAATCTATAAGTTTCAATCAAATAATTCTATAGATACAAAACTTACTGAAGAAACAATTGATAGATGCATTAATGTGTAATCATTCACCTCATTACCCACGCACAAGTCTCAGACTCATGTCCATCATCAACAATGAAAAAATGTTTTTTAACACGTATATTGGAAAGAACTAAGAATTCCAGACAAAAATCTCAATATTTGGCATAAATCTGCTGGAATGTGTAATCATTGGGACAATGTATCTCACTTGTAATGTATATTACTTTTGAATTTTAAGCTTTTTTTTCTATTGCTGATGATGCCCACATCAGTCCGAGACTTGTGCGTGGGAAATGAGGTGAATGATAAGACATTGATGCCAGACGGAGGAGCGGGATTCGAACCCATGACAGCTGAACGACAGCAAGCTGAAGTTGCGACGCCCCAAACTGCGCTAAGCGGTCCGCTTTATGTTTTCTGTAAAAGCGCTTTTTCGCCAATTAAATTCTATAACAGAACTAAGTATAATCCAAAACTTCAACAGTAATCTATTATCATTTTCACACACAATCAAACCCACACTTGAAACAGTTGATTCAACTCCATTTTCACCTTCTGATTCTCTCTCTCTCTTTTTTTTCTCCTTGGTATTTATTTAAAATCTCTGTATTATTTTTTCTTTGACAGTTCATTAAGGTTTTTGCTTATGTATAATATTAGCAACTCTTACCTGCGCACAGGATGTTTCCTTGCAGGTAATTATTAGATTTTGTAATTTATGAAGATTTATTCTGAAATTGTTATGATGTGAAGATCTAATTCTAAATAAAAGTTTTTGATTTTTTTGATTTGATACTATCCTGTATTATATGGCATGTATTACATCATGTTTGACATGTGCATGTAAGACAAAACGAAATAAAATAAGAGCAAAACATAGAATGAAATACAAAACGAAATCACAGTCGAGAGCATGATTATTTTTTACATATTAGTAGGGCTTCAAAAACTGTACAACCAAACCAGCTGGATACGTGGGCGAACATGCATTACACACTCAAGCAAGGTCACACATTAAGATGCTAGATTTTTATGACTTTTGAGAGAAGCAAAAAAAAAAAACGTGTGACCTTCCTAGCGTCGAGACAAGGCAAAGAAGTGTCATTTATGCTGTTATCTCTGATTTATATGCTAAATAGTGGGCATGAAGACTGGAAACTCGTTTTTGTCACACATATGGAGCTAGCTAGGCGCTTGAACTGAGTATTTCAATTTTTTTGTATGTTTTGATCGTATTACGCATATATAAACAGTGGAATTTCACCAGGGAATGATAAAAAACGTGTATGGCTTTTATTGGTGGGTAGACCCTTACGGGTAGTTCCACCTCGCCGTTTGAGCTATGTTTGGGGAACATGACCTACTATTTTAGGTGGTTTCCGAACAACCGAATGATAATAATTCCAACAGATGAGATTTTTTTTTTTGAGGATGAAGCCCACATGGGTCTGAGACCTGAAAAAAAGACAAAAAGTTGCCACAACCACATTAATAAAAAAGTGAGATACTAGTTTCGGTTGTTCCAACATTATCAATCTCAATCAAACGAGTTTGATCTTCCATAACCTCAAACGAGTTTGATTGAGATTGATAATGGTGTAACAACCGAAACTAGTATCTCACTGTTTTCAATAAATGTAGTTGTGACAACGTAGTCTTATTATTCATTATGGATATCTTCCACATTATCACCTTCACCACTACAAAGAAAGTTACAGATGAGATTGTTTATTCAATGTGATAGATTCAACAGAAATGCAATATTTAAGCAAAAAAAAACCATGCCCGTATTTATGTATTTTCTTATTAGTCCCTAAAAGTCCAAAATCCATAAGGGCCTCACTTGGGCTATGAGGAAGTTTTGTAACAAGTTTCAAGTGACTAGAATCTTCCTTACGAGAGCTAGAGCACGGACGGACGGACAATGGCATGATTTTAGTAAAGCTCTGTAGGGTCCTTAATAATAATTTAAAATAATAATAATAATAATAATGGGCGAACAGGAGGAACACCACCAAGTCCAATAATTGATCATCACTTTTCTCAGCGTCTTCCACTTCGAAAGCTCTACGGCTAATAATAATAATAATATCGACTGACCTGGCTGGTTCTGGTCTGATGACAGGGTTCTCAGTCACACCTGAACAAAATTCAGGGCCTCTGACAAGTGACCTTACGTCTTGAGGTTATGGAATGATAATGGAAGAGTACAAAGAGTCTTCAGTACACAAATAAAACTTCCAGGCCACCAAACAAATAACAAGCCAGCAATCAATATTACTGGACAAGCACAAACAAGATGGCGACCGCCGACCATGAACTGACAGCTGGAGTCTCTAGGCTGGAATTAATTGGTGTCGTTGTCCTTGATTTTAAGGGTGGAAAAGAATACTTCCATGACTTACTGCCGAATGGGTAAACAACTTATGACGCACAAACAATATTTAGAGTTGACTGTTTAGAAGCGAAAAATTACATCATGGGACACAGGGGACAATTTTCCACATGTCATATCCTCCAATTTAGTAAGGGGGGTATTCTACTGCAATAAGATGTGATATACTTTTTTCCAGTTCAGTTGTTCAGTAGTATACATATATATATACTAGTAGTTCTGTGAGCAGTAGACCTCACGCCCAAGAATAAGGGTGCTTGCACTGAGGAACAAACAGTCCATGTACTCAATGATAATCGCCATCGCAAAATTAAACACAATCATCAGCCCTAACACTTTATTCAGTTTGCGCAGTCTATTTCATGTCTATCTTCCACAAAAAGTAACTGTTTTTCTTCACCAGGGCTGTGTTTCTATTTTCCAGTCAGCTGATTGTTCAAATCAGATGAGATTTCATAAGTCTGTTGCTTGAATTTATGTAACAATATTAATTAAATTTGTATAATTATCATTTACTTCGTAATCTCTTGTTATTAAAATTAATTAAAATATTAGAAATGATTTGTTTCTCTGAAATAAATATGTTATTTTTTGTGATGTTGAAGATCCATCTTGTTTCCACTCATACCTTAAGTCAGTGTACTGTGGGCCGTCACGCCATAACGTGAGTTAATTTCCATTTAAAAGTGTTTTTTTTTTAAGTTTATGTTATTTTTATTAATGATAACTTACATCGTACCAGGCTCAACCAGACGAATAAGAGGGCCCGAGGGTTACCTGCATATGATGGAGAAGCTCATTATTTAAAGAATCATGTGTTCCCTATATAAACAAAGGCCGAAGGGCCTTTCTTTTTTCCTTTTAAATATCCTTTAAATGCAAGCAATTTTCGAAAATCCTAACACATACATCGCTGGGCATTCCATTCAAATAGTAAAATCCATTCAAACTTGAAATTGAATTTGATCCACACGTTTGGCCGTAAATGCGTTACAGACAAATGCAAAACGGTTGCAAGAGTGAAAATGAAAACCCCATCTTGGGCGTGGACCTAATTAAATGGTAAGTTTGCATGGATCTTCCGTTTGCGATGAAGAGTCTCCTCTAGAGTCAAAAACAGCACTTCGTAGTTTTCTATTTCGGTCGCTATTTTCAATCCAATAAAGACGAAAATGGTACCGAATTGTGCAGAAAGATCTAAAGAATGGTCGTATAACCTCCGATTTTCGAATTTTTAACTCTATTACAGTCGTATGAGCCGTTAAACTTTTATAAACTTTGACATGTAATTATAGAAAAATGGTAAGTGATATTCAAATTCCGAGGTTATACGACCATTCTAGCAATATTTATCTACAATTTGACACCATTCACGTATCTCTAGCTTCAAAAATAGCGTCCGAAACAGAAAACTACGAAGTGCTTATTTTAGTGTTTTTTCCAAAGGTATTAAGGCCTCTTAAGGAATGCCCAGCGATGTATGTGTAAGGATTTTCGAAATTTGCTCGTTTTAGGTTGGTTCCAAGCCACAGGGAAGTGATTTTACAGCAGAGAACAGTCTTTTTGTTGGCTAATCCAATCGGTCACCCTTACAGAGAGGGCCCAGTATAGCGTTGCTTATATAATCTGATTGAACAGATACCTACTATGGCTCACGGCTAGCCCTATCGACCTATGCATTCAAACAAAAACCTAGTTATATTGGTAGGAAACTCTACAACAAGCTACCGCAGTTTTTAAGGCTGTGCGCAGGGTTTTTGGTCATAATTTTTTTTCATAGTTTATTGTATTGGATATTATTAAGGTATTGAAATGCTGACTTTTGTCGTGATAAATTATTTTTTTCATCAAATACTTTATGAAATATGGGAGCTCAAAGTTGAAATTTTTCGGTTTTTGGGGGCAATTGATCTCCCCTACAAGTTGTTTTAAACTTTTAATAATTTTTTTTTAAATGAAAGACGCATTGAGGAATAAAATGACATATTTTTATATCCGATCAAACAATTCGTTTTCTCAAAATAAATTTTTAAAACATGCAAAAAAATTCAGTTTTTCAAAAAATTATTTTGAAAAAACCAATTGTTGAATTAAAATGAAAAATGTGTCATTCTTTTCCCCAAGATGTCTTTCGGTTATAAAAAAATTATCAAATGTTTAAAATAACTTGTAGGTGAGCTTAATTGCCCCCAAAAACTGAGAAATTTCAACTCTGAACTCTCATATTTCATGAAATATTTGATGAAAAAAATAATATCTTATGGCAATAGTTGGCATTTCAATACCTTAATAATATCCAATTCAATGAACTTAAAAAAAAATTATGACCAAAAACCCTGCGCACAGCCTTAAAGAGTCTTGAAAATATAGAAATATTTAAAAAACAATTGAAAAAATATTTAGTTGATAAAGCTTTCAAATAGTGTACAAGAGTTCCTTTCACATCAAAATTAACTAATTGTTATAGTAATAATAATGGTAACTAGTTTATAAGAGTATAATTGTAGATCTGACTTGTCTTATACTCCTTAACTGGAGTCTACAAGACGTAATCTACAATGTAATGTTAATAATATTTTTAATTAACATCTAATCAAATCTATTACTGTTTTTTTTTTAAATTACGTCTTGAAAACTCCGGTTATTGAATATTAATACTTTCCTAATTATTAACTTTAGTTTTCCATTGTTGACAGAAACTAATTCTTGGAAATAATTCTCATTTTTTTGGTAAACTGCAATAGACATTTATTTTTAAATTTCAATAGCAAAAAACCTATCAAAGAAAATTAATTCAAAACAATCACGGTCAAAAAACCATCTCAATGAAAGAGTAATTTTCCAATTTCTCTTTCTATCAATCAGAGTACGACTTCCTTACGTCAAAAAAGACCTACGACACTACAAGTCAACAACCTTGACTCTTACAATCCGATTACACATCAATCCTATTAGCCGCTTCAACGAAATCACTATAATAATTTTGACACTGACAGCTCCCACAATTATTACTGTTTATTTAATTGAAATTGATCTGAATGTACGGTAAAAAGTGAAGCAGATTAGATAAGAGATGGCCAAACAATATGGCTATGAACTTGATCCACTATATCCATATATCTAATAGTAATAAACCTCTATATATCAGCTTCACTATAACTATATTATCATTTTTAATAATGTACCTCTATTATATATACCGGCTCATCTTGTTTGTGACAGTGAGTGACAGCTTGCTATTAATTGTGATTACTGTGACGTCAGAGAGTGAGAGTGAGTATGAGTGAGAGATAGGGAGTGTGACAAGGAAGGAGAAAGAGACAAAAAAGAGTGTGTGTGCATGTGCGAGAGAGAGAGAAAAGAGAGGGAGAGAAAGAATGAGAGAGTCAGAGAGTGTGTGTGTGATAGTATATAAGAGAGAATATAGAGGGGTTGGGAGAGAGAATGGGGGGGGGGAGAGAGATAGAGGAAACGACATAGAGAGGAAAAAGAGCGAGAGAGAGTGAGGGAAAGAGTTACACTAATTTAACGTTATTATTCGATTAAAACAGAACGGAAGCAAATATTGGATGTTTGCAACAATGTCAATTTGTTATCTTATCTGCATTGAACCCACAAATGGTTTCAATCAATTAAATTTCAAATATTGATTAATTGTCCAATATTGAAAGGAGCATGTGGAAAGAATGCCAGCGGATAGGATCCCACTTAAAACTGTGCTCCGACCACAGTGGGAAAAAGATGTGGGGAGACCTATGAAAATATGGCAATGAAAACAAATTTCACAGTGAATATGACTTAATTTGAAAAATTACCGTTATCAGTTCTTTTTCAAACATATTCAGACAGGCAGATGCCTTATTAAAATCGTGCCGTTGTCCGTCCGTCCGTGCTCTAGCTCTTGGAAATTCTAAACTCTTGAAAAATTACTCTGAATAAACTCTTGTTCTATTTACTTCCGGATGAGATAGAAGAACTATTTTCTGTTCTTCAATAGCTATGTAGGCGCTATCCTCCAATTGATTAATTATTTTATTGTTAATAAGTTCTCTATATTTCTTTCTCTGTTTTTTAGTCTTATTTGCCATCACTTTTGTGCTTGTTCTGTGTGGTCGTTTGTAAAAAATGTTTTTTTTTTTAAGGATAGCGACTCCTCCATGCGTACAGGGAACTTGATGGCTCCCTTGCATGAGAGTATCTATTGCAAAAAAAATATATATTATTGCATTTCTATTATATCTATTGCTATTATTATGGTTTTATTATTATTTGTTTTTTATTGAAATGTAATTTTATTGGCAATAAAAATTCATTCATTCATGGTTCAAGTGAGATCGCTATTAATTTTTGAATTGGGGGGTCGAATATAAAAATAATTATGAAGTAACAAAAGAACAAAACTCTTTTACAAGAACTGCCGATGTGCATTTTTTGTGAATTGGGATTCATATGATTTTTAAACAAAGCAAAGCAATTGAATGGTAAGGCTAGTAGAGAGGTTAGTGTGTTGCACCTTGGTTGAATGATGCATATGCCTATCAGCACAACTAATAATAATTATTATTTAATTAGTCGGGTCTTTGGACATGGGTCATTGGTTGTATTGGTTCATTTTATGTAAATTCGTCGGGTCGTTGGATACTCTGTTGTATCGGTTTTTATTCGAATAGCTATTTTAGAGAGCACGCTTAATTCTTTGCCCATGCTTCATTCATTTGTCTAGAGTGGCGTTCCTTGTCTTCTTGAGTCCACTCTCTCCTTTTTCTGCCAATAGCTATTTTCTTCTCCTGAAACTCTAAGTCTATTGAATTGTTTAGTATGTTATTGTGTTTTTCTTAAAGTCATGTTATCTTGTATTTATGTGTATCGGTTTATTTTATGTAAATTCGTCGGGATCTTGGATAATATAATCTGTTGTATCGTTTATTATTATTATTAGACGTGAAACTCCCAAAGTGGAAGACGCTGAGTAAAGAAGGTTCATTTTTTGGACTTGTCCTTCTTGTTTGCCCACCAGCTTTTCATTTTTTGTGAGAATTCAGCTTTTCTCTCTTCACTCCAATTTGTTCCAACTCTTGGAGGTTTTGTCTCTGGTATAACTTCCCATTTATAAAGTTTTATTCTGAAGTTTTCCCTATTGTAAATTTCTTTGTTGGTTACTTTGGCCAGTACTAGGTCTTTTTAACATTTCGTATATATTCTCCTCCATTGACAAGTGACGCTACATAGTTTACAATTGGATCGGTTTATTATTTATGTATGTCTACCACAACAGCTCTATCACCAACACAAAACAAATTCTATAACTCCCTGAAAAGAACTAAACCAGTCTAAAATACGACAATAAATTACTGATATCGGAAAGAAGATCCAATAATAGGGTATATTTCCCCATTTCCCCCGAGGGAGGAGAGCTTAGGGAAATAATCAACCAAGAAGCTGAACCTGGATCAACATTTCCCCGAGTCAGACGCAAGCGAGGGGATCAGAGACATGGATTAAGGGCGCATGTCTGACCCAGTTTCGCCATCCTGTAGGGGAAAAATTATCCTGAACCTTCCCCTACATGCGACGCAAAAAGCGGGTAGTATCCCCCCGGGTGGGGAAACGCTGTTTCCGAAAAGGGGAGACTCTATGTCACACCCACCCTGACCTACCTAGTCAATTTTGGAAGCAGACCGGTCTTTTCCTGGTAACGATTACACGATAAGGGATGCTCGAGAGGGGTGGAAGAGCGTCATACGCAGTTCCTCTTTGTATTTATTGTTCCCCTTTTCCCCTATCACTCCTAGAGGGGACGAACAAAGGAAATTGCGCATACCCAGCTCTCCTCACTCTTTGTTCGTACATTCGCTGCTAATAATCAAATGGAAAGCAACAGTGCTGTCTGTCAAACTCCCCTCATGTCACAATCCTGGTAAAATACAATATTATGATACGTAGTAGGAAATAGGAGTGATAGGTTCCGTAGTAGAATAAACCTATACAACGGAATATCCAAGGACCCGCCAAATTTACATAAAACAAACCGATACATCGCAATATCCAAGGACCCAAAAAATTACATGAAATACAACAGAGTATCGAAGGAACAGGCGAATTTAAATAAATTAAACCAATACAACGGAGTATCCAAGGACCCAACGAATTTACATAAAATAAATCAACACAACGGAATATCAAAGGACCCAACAAGTTTACATAAAATAAACCAATACAATGGAGTATCCAAGGACCCGACAAATTTAAATTAAATAAACCGATTCAACAGAATATCCAAGGACCTGACAAATGTACATAAAATAAACCGATGCAAGAGAATATCCAAGGACCCGACAAATTGAAATAAAATGAACCGATACAACAGAGTATCCAAGGACCCGACAAATTTACATAAAGTTAACTAATACAATGGAGTACCCAAGGACAAATGTACATAAAATAAACCAATGCAACAGAATATCCAAAGACCTGACAAATTTACATAAAGTGAACTAATACAACAGAGTATCCAAGGATCTGACAAATTTACATAAAATAAACCGATACATCAGAATATCCAAGGACCCGAAAAATTTAAATAAAATAAACTGATACAACGGAGTATCCAAGTACCCGACAAATTTAAATAAAATAAACCAATACAATAGAGTATCCAAGGACCCGACAAATTTACATAAAATTAACTAATGCAACAGAATATCCAAGGACCCGACAAATTTACATAAAGTGAACTAATACAACGGAGTATCCAAGGACCCGGCGAATTTACATAGAATAAACTGATACAACAGTGTATCAAAGGACCAAACGAATTTACATTAAATAAAACAATACAACAGAGTATCCAAGGACCCGACAAATTTAAATAAAATAAACCGATTCAATGGAATATCCAAGGACCTGGCAAATGTACATAAAACAAACCAATGCAACAGAATATCCAAGGACCCGACAAATTTACATAAAGTGAACTAATACAACAGAGTATCCAAGGATCTGACAAATTTACATAAAATAAACCGATACATCAGAATATCCAAGGACCCGAAAAATTTAAATAAAATAAACTCATACAACGGAGTATCCAAGTACCCGACAAATTTAAATAAAATAAACCAATACAATAGAGTATCCAAGGACCCGACAAATTTACATAAAATTAACTAATACAACAGAGTATACAAGGACCCGGCGAATTTACATAAAATAAACCAATAAAACGGAGTATCCAAGGACCCAACAAATTAACTTAAAATAATAAACCGGTACAACGGAATATCCAAGGACACAGCGAATTTACATAACATAAGCAGATAAAACAAAATATCCAAGGACAGGAGGAATTTACATAAAATAATAACTGTTATAATCAGTTGTGATGATAGGCATGTGCACCATTCAAGTTCTTAACTAGCTTTTATAGTTTTCCTAGAGCTATAATTAAATGACGGTTACCAGAAAACAAACAAATGCTTTTGATGGAAATGCCACAAGAGATTACATATTTTATTTCATCTATTTCTAGTGAACAAATAATATTGTAGATTTTTATTCCAAGTACTATTTGATACTGCATTTTGGAATATTGATGTGATTTTTTATAAGTCAAATAAAATACATTGAAATTAAAAAAGTCTATGAACATAATATACTAAAAAAATGTATATGCTAGTATGCTTTTTGATTCCCCCAAAAAAATGAACGTTGGCAGTTCTTGGAAAAGTGTTTTGTTTCTTCTTCTTGTTCAACAGATCTCATAATATATCTTGCCTCAATATTTTCCCTCTCTTTTTTCCAATTCAACTATTGAAAATAATTTAAAACTATTGAAAATAATTTAAAAGAAGATTTCAACACAATCAATAATGGAAACGTCAACTCTTGCACTGTAAAAAAGTGGCTAAACGGCAACCTCTTTAATGTTTTCCAAAGATCTTTTGTATTCAAAATAAATCAGCTGCGCGATGTTTTGATTTTAACTAACCAAAAGTAACCTAGAGCCTATAGTAGCAATCTGTCTTACATCGTAATTATTTCTATATTCGACTTCTCAACTCCAAAATCAATAGCGATCTCACTTGGACTATGAGGTCATCATCTACATGTCAAGTTTCAAGAGTCTAGAATCTACCTTTCAAGAGCTAGCGCACGGACGGACGGCAGGCATGATTTTAATAAGGTCAGGATGGGTCCATACTCATAAAGAAAACATAGATAACAATTGCGGTCTATGACTTGTTTCACACATAACCGGCATCATTTACCCGGCATAATTTTTTTTTTTTTTGAGGATGAAGCCCACATAGGTCTGAAACCTGGGCGTGGGTAATGAGTTGGATGATGGTGATTTATGAGTTGGAACTACAGTTTTAGGTGGGTTCCGAACCACCGGGAAGTGATTTTCAGCAGAGAACAGTGTCTTTTTTGCTGGCCAATCTCATCGGTCACCATTACAAACAGGACCTACGAGAACGTAATTACACAATTACATAGCATCATATAACGTTACAAAAATCCTGTGTGAAACGATCCATATGATTCAATGTCCCTACAGCGGGGTAAACAACACCGGTTACCTGATGCCGGTTATGTGAGAAACAAGCCAAAGAGATTCCACAGAGCACCTGCAAGTATATGTACTTCAAAGTGTTTGAAATTCAATACATGTGTTCCAATTTGTTCTTGAAACAACGAGAGCCGAATTCCAAATTTCTCAACAACGGAAGAGGAAGTGGTGTTGATACGCTTTCAAAATGTCTGGGGAGGGGGAAAGATGGCGGAGGTGGAAATGGCGAGGGGGAAAAGGGGAACTATTGATTTGGTGCCAAGTGTGTTCTCCCAAAACGGGGAAACGCTTGTTGCTTGTTTTACACCCAAAATTGGAAACTCAAAATTTCCCCCACGATATTTCAAAAGCTACAATTATTCAGACGATACCAGCAGAAAGGCTTTGCACGCATTTTAATGTCAAATATTGAATAAAATCAGAAAATCACAAATGAAAGGCAAGGAAAGCTTCGAACGCATTTTAATTTGAAATATTAAATATATCAGGTAATCACAAAAAATTAAGTAGTGGCTCTAAATTAATAAGTTAAAAATTAAGTAGACTTTTTCTAATCAAAATCACAATCTCAAGAATATGTACACATTCAAGGGAATTTGGTTAATATTTTGATTAATTTTTAAAAAATTGAATTTTTGAAAATTTAAAAATTTTGAAATTAATTTATTTTTTTTCAAAAATCGAAGCATTTTTTCAACAAAACATAATAGGCAACAAAAATTAAAATTAAAAAAATTACAAATTCACGGTGATATCCGTGAGCAATAGGCCCGTAGCAGGTATTTGTTCAGTCAGATAAATATAAGCTACGAACTCCCGGACCCTCTTTCCAAGGGTGACCGATTGGATTGGCCAGCAAAAAAGAATCTGCTCTCTGTTGTAAAATCACTTCCCAGAAGTTCGAAACCTAATAATTTAGTCCAACTCATCAATCACCACTATTCAACTCATTACCAACGCAAAGGTCTCAGACGTATGTGGGCTTCATTCTCCGACATAAAATGAAAGTTCAATTGTTTACTTTTCTTATCTGAGCACTACAATATAATAATTATACCGTCATAGCATCAAGAACAATACTGTAGTTTTCATTTAACTTGGCAGCAGTATGCTGGGTTCAGATGTAGCATGTCCCATCTGCTACACGCTGCCAAGTTATATGAATACTACAGTAGCTAGGTTAAGATCAGATCAGGTCAAGCATGAACGTAATAATTGTGAGATCTTTGAACCTGGCTACAACCGCTTATGACAAGTAATATTTTTCCTATGACGCAACTTGAGTGACAGACGTGAAGTTTGTGTTTTTGTAAACTTTATTTATTCTTATTCATTAAAAATGACAATGGATAGAACCGTATATGTAAAGTGGAAGTACAAAGATTGAAATAACAAATATAATACCAGATCATTTTTTCAAGTTGAAACCCACATAGGCCTGAGACCTGTGCGTGGATGATGGTGATTGATGAGTAGAGCCTATAGTTTTAGGTGAGTTCCGAACCAACAGGGAAGTAATTTTACAGCAGAGAATAACCTTTTTGCAAATACAATCGGTTGCCCTGACAAAGAGGGCCCAGGAGTTCGTAGCTTATTTCTAACTGACTGAACAGATACTTGCTACAGCTCACGGCTATCACTAATTGGAAGACAATTACATGATTACAAAATTGCAGTATGAATGAATATTGAAAAGATTATAAGATATTCTTGCCATTTCGAATAAAATCCTCTAAAAACACAACTGTTTAGTGCTTTCTTTATAAAGTGTACTTTTAAATTAATACATTTTTGTAACAAAATTAGTAGAACTGATATTGATATTGTGAAACTACATAATTGAAACAAAACAAAAAAAGTTGTTAAACTTCACTAAACTATTAATTTAGTTAATAATAATTTAGGTAACTATAAGAATTTAACAACTTCTGTTTTGTTTCAATTAATATTCTTGAATTTAAAAAAAAGTCAGTAATTGTACCCAAAAGTGAAATTTC
Organism: Conomelus anceps; assembly: GCA_948455865.1. NCBI lineage: Eukaryota > Metazoa > Arthropoda > Insecta > Hemiptera > Delphacidae > Conomelus > Conomelus anceps. Next base: position 11,256,048 of record OX418227.1, on the reverse strand, counting down.
TAATTCAATTGGACAAAAATTTGGATTTTTAGATATCATTTTCAATTGAAATTTAGATTTCTAGCTAACAATTTGTAAAGAAAGCAGCAGTGGGCTGTGTATGTTGTATCTTTGCTTGATTAGTTTTTGTAATGAATTAATAAATAAATAAACGTATTGTTCTTTCTCATCTGTATCCTTCATTACACTTTTACACATTCATTTTTATTTACATTTTATGAACTCATTTCACAAGATTCGTTACCCTCATTTTTTATAGCCTAATTTCAATTATTTTCTTGAATTTCAGGACCCAGCCCAGCGTCTGAATAATACCGCTGTGGAAGAATTAACAGTGATTTTCGGTGTTATCTGCTTGTGTCAACAAGTCTTCCGGTCTAAGCAATTAATTACTTTTCTTCTGTACTCTCTTCGCCTTGTAGTTTATTTTTGACACTTTTTATGATATTTACTTAGAACTTTGTAGAATATTTAATTAGAACCTAATAGAAATTTATCGACTAAATAGAATATTGTGGAAAATGCAAGAATTTCTTATCTGTTTATTTAGAATTCCATGGAACAATTTGGAAAAATCTCCATCTTTCTAGATCAAATAAAACCTATTTAAAGCAAGCGCGTAGGTAAAAGTTAGTTCAGTCTTGTTTTGAATTTGTTGAGACAACAAGTGACAGTTCTGTAGTGATAATCACCATAAATATTGTGACTTATTGTGAGAATTCTTTTAAATTTATACCAGTGAACTCTACTCATAGCTATTATTGTATTACGGAATTGTACTACGGAAGTTTAATTGTTCTTCTTAGACGTTTCTTCTTGAATTATTGAACAGTTATTATTTAATATTAGATCGGCCTTTTAACATTTAGAGATTGATTTTTGAACATTATCGATTTATCTGCTTCTGATTTTATTATTTTGTGTAAGAAATAACTGAACAGTGTGAAGTGTGAATAATTTGTGTTAATAAAGTGCAAGTGTTAATTTAAAGTGTTGCCAGCGTTATTTTAGAGATAGAACCCGTAACAATACCATAAAAATTAAAAAATTAACCCTTTCAACCGTCGTCACAACATCAGCACATTACGTGGGCCTAGTAAGATGAACGACACAGTTTATTTTGACCTTCCTTTGCAGAGAAAATAGTCCATCACAATTTATCCACAGCCTATTTTTAAAACGGCCAATTAATTTCAAATTCCGAAATAGCGCTCTAGACGTGTCAGAATTTGTAGGTCTCTTTTTAAATGGGAAAGGCCTCGCCTCTATGTGAGACACTATTTATCAACAAGACCCATTCAAACTTTCTGCTAAATTTGTTTTCTATTTGTTTATTTAAATTGGGCTTATAGGGATTTGGAAGACCCCCAAGCTTTCCAATAAATGTTTATAGTTTCTGCACAGGTGTTCAATATCTTTGCCGTGATTTTGGTATCTACACTATTTTTTTTTTTTTTTTTTTTGAGGATGAAGCCCACATAGGTCTGAGACCTGTGCGTGGGTATTCAATATCTTTGCCGTGATTTTGGTATCTACACTATTTTTTTTTTTTTTTTTTTGAGGATGAAGCCCACATAGGTCTGAGACCTGTGCGTGGGTAATGAGTTGGATGATGGTGATTTATGAGTTGGACCTACAGTTTTAGGTGGGTTCCGAACCACCGCGAAGTGATTTTCAGCAGAGAACAGTGTCTTTTTTGCTGGCCAATCTAATCGGTCACCGTTACAAACAGGACCTATGAGAACGCAGCTTATCTATCTGATTGAACAGATACCTGCTACGGCTCGCGGCTATCACTTCCCTATTACTCTAGATATTTATCTATAGACTGTAGACTCCAGTCAGCTCTAGCAAGAACCAGTGGTAGGCCTACATAGCCTATATTGCTCTACGAGAGTAAAAGTAAATGCGTATGTCTTATATAGATGGGGAGACCCTTACGGGTGGTAGTTGCACCTCGCCGCTTGAGCCGCTTGGAAATATGGTGGGTCTACAATTTTAGGTGGGTTCCGAACCACCGGGAAGTGATTTTACAGTAGAGAAAAGAGTCTTTTATACTGGCCAATCTAATCGGTCACTCTTACAGAGAGGGCCCAGGAGAGCATTGCTTATCTTATTCAAGATTATTGTAGTGATAGAAAAGGCATACCAACATCACTAGAATCATGTCAATTTTTTTTAAGGATGAAACCCACATAGGCCTGAGTTCTGTGCGTTGGATGATGGTGATTGATGAGTTGGACCTACAGTTAGGTGGGTTCCGAACCACCGGGAACTGATTTTACTGCAGAGGACAGTCTTTTTGCTGGCCAATCCCATCGGTCACCCTTACAAAGAGAGCCCAGGAAAGCATTGCTTATTGTATCTGATTGAACAGATACCTGTTACGGCTCACGGCTATCACTTACCAGTGCGAGAGTGCTCTATCGCGGTCAGTGTCACCGTTTGGACGGGTCTTTACTCTACTGAACTTACTTTCTATAAGGTAGTCTGGAAAATCTAGACACTATTAATTTTGTTCCCGAAATTGTAAAGACAAACAGACAATATGTAATCAAAATTAAATATTAATAAAAATTGAACACTAATAAAAATTAACATTAAACTAATAATAATGCATCATTTGATCGATGCATCACAATATTACTCACGTACAGTATCTTAATTCATAATAAAAACACGAAACTCACCTGAAAAAAGAAAACCATGTATTAGCAAATTAAAATGACTCACTTTTCAAGAGACGGAGGAGAAATAGTGCACAAATTGACCATGCAGTGAACTACAGGTATTCGATTCAAAAAAAATTATTAAATAACTATTAAAATTCAATAACAAAGCTACAAGTTGAGTGCATTATTATAGGTGGAATCAATAAGATGCAGAATTAAAATGTTGAGTTTCATGTTTTACAAACTGTATTGTAATGATGAGTAATAATAATAATGTTTATTGCCAAAAAAGAACTTACACGTAAACCTCTTTATGAGTGTAGAAAGAGAAAGAGAAGGAGAAAGTAGAAAGTAGAAGAAGAGAAGTTGGAGGAACAAGAAGAAGAAGAGTAGGAGGAAGAAGGAGTGGAAGATGGGGAGGAGGAGGACATTGAGAAGCAGGGATAAGAGAAAAAGAGTGTGATGGAAAAGTTTTTGGAGAAAAGTGATCAGGGGTTTGAACGTGAAAAGAATATGAAGTTGAATTGTTTGACTCAGTTGATGAAGAAAAGTTGACTCAATCTCAGTTGAAAAGAAAGGCTGTGCGCAGGGTTTTTGGTCATAATTTTTTTTCGTAGTTCATTGTATTGGATATTATTAAGGCATTGAAATGTTGAATATTGCTATGAGAAATTATTTTTTTGGGATAAAAATAACGCAAAACAGATACTTTTATACAATTTGAAAATGTCCTCCTAGCTAGACACAAATTATCGATTTCCCGACCCCGACATATCGTACCAGCGACAAAAGGTACCACTTTTTTTTCGCGACAAAACGTACAAATTGGGTCGGTATTTACCTGACACTTACTTCAATGCGGCAAAACATACCACTTGATAGGAAGAGATAACTTTTACCATGATGTACATGATTATAATACAAGAAGCCGAGGAGATTATCACTTAGTGAGTCACAATAGTAGCTTATTCAAACAAAAACCTAGTTATATTGGTAGGAAATTCTGCAACAAGCTACCGCAGTTTTTGAAGAGTCTTGAAAATATAGAAATATTTAAAAAACAATTGAAAAAATATTCAGTTGATAAAGCTTTTTATAGTGCACAAGAGTTCCTTTCACATCAAAATTAAGCCTCATCTCAACTAATTGAAGTAATTATGGTATCTAGTGTATAATATTGTTGATCTGACTTGTCTTATACTCCTTAACTGGAGTCTCCAAGACGTAATCTACAAAAAAAAAAAAAAAAAAAAAAAAAAAAAAAAAAAAAAAAAAACGGTACATATTTTAAATTCTCAATTTTTATTACTTTACCATACAATGCTAATAATCACTTTGGCGTGTTCAAGTTGGTTAAATTAACTTTCTTTGTAGTCGCGAAAGTGATATTGTGGAAGGTATCCATAATGAATAATAAGACGAAATTTTCACAACCACATTTATTAAAAATATAGAGATACTAGTTTCGGTTGTTATACCATTATCAATCTCAAACAAACTAAAGACTAAAGTAGAGTAGAGTAAAGACAAACAGACTAAAGTAGAGTAGCTTAATATGTACTAAACATGGAATGATACTATTGGCTAAGCGAGAAAGAGGCTGGCCTTCATTGAAGGTTGTGGTTGGCTGAAGGCCATGACAAGTCACGCCCCCTGGTGGGAAGAGTAACAAGCAAAAATAAGAGTCAAATCAAGCACCGAAAACTAGTATTGGAGAATCAAATTTTGCAGAGCATCTCATTAATAATGGACACAAGTTCAAAAAAATGTTGAATTTCTGCATTTGATTGGCAAAGGCAGACAATTAAACATTTAAAAAGCTTTGGAGACAACTAGGTTGGTAAAAAGCTATTCCAATACGGCACTAGTTTAAATGATCAAATTTAAATGTTGAATTTCTGCATTTGTTTGGCAAAGGTAGACAATTGAACATTTTAGAAGCTTTGGAGATAACTAGGTTGGTAAAAATTATTCCTTTACGGTACTAGTTTAAATGATCAAATTTATTTAAACCAATTCAATACAACTAACTTGTTTTCATCATAATTCTAGCCTACTTTTTAAAAACGGTACTTTCGTATCTTTCTCGGTTGACCTTTACTGCGTTTCAGTCAGCTTCTATTTTTAATTTTAATTTATTCAATTCTAGCCTAATTGTGTATTGTTCTTCTTTGTTGCTTTCTAGATGTTCACGATTTTCGGTGCTTGATTTGACTCTTATTTTTGCTTGTTACTCCTCCCACCAGGGGGCGTGACTTGTTATGGCCTTCAGCCAATTACAACCTTCAATGAAGGCCAGCCTCTTTCTCGCTTAGCCAATAGTATCATTCCATGTTTAGCTACTCTGTACTTATCTGTACTTATTTTTAGTTTGTTTGAGATTGTAATGGTATAACAACCGAAACTAGTATCTCAATATTTTTAATAAATGTGGTTGTGACAATATCGTCTTCTTATTCATTTTGGTTAAACTAAGCTATAGGCTAGTATAGTTGAAAGGGCAAGGTTTCAAAGTAATTATAAGCCAAAATGATTATAAAAATATTATAATCACTTTGCCAGTCCAAAGCCTGCATAAAGTGTGATGGGAATCAGTTATATTATGTATTTTTACTGCCAATAAATAATGAAGAGTAATTAACATCGATTATTTAAAATATGTACCGGGAAAACCTTTCTAATTTATCAGTTTTTACGTTTTGTCGCATCCAAAATATCTTTAATAAAGTTATCAAAATAGAGCATCCAAAATAAAGTTATTGTCATAAACTTCCCAGTTAAATACCGACCTAAGTGGTACCTTGTAGGATATTCCCCAAAAAGAAATAAAAATGGAAAATTAATGGTAAAAAGAAAATAAAAGTATGAAAATCGCGCAAAACAGAAACGTTTATACAATTTGAAAATGTCCTTCTAGCTAGACACAAATAATGGCTACCCAAATACAGAATCTAGTTCAAATCTGAATTATTGATAGACTATTAGTGGACAGTTTCCCCCAGATGAAACAGATACAGCAAGAATACCAACCTTGAGACATCAGGTCCAATTTGCCTACAACGAAAGCTATTACACAATAATGAAAAGGGCGAGTCTATTCCAAGGCGAAGGGCCGTGAAAACGGACCTTGATCAGAAAGAGAGGGGGAATGCAAAATGATAAAGGAGGGGAGGAGAGGAGGACAGTGAGAGTTCTAGGGCAACGGAACAGTTAGCTAGCTGAGTCCTTGACCCAGTAACGGCCGGCTGTCGGAGTAGACACGTGTTCGAACTCGGCCAAGGATACGAGGCTATTTTCAAGGGAGAGCTACTACTCCCATCACGATGGGGATCATCCAGATGGAGAGGGGGAAGCGTAGAAATCGAAAGTCCCCACGCAGAGGGGGAAATAAGCCACTAAATGGGGTGGTTGACAAGGTATAGGGAAAGAAAGTGAGAGGGAATCAGAGAGAGAGAGAGAGAGCAAGGAAGAAAAAGAGTGTGGAAGAGGTAGAAAGAGTGCGAGAGAAGAGTAAAAGAGACGATGACGAGGGGGAAATGATCAGAAGGGGGATTAGTAGTATAAATCGGGTTGTTAGGGATGCATAGAGAAGAAATTGAGAGTGAAACAGTAGAAGAAAGAAAAGAGTTATGAAGAGATGGAAAGAGTGTGGCAGGAGAGTAAAAGAGACTTAGAAGAGGGGTAAATGATCAGTGGGGTGAATAAGTCGTGTAAATGGGGTGGTCGAGAAGGCACATAAAGAAGAAATTGAAAGTAAAGCTGTAGGAGGAAGAAAGAGAGAGTGATAAAGAGGTGGTAAGTGTCCGACAGAAGAGTAAAAGAGACGGTGAAGAGGGGGAAATGATCAGAGGGGAATAAGTCGAATAAATGGGGTGGTTAAGGAGGCATAGGAAAGAAATTGGGAGTAAAACAGCTGGAGGAAGAAAGACAGAGTGATAAAGAGGTGGAAAGTGCGAGAGAGTGAGAAGAAAAGGAGGAGAGGAGGGGGAAATGAATAGAGGGAGCAATAAGTAGAATTCAGAGGTTGGTAAAACAGGAGAAAATGAGAGTAAAACAGATGAAGGAAGGAATAGGTTATTAAGAAAGAGGCAATAAAGAGGTAGAAATAGCAAAAGAAGAGGTAAAGAGGCGACAGAAGAAGGACAGATTAATAGAGGAGGGAAATAAGTTGAATTTAAAGGGTGGTAGATCTTGAATAGAGGAGAAAATGTGAGTAAAAAAGGAGGAGAAGACAGGTGAAGAGGTGGAAAGAAAGCGAAAGAAGAGAAAAAGAGGTGTGGATGATGAGGAAATGAACAAAGGGGGAAGGGGGAACAAATCAATAAATGAGGAGGTCAGAAAGGTTTAATGGGGAAATTGAGAGCAAAAGAGAAAGAGTGATAAAGAGGTGGAAAAAGAGCAAAAGAAGAGTAAAAGAAGTGTCTGATAATGTGGGAGAAATTATCAGAGAAGTAAATAAGTCGAATTCATTGGGTGGTGGGGAATGAATAGAGGAGTATTGAGAGTAAAACAGAAGGGAAAAGTGATAGAGGTTGAAAAAGAGCGAAAGAAAGGTTAAAGAAGTGAGAAATGAAGGGAAATAAGTGTAATTAGGGTGGTAGAACATGAAGTGAGAAGAAATTAAGAGTAAAGCAGAAAGAGCGATAAAGAGGGCGAAAGATGAACTAAAAAGAGTGATGAGGGGGAAATAAGTGAAATTCAAAAGTTGGTACAAGATGAATAGAGTAGAAATTAAGCGAAAGAGTGATAAATAGGTGGATAAAGCACAAGAGAAGAGTAAAAGAAGAGTGACATAAGGGGGAAACAAATAGAAGGGGAAATAAAAGGAGCTAATAGGGTGAACTTGAATAGGGGAAAACGAGAGTAAAAATAAAAGCGAAAGTGAGAGTGGAGTGAGGAGAGAGACAAAGAGTGTGAGAGTGAGAGAGATGTGAGTAAAAAGAAGGGAGTGAGATGAGATCCCGCCGCTCACTATCATAACCTAACCCACGTGGCAAAATGTGGCGCGCGTGTATTACGCGTTTGCGCAGTAGCCACGCGTTATTGTGCGTGACGTAAACCAATGCGGAGCGTTCCCGCGCAATTTCTGTACTTGACCTACTTTCGGGTGCGTCTCTTCAGCACTGCGGTTTCCGGACTAAAAATACTGAAGCCTTTTGAAATTGGATCCTATTTTGACTTTAATCCGTATTTTAAAACAACGTCACCAAAATCGCCAATTTGCGTTGTCAATTTCATGTCTGACTTCCACAAAAGGCCATTCTATATGATATCAACAAGGATGTGTTTTCTATTTGCGAGACAGCCGATTGCGCAAATTAGATTTCAGATGAAAAAGTTTTTAAATCAATATTAATCAAATTTGTAAATCATTTATTTAGTAATTACTTGTTATTATACTTCATTGAAATATTAGAAATGATTTGTTTCTCTCCAACAAATATATTTTTCTTATGAATGATAATTTTATTCGTTTGAAGGCTCAACCAGATGAATAAGAGGGCCTGAGGGCTATCTTTAGATCGGATTCCAATTGCATATGATGGAGAGGCTCATTTAAAAAAATAAATATGTTCCTATAGGAAAAGGCTTGAGTGCCTTTCCTTTTCCCCTTTTAAATATCCTTTAAATGCAAGAAAATTTTTAAATTCTTACACATACATCGCTGGGCATCCTTGAAGGAAGATTCATGCACAATTTCATAGAATTTGGATCACGCGTTTAGCCATAAATGCGTTAGACAGACAAATGCAAAACGATGGACTTGTAACAGAGACCTCTCTTCGTTCGGTCAACAAAACTTTGAACAAATCAATTGATTAATAAATAAATCGAAATAAATAGATTAAACTTAGACGCAGATACGTTAATTCAGTGTTGAACTAATTAAAAAAATAGTAAAATCTCCAAGTTGACACGTCAAGGAGACAGCTCGCCAGCAGTTGCCAATGAGACAAAGGTTAATTTGTGATAAACGCGTGAAATGATTCGCTTATCAAAGCATTACACAGCCAAGTCCCAAGACCTGACCTAGTCGGTTACATGCCAAATATTTTGATACAGTCTTCCAAGTCTTCACATGCAGAGAAAGGGCTACTGTACAGTCTAATCCAAAAGCAACAATTCACACGCATGGTACACTCAAATTTCGTGCCAAAACCACCACTGTTAGCTTCTTGGAAAGTAGGCATGCTTGTCCAAAAATAGAGTTTGTATCAACATTTGACAAAACTTAAAAAAACATCTTTCCATGTATTTTTGCATTGTTTTATTACTAAAACTCCATATCCTATGTAATAAACATCTATTTGCTGTTATCTGTCAACGATACTCTGGAGGAGGGGGTGGAGGAGGAGGAGGAGGAGGAGAAAGGAGGAGGAGGAGAAGGAGGATATGGAGGTGATGGAGGAGAAGGATGAGGAGAAGGAGAAGAAGAAGGTGGAGCAGTAAGAGAGTAGAAGGAGGTTGAAGTGCTGGAGGAGAAGGTGAAAAGGAGGAGAAGAAAAAGAAGGAGGAGAGGAAGAAGAAGGAGGAGGAGGAGGAGAGGGAAGAGGAGGAGGAGAAGGAAGAGAAGTAGGAGGAGGAGAAGGAGGAGAACGAGAAGGACGAGGGGGAGTAGGAGGAGGAGGAAGGAGGATGGGGAGGAGGGGGAGGAGGAGGAGGAGGAGGAGGTGGTGGAGGAGGAGGAGGAGGTGGTGGAGGAGGAGGAGGAGGTGGTGGAGGAGGAGGAGGAGTATTACATCAACATTTCAACAATACATTCTCCAATAATAAATCATTTTTAAATAAATTATTATTGCTTCAAGTTCAAATTATATAGGGGTTCAACTCTACTAACCAGTGCTTACACCTGAATAGTAAATATTCAATTTAAACTCTCACCCAATAATAAAAAAATATACGAAAATAATAATGAAAAACATAAATAAGTTGATTTTGAAGGAAATGATAATAATTTATCAAACTTACAAATATATAGAACATGATTTAATAGCATTTTGAGGAATTTAAAATTAATAAATCATTTAAAATAATAAAAATATATAATATTTAATATACATTAAATTAAATGTCATCATATTAGTTGGAAAAATTGTTGGTTTATTCAAAGTTAATTGGATTATTAGTATCTGTGTTGTTTTTCATGACGAAATACTAGATTAACAAAACAGACATTGTGTTTCTATTTAAAACCTCCAGTATAAGATTAACGGCCAGTTGCACGAAAGAAAATTAAATTTAACCACCGTAAGATGACGTCATCTTACTGAGCTCAATAGAGAAGTCGCTGCACTGGCTCCGTCAAATGACGTCATCTTACGGTGGTGTAATTTAATTTTCTTTCGTGCAACTAGCCGTCAAAATCATAATTGAAATAGAAATACAGTCAGTTTTCAAATTAGATTAATTTATTGGTTTATAAAACTGCCAACAAAATAGTGCCAAAAATAAAACATAAAGCTATAAAAAACTGCAGAAAAATAGGACTAATTACAAAACGACAAAATAATGCCAAAAACTAATCATAAAGCCATGAAAATTGCAACAAGGTCTACTGCAGAGTACAAATTCAGTAACAACGAGGTTATGCTAACCAGCATTTAATGAAGATGTCATTGTAACACACATTTGCACAATTAACAATACATAGGCTAACCAAACATAGGCTAACAAGGCTCAACTCAAATATTTGCCCAAGATGGTTTCACCTGTTAAAAGAGTCGTCAATTGATCAATATTGTTAAAACTCATTGACCTTTCTCCACCAGCCAGCAATGCATCTGTTGAATATCAATTATTGATTGAAGGCTTAACAAAGGTTTTGTTGGCCTGATGGAAAATTTCTGGACAGCTAAAATGATAAACTACTACAACCTTCAAAAATCAGACACAAAACAGACAGACACAATAAGATAGTAATCAAGGTTTCATTCAAGAATTTCAAAATCAGATGGAGTATTAAATAAATGAGGAATCTATATTCTCAATTTTAAACTTTAAAATTTTCATGTTTTCTAATAGCTGCTGTTCTCTTTCTTTCATTCTTTTTTTCTTCTTGTTCTGCTGGTTAAACTTAGGTTGCATTTAAAATAATGAATTATTATGAATAAGCTTATATAGTTTAGAGTTTTTTCTTTATGTAAGTAAAAATAAATAATAATAATATCGTGTGACCTGGCTGGCTCAGGTCTGGTGTCAGAGTTATCAGGTCGCACCTGAATAAGTTCAGGGCCTCTGACGTGACTTAACGACTGTTTTTAGGCAGCCGGGACCGACAGCTTAACGTGTCCTCCGAAACACGGGAGTGGCCCGAGGTAAAATCTTTCGGTCAGAACTGGGATCGAACCCGGGACCTTTGGGCTAGCAAACCAGAACTTAACCCACTCGGCTACGGCCACTCCATGTTTAAGTATAAGTGACTTTGAGTATATATGAAAATTTATTTGAATTTATTTTTATTGTGTATGATTTGATTTCTATTACCCATGTTAAAAAAAATTATCATGCCATGACAATACAGCCATGAACTATTATAAAAACGACCCTCCTCACACACAGACCTTTATCTAGGTGAGGAGTATATTCATAGTTTGTTTTTCTCTTTTTTCTCACTTGTATCTTGTTTTTGTTTTTTAAGAATAATAAATATATTTCATTTCATATTTCATAGGTATATCATTGATACCTGTTGCTTCCATTGAAAGTTTTTAAATAAATAACTAGCAAAAAAACATGTGCTTGAAATGATTAGACTTGTAAATTTTCGGCTCTGAAATTTGGAACAATTTTCAAAATTTTATCCACTTTCTTTGAACTATTGAACTGTTTTAGTGCTTCGTTTTTAAAGTGAACTTTTAAATTTTTTTTTCTTTGGAGGATGAAGCCCACATAGGTCTGAGGGTAATGAGTTGAATGATGGTGATTGTTGAGTTGGACCTACAGTTTTATGTGGGTTCCGAACCACCGGGAATTGATTTTACAGCAGAGAATGTGTCTTTTTTGCTGGCCAATCTAATCGGTCACCCTTACAAACAGGACCAACGAGAACGCAGCTCTCTATCTGATTGAACAGATACCTGATACGGCTCGCGGCTATCACTTCCCATATTTAATATTTAATTATGTTCTTGTTTTGAAAAGAATTAGTAATTGTACTTCAAAGTGAAATTTCTAGTTGAACTTGGATATAACCATAGACGAACCATCAACTTACTATCCCTGATCAATGATATAACCTAAAATTTGTACTAGCTGAAAATTTGTAAAGCAGTTGTGGGCTGTGCCTGTTGTATCTTTACTTGATAGTGATTCTTGAAATAAATGAATAAAAAAATTGGACTTGTAAATTATTACAGTAGGCCTACACACTCCAAGTACAACATCAAACCTTTCCTCTTGTAACTGACACCCTTTCACAATGCTAAACACAAATAAATCAAACATATTGACAACGATTTGAATTCCTAATCAGTAAGATAGGCGTATGACAAATGTGAATGAGCTAATACAATAAGCCTACACAACCTGCATAGCAGCAATAGGTACAGGCATTAGCGTGCATATTGTTATTTATTATATTGAAATTTATGCAAATCCCAAAGACACTATAACTAATTACCTACTTACACACACACACAAATACAATTTTACACACAGTTGGCAACTTATTTCAAGTAGCTGTATGGATTAGCACACAGTCAATCATTTTGCTGGCCATTTGCCAATTGGACAGGATGCTTTTTACTAAATCAACTTAATTATATACCTACTTACAACTCAACTTTCTCCGAGGTTTATATTTTTTATTTTTTTTCATTAATTAATTTTTTTTATTTCTTCATTCAATATTTTTTCAATTTATTTTCTAATTACCTTCTCTTTCATTGACTATTATTTGTTGGCAATAGAGTTAGTGAAGAATGGTTGCGTTCCTGGGAGCCATACTGGTAATCGGTAAGTGTTACCAGTGGCGTCTGATTGGGGAAGTGATAGCCGCGAGCCGTAGCAGGTATCTGTTCAATCAGATAGATAAGCTGCGTTCTCGTAGGTCCCGTTTGTAACGGTGACCGATTAGATTGGCCAGCAAAAACGACACTGTTCTCTGCTGAAAATCACTTCCCGGTGGTTCGGAACCCACCTAAAACTGTAGGTCCAACTCATAAATCACCATCATCCAACTCATTACCCACGCACAGGTCTCAGACCTATGTGGGCTTCATCCTAAAAAAAAAAATTCATAGACGTTTAACAATTTAAATAGACCAAACAGACGCTACCGGCAACATTTACCGGTAAATGAGAAGACTCCCAAGAACGTAACCATTGTGGAGCCCGTCATTTTTTTCTCATTTTTAGATCATTTCTGGTACCGAGGCTAACTGTGCATAGTGCATTCTATCGAGAAAGTTTGAAGAAAACAGGAGATATAAGAATATTCGAGTACTGGAAATGGTGATTAAAAATGCCTACGCATTCATTTAAAAAAAATAATTAAAATAATACGAATAAATACAAATTAATATAATACGAATAATATAAATAAAATAATACAAGCGAGGGTGTAATGCATGACACAATCCCTTCTTTCTGCTAATTACTATTTAATTCTGTGCTTCACAAACATGAACTTGGTTTCTATTTGCGCTTGACTTTGAACTTTGGACTATAAAATGTTTGCAAAGTGATAATTCAAATTCATTTGATTGCCATCGACAAACAATACAAACAAAAAATTAAAACCTCCAAAATAAAAAGAAATATTAAAACAACAACAAAGCCAGTGAATAAATAAATAACAATAACAAAGTTGAAATAAATTTTAAAAAATATATAAAAACAGGAGAATATAACTATTACAGGCGTTGCTAGCAAAAGCTAAAAAGCTTGAGCGCCAGCAACGAGTTAATATAAATAGAAAACTTATTAATCGCTTTGAGTGGCTCGCGTGTGAAAAAGAATATTTATTGTTAAAGAGTTGAAAACTTGAATTTCGAAATCAAAATTCTCAATTTGGATTCACTTTCACAATGAAAGGACATCTAAAAATAGTCACAATGTGAAGAGAGAAGAATACAACAATAGTAGTTTATGCAACGATTTTATTTTGACCCTTATTAAGGCACGAGTTACATGCGAGTGTTATAAATATCTCACGAGTGCTTTAATAAGGGTCAAAATAAAATCGTTGCATACACTATTTTATCTACGACCACTAGTATACATTTAATTAAAACAATTTCATTTTACCTGTGACTGTCAGAGATACCTAACCTCTCATCTCAAATACGAGAAGTTATAGTAGATTGTTATGTTAAAGCAGCTGGTGTAGCAGTTTGATCAAATCAGCTGATAGTTTCACAATATTGAATTACGATATTGATTCCATCAAAAATGCTTCTGATTGGTCCAGAACCCGTGTTATAATGTAGAACCTGTACTATAATGAGCTCATTATGCAACGGGTTTCAAAAATCATTTCGAAAAGACAGCTGTTTTGGCATCAATTGTGAAACTGTAATGTATACATTATGACATGGTCGTAGATAAAATTGTTAATAAATAAATCGACTAATTATATACAACAAATTGCACATAAAGAAATTTCAGACCACAATAAAATGATTGACAATGAAGTTATGCAATCAGTTTACAAGGAACAGTGACAAAAAATAACGGAAACATTTAAAATTACAAAGTACTCAGTTAGAGTATTAGCCGCTTATTTTCCCATCAGATGGACGATGGACACAAAATCTAGCAGTGACATTGAAAGTGATCCCGAAAGAAAAAAACAAGGAGAAAAAATCAAGGATATTTTGTGGCTAAAACAGATACTAAAAAAGAAATCATTACTTCTTTTCCTGCTAGCTGTTTCCTACAGGATTCATCAATCTCCCCTCTTACTCGTACTCCTTCATCACAACAACTTCTTTCTTCTTCTTTCATATTCTTCCTCATCCTTCTCCTACTATCTTCATTTTCTTCTTATCCTTCTTCATCAATCTTATTATCATAGCTTCTCCTCCTCCTCCTTCTTTACCATCACTTGCTATTTCCAGCTTTTTCTTCTCTTTCTGTAATTCTGTATCCATCTTTTTCTTATCTTCTTGATTCATCTTCTTCTTTGCCTTATGTTTCCATCTTCTTCTCCTTCCTCTTCCACTAATTTTCCTACTCCTCCTTTTTCTTCCTCCTCCTCCTTCTCCTTCACCTCTATCATCTACCCTAGCTATCTTAATCTTCTTCACCCAACTATTTCAACCTCTTCTTATCCTCTTGCTATGTCCAACTTCTTCTCCAACTACCTGTCTTCTTCTCGCTTCTCCTCCTCCTCTCTCTTCAACGTCACTTGCTATTTCCATCTTTTCCTACCACAACTATCTCTACCTTCTTCTCCTCCTACTATCTCTGTTTTTTCTCTTCCCTTTCTTCATCTTCTTCCTTAATCTTCTCCTACTATCTCATCAACTCTGTTTTTTCTTCCTTCTCATCTTCCTTCTCTTCTTCCTTCATTTCCTCTTACTCTCATCATCATCATCATCTTCTTCTTTCAACTCGTATTTTTCCTCTAGTATCCTCCTCCTCTCCCCCTCCCCTTCTCCTCCTCCTCCTCCCCCTCCATCCTTTCTCTAGTCTCCTTTTCCTTTTCCTCCTCCTCATCCTCTTTCTTCTTTTCCGCTTTTGGCTATTTCCATCTTCTACTCCTACATCTATCTTTTCCTCTTGCTATCTTTTTCTTTTTCTCCTAACTTCTCTGTCTCTATTTTCTCAATCTCCAACTATATCTGTCTTCCTTTTCTTCATCTCCTTCCTTCTCTTCCACCTTTTTCTTCTCCTCCGAATATCCCTATCTTCTTCTTCTTCTTCTTCTTCTTCTCCTCCTCCTCCTCCTCCTTCTTCTTCTCCTCCTCCTCCTTCTCCTCCTCCTCCTTCTTCTTCTCCTCCTCCTCCTCCTCCTCCTCCTCGTCCTTCTTCTTCTTCTTCTCCTCCTCCTCCTCCTCCTCCTTCTTCTTCTTCTTCTTCTTCTTCTTCTTCTTCTTCTTCTCCTCCTTCTCCTCCTCCTCCTCCTCCTCCTCCTCCTCCTCCTTCATCTCCTCCTCCTCTTTCTCCTCTTCTTCTTCTCCTTCTTCTCTTCATCTTCTTCTTCTTCTCCTCCTTCTCTTCTTCTTCTTCTCCTCCTTCTCTTCTTCTTCTTCTCCTCCTTCTCTTCTTCTTCTTCTCCTCCT